>JAWMRA010000078.1:11866041-11894384 GCA_035584735.1 Pseudotriccus pelzelni
GGCGGCGGCGCGGCGGCGGGGGCGGCGGCGGCGGGGGGGCGCGGCGCGGCGGGCGGTGCAGCCGAGCTGCAGCCGGAGCTGGCGGTGGCCGAGCACGTGCGGTACGAGAGCACCGGCCCGGCGCTCTGCACCGTGGTCTTCCTGCTCGTCTACTTCTTCGGCATGGCCAGCTCCATCTGGTGGGTCATCCTCTCCCTCACCTGGTTCCTGGCCGCCGGCATGAAGTGGGGCAACGAGGCCATCGCTGGCTACGCGCAGTATTTCCACCTAGCTGCCTGGCTGCTTCCCAGTGTCAAGTCCATCGCTGTGCTGGCGCTCAGTTCTGTGGACGGGGACCCCGTGGCTGGCATCTGCTACGTGGGCAACCAGAGCCTGGAGAACTTGCGGGGCTTCGTGCTGGCACCGCTGCTCATCTACTTGGCCATTGGCTCCATGTTCCTGCTCGCTGGCTTCGTCTCGCTCTTCCGTATCCGCAGTGTCATCAAGCAGCAGGGTGGCCCCACCAAGACCCACAAGCTGGAGAAGCTGATGATACGCCTGGGACTCTTCACCGTGCTCTACACTGTGCCAGCTGCCAGCGTGGTCGCCTGCCTCTTCTACGAGCAGCACAACCGGCCGCGCTGGGAGGCCACGCACAACTGCCCCTGCCTGCGTGACCAGCAGCCTGACCAGGCCCGCCGTCCTGACTATGCCGTCTTCATGCTCAAGTACTTCATGTGCCTGGTGGTGGGCATCACCTCCGGTGTCTGGGTCTGGTCTGGCAAGACCCTTGAATCCTGGAGGGCCCTCTGCACTCGCTGTTGCTGGGCCAGCAAAGGTGCTGCCGTGGCTGGGAGCACAGGGGCAGGAGCAGGTGGGCAGGCAGCAATCACCGCAGCAGGAGGACTTGGGGCTGGAGGTGGTGGCTCACTCTACAGTGATGTCAGCACTGGCCTGACGTGGAGATCAGGCACTGCCAGCTCTGTCTCCTATCCCAAACAGATGCCCCTGTCTCAAGTATGAAGAGGGTGAAAGAGGCCAAAGGTTAGGGAATGAGGGACTCTGGCCTGCCTAAAATGCCCCCTCACTGTTTGGTGCCATTAATGAACCCCTAATGGTCCTTATTAGCCACAGCTTGTATAGAACAATGCAGCTGGCAGAGGCCCCAGGCTCCAGCCCCCTCCTCCTTCTCCTCCATTCATATGCAGGGAGCATGTACTTCAAGGAGCCAGCTTATTATTTTGCTGGCAGAGGAGGGCAGAGGCTCACCCGTGTCTTACAGAGGGCAAGACACAGCAGCTTCTGAGTCACTCTGGACTAAACAGCAACTCTTTACTCAAGGGTGGGAAGGTCTTCCTCCCCCCCCCCACCCCATCCTGAGGTGGAAGTCTGCTGGGACTGCAGGTTTTTGGGATGTTGATGACCAGGCAAATGCCTTATACTATAGACTGAAACAAAACATGTCTTAATTATACACCCCAGCTAAATACGGGTTTCCTACATTAAAGGATGTATTTATATAATTATTTGTTACCTTGTACAGATGTGTAAAATATGTATATATCCAAAGCTATACAGTCTGTAAATTTTTTTGTAAAAATGTTTAGAGGCTACCCCTGTAAGAGCAAATATGAGTATTCTATTTTGTCAATAAAATGACTTTTGATAAATGACTTTTTCAAGCTTTTCCCCTACTCCTGCCCTGGTTATTCTCACTGCTATATCTTTAGGTAGTTGTATAAACTACAAACTACATTCATGCTCCAGTCACTACCTGTTAAAGTGTTGAGATACGTAGACACAAGAAAACAAGTCATTCAACAAGTTGTTCCAAAAAAGTGTTTGCCAAAACGGGAGGTGCCTTGCCATAGTTCTCTGCTTTTTGAAAGATGACAGTATTTTTAAACTGGGCCTTTACAAAAGAGTCATCTCACATGGCATGTTAAGTATCCTTTTGAAATGGGTGTTATTTTAGGAATGTGCACACAGGCCTCTTGTATCTGTTGTCTGCACTTCTGTAAGCACCTGGCTTTCCTGGGATGCATACTGAAGTGTAAAAGGTTAATGTTTTAAATTCATAGATCATGTACTATGGTGGAACAGCAAGTTGAGATTTGTTAGATCAATCTCTTCTTAACAGATTAAACTAACATCTTAACTTTTGTATATCAAATATGGTCCTTTTTAAAGAGAAAAGGTATTGTTCTTCTGTCAGGACTAAGCTAATTTATTTGAGCAGAAGGCTGTTGAATTAACAGAAGAATGCTTTGGCAATTGTTGAACTTTTTACCTGTCTACCCAGTGGCTCAGAACATCATTCCTTTAAGAGGAGCTAAATGAATAGGGTTAATCTGTAGGGAACTTGGTTTCTTTTGAGTTTGGGAAAACTTTGATCTTTTCTCTTCACCAAACGTGATGTATAGTCTGAAGTTTCTTTCCCTGCTGCCTGGTTCTTCTTGTTGCAGACCAATTGGCCACCATGGAGCCTTAAAGTTCTTCAATTAAAGGGACATGGGACTTTTTTTTTTTTTTTTATTTTAAGAGGAAGACTTGTAACAGTTAGTGAACACCAGAGGGAAAAGGGAGAACAGCCTTTTAAACAGCTTTTCCCTGCATTGTTAGCCAGACTGCAGGCAGCAAGGCATGGCTTGGAGCATTATAGAAAAGAGCTATGAATGCCCTACAGGTGGTCTGCTCACATAATCTCCCCAATTTAAAACATTTTCCTTTACAGGACAATTGCATTACAAAACTCCCTTCTCTTTTGCTCCTAATTGAACCAAAGAACTACTACAAGATTTTCTTTAAAAACTGAGTGTCTAAAAAAAATTTAAAATCTATTAACTACATTCTAATCTGTTTTCTAAAATGCAAGTGCTCACAATACCAGGAGCAAAAACTGCATTAGACACTATTCCAGATATTTCATGTCTTCTGCTTACATTCTGCCAGATTAAGAATCATTTAAAAGCAATTGGTTAGGTTGTGTGCTAGAAGTGAAAAGATAGCCCCAGGTCCCTTATTAGCCTGCCAATCATGATAAGAGATGGGCAGCTACCCTACTAATGACACAGATATCAGTCATGATTTGTGGGAAAAACCTTGTTTCATTGAGCACTGACTTGATTATTGGTGTCCTTTTCAAAGATCTCCTAACTTAATAGACTTCATTTCTACAAAGTTACTGGGATCATGAAAAGGAAGAATTTAAAATGCTCCCAACTCCTTGGAGGGAAAAATAGTTTTAACTTCTCAAACGCAAAGGAAGTTCCCCTGGAATTTATATATGGTACCTATTTATACACCAATTGACCAGGATCAGAATATTGATATACCTGTAAGTTTAAAAGGTCCTAGTATTTTCCTGTATTGCTGGAAACATTTTTTTTTTTTTTTTTTTTTTTTTTTTTTTTCGCAATTGTTGAAACATTTAGATCAACATGGCAGTTTCTTCTGCTGTCAGCAGGGCTCAGGTAGAGGTCTTCCTGCTGGGGAAGCTCCACACATAGAAGCACAGTCAGTTCTGCTGATAAAAATCTGAGTTCCTTCCCCTCCAGCAGGTTTCTAGCAAGGAAGACAGAAGGGAGCTACAGCCACAACTCCTCTGAGAATTTGTTTAGATAGGTCTCTTGCAGACTGCTGGTACAGGTTGCTAGTACTGAGATAAAAGCATTTCTAGTAAAAGAAAGGAAGTAGCCCTGTGGCTTAACCTACTCTAGAATGAGCCAAGAGGTGCTACAGGTGAACTTATGCAGGAAAGGAGTCTCAGTCGAGTCACCAAGATGCCTGCTTTGGAAATGACTGAGTAATAATGCAAAGGCTGAACAAATAAAAATGAGGCAAAATTCAAATCACTAGAAACACAAACACGGGGAAATGGTGCTAAAGAAGTTAACTAACAAGTGCAGATTTTTGGGATTCAGCATAAAACTTGTGTGTAAGGAAAAACATAATCAGAAACACCAACATCACGTCATTTAGGTATAAAAGAAATAAAAATCCACAACTACAAAGAACTTCACATTATTATGATGTCTTTTATAGCCTTTAAAGATAAATTTAATATAAAAAGCCAAAAAATACCATCGTATAGTTGGTAGGAATTACTTGTTAGCTTTCAAGATCTGATGATAAACTGCCTTTTCCCTTAAATTTGCCAGAAAGTTATTAAAAATAGCTCCAGCAGACCCATGGCCCAAGCCCTTGCCTGCAGAGCAGGAGTGCCCTCGGCATCCCTGCTGGCACAGGCTCATCCATGGGCAGGGACAGCACCCATGCGCACCAACTCCAGAGAGCTAAGGGAAAGCTTCACTGTCGCTGATGTGGCCCATAGCACAACTTGTACAGCAACATTTGGAGAGCGGCACAGATGGCAGCTGAGAGCCTCCCACAGCTCACAGAAAGGCCTGACTAACTGCTTTGTTCAGGCGAGTGACCAACCCAGCAGAGGAACATGGTTTGGGATTTTTTTTCTGCTCTAATAAGCAACATACCTTTAAAGTGTTACTTTGCTTTCCGGGCCCCCTCCTTGCCTTACATATTCCTGCTTCAAAAGAAAAAGCTACAGATTATTCTCTTCCTTCTGCAATGACTAAATAATCCTGCAGCTTCCCTGAGAGCTGGCCTAGCTTCTGATGGGCATTTTAAAGGGAGGCAGAGCAGTGCAGGTCTGCTGGAGAGCCTCAGCAGGGACATCACACATTCCCTGGACCCTTCTGCTAAGTCCTTGGGGGCTATCTGGAAGTGTCCTGCAATTTTTTCCTTGTGTAGGAGAAGCTTCCCTGGAGCTTTGATAATCAATCATGGAAGGGAAGGGACTTCTGACAGGGAGGAATTAGGTATTTCTTATACATTATAATGATATGAGCATGGCCAGGCTTTCTGGGAAGGCTAAGACTGGCACACAAGGAGTATTTTTTCCTTCTTTCTTACATTGTATTTGAAAATCAAAGTATTGGGATGGTCATCCATTAGACAGTTCTTCAGATGTGCTTGAGTAGTCCTAAAAAGTGTCCCAGGAGGGGTAGGAAAGCTGGAAGCAGCGGTGCCTCTGCACACAGTTTCACCCCAGTTTCGGTGACGACACCTCACTAGGCATGTGAAGGTGGCTTGTAGAAGAAATTGGCAACAGTTTTTCATAAGAGGAAACAGGAGACAAGGCAGAATGCCCAAATGTAAAAAGGAATCAGTAGCTGAGAAAGAAATACACTGGGAGAATCCAAGGCCTACTTTGAAAAATGAAAATTAATACAAGACCACCGCTTGATCCCAGTGACTGTGCTCAACACATTTATGTCACAAGCATTACATGCAGTGCAAAAGCCAAACTGAGCCTGCCTGCTCAGTAATTAAACTTCTCATCCGATAAAGACATGGCATTTTATATGGGATAGACAGGCCACCTAATATGGTGAAAAAGCAAACTGGTGATAGCGAACACTGAAAAATGACAAAAGATGCTCCTGGAGTGAAAGCTCTCCTACAGCTGAGCTCACGCTGGAGGAAAGCTCAGTGTGAGCTAGTCAAACCAGCTTGTGGAATCGCAACCAAAGTGCCTGTTACAACCTGCCTGTAGCATGCCCTGCTCCTGCACCTCATTCCAGAGCCACACGGCCCCGTGGTTCTCTATGCTCACATTTCTACTCCCACACACCGTGGTCAGCACAGCTACTGGCCTAACAGGGAAGCAAGTAAGGAACAACCTCACTCCATAGCCCATCCTGGACATGTTCCCTCTCTTTTTGTCCTGCATACCAAAACTGGATGGTATGGAAGAGATAGCACATCTCCTCTTAAAGAGGCTTGGCAACAAAGGTCACCCTGAAAACAGTAGGATGAGACTAAGAAGAATAAAGGGATCTACAAACGATGGTCCAAACATTAAACAGGGCAGGCTCCCAGCATGTGGTAGTGATGAGCTCTAGGCAGCCTTTAAGAGAACGTAATTAGAAATCTTCAGACAGCTCTATTGATTTAAGCTTTTATAACTGCCCATCATTCCTGTAATCAGGTATATGAATTTCACTAGTTCAGCAGAAAGGATCACACATCATAAATGCTATGGTTGTATGGAAATAACTAGTGTCTGGTATTAAAATGTGGAGCAATAATGTGAGGTGACTAAGGATAGTCAAATCACTTCAGAAACTACTACCTAAGGTTAAATGCTGAACCAGGCTTTTTGAAGGCTGAGATAACACTTTTTCGCTACTACAAGTCTCTTATCTGTGCTTTCAAAACACTTTACATTCACTTGTAAATTAATAGTCAAATTTCTTCTTGTGAGATAAAAATTGTGGTAATAATACCCAGGCTAACAAAACTTAAATGCAAGTCTAGGAGAAGAACCTGGATTTCCTGACTCCACTCTGTTTTCAGTAAAGCTCCATTTTACAAGCATTTCCTCACATCTCTGCCCTCCGCACCAATTTCCCCCCACCAGTCCCCCAAAGGCCAAAGTCCCACATTCCCAGAGAGTACGCCGATTCCCAGGGGCAGCGCCAAATCTGTCACGGGGGGGCCATCGCGTTATGCTGCCCGAAACAAATCGGGGCAATGGATGCTGAGGGGCTGGAGCGAAATCGGCTTTTAAAATAATGGAGAAAAACGACTCATTCCTCCCTTCCCTAAGGCAGGAAGGTATGGAAAAGAGGGTTTACAACAAGTTTGGAGTTGCACCGGGCAAGGACTCCCGGCAGATGGAGGGACTCCGGTGGGAATGGGCGTGCGGAGAGTCCCGGTGGAGTGGCGGGAGCTGAATTCGGAGGAAACCGGCGCTGCGCTCGCCATCCAGCAGTGCCCTCCACTGGAGAGACCTGCAATTCCACCACCATCAGGCCCTTCCACGGAGTTCAGCAGCTTGTTACCTTTTCCTCAGCTTCTCCTCTCTGTGGTGCGTGGCGGGGCCGTGGATGGGGCGATGCCCCCCCATCCCTGCGCGACCCCCGCTGCGCGCTGACCCTGCACACACCACTGTTGTCCTCCTCTGGGCAGAGGTGACCATCGTTGCAACAAGCAGAGAAGAATACAGAACTAAGATGCCCTTCTCTAAAACGCAGCTTTCCAAGAAAATGGAAATTTAGTCCAAAAGACGTGGCCACGTTCCCGTAGCTGCCCAATGTATTATAAAAGAGAAAGCTGGGCTACCTCTCTTTAGCACTATCTGATTTTTTTAATATGTTGCAGGAAAAAATAATGGTTCTTATTCCATCACTTTTGCCTTATGTTTGACTTGCTAGGTGCTTTCAGGTATATTTTAAATGCATTAGATATTCTTTCCTCCAGACTTTTATCACTGATGATTATATGTAGCATTCTTCACAAAGAAGCATCAGTCTCCTCAAATTGTTTTTTCTACTTGATATTTTTCCCCAGAAAATAAACCTATGACTAGAATGTCCCATTTTCACATCTTCTGAAATAAGAAAGAATAGTTTTTATGCTATGAACTGACTTGATTCAAAATGTGTTTGACACACAATACCCTCATCATTTTTAGTGGCCAAAATCTAAACAGTCTCTTTCCATGTAGATCAGAAAATGTAGAAATCTGCCTCATGAAACAAATTACTTGCTTTGGATTTCTGTCCAGATGTAGAGCAGGAACAAAATGAAATCTGACTTTTAGGAAAGGAAGGGGAAATGTTTCCTGTGCAGCTACAGATTGTGTGGCTTTGGGCACTGTGTGCTCTGTACGTCGCTGCCACACGAAGCTGCAGCCTCCCAGTGCCGCAGAGGGGAGAGCAGCCACTCCACAGGGAGCTGAACGACTTTCTTTCTCCAAACCTGCTGGGCAGAAAACACATTTATCATTGTGATTTTTAAGCTAAACTTACTTTTTTGCAAAGGTCTAGGGAAGTGGTATTTTGCTATGACAGTTTGGAAGATCCTGGTTTTCCAGGATACGGAGCAGGACGTTAGGAACAGCCAGATCAGGAAACCACAGAGACCCACATGGAGCTTCATTGCTGCCATCCTCTAGCTCATTAGTGTACAAGAATTGTGTGTGTTGTTTTTAGCAGCTAAAGAGTTATTTATGGCTTCTATGTTCTCAAGCCAAAGTGAGTGAGGGGTGCAACCAGGGCAAACGCATCAGAGCAATGCAAATCACTGACAAGGCATCATGAATGCAAGCTGAGCAGAATTTAAATACAATCCATGAATGAGAGGAAAGATTTGCATGAGGGAAAGAATCATTAGAATCTGATTTAACAAGCAGTACATAAAATGGGCCTTTGCAGCTTAAAATGAAGCAAAGCACATTCATGTTATACATTCTTAAAGAAAAAAAAAAAAAGGCAAAATCACAAAACCCCTAATTTATTAGTAGAGCTTGGAATAGAAATGGTTTTCACAGAATACCTTTAGATCCTGATTCAGAAACTTGTGCTTGATTGCTTTCTTGAATAGAAGTGGATCATAAGCATGTAGGGTGGTAAGGACTATTTAAGTGCATGCCAAAGTCCTATTGATTTCAGTGAGATTTTTTAAGATGCTTAAAGTAAGTATATGCACAAATGTCTTCCTGAACAAGCGTGCTTTTCTGAATTAGAGTTTAACCCATGAATTTACACACTGCTTTCAAACATAATTCCTTTTGGGAAAATACAATAGATAAGAATATTTTTTTTTTAAATTGTAGAATTCTGCATGTCTTAAAAGAAGGTAATGGAGAATTATTCTGGGTATGATTTTCTGTAAGGTCCAAAAGCCAATAGTGAGTGTGGAAGTTGAAAGTGAATAAGGTTCATAGAGCAACTTTGATAGACTCTCTGTTGGTTTCATTCCAAATAAATTGTGGAAGGTTTTTAATATAAGGCGTTATATAGATAATGGCAGTCTCCTGGAAGAAAAGGAACATGTTGTTTTCCATTGAGTGGTATTATATTCTGTCTTGAAGAAAAGTAAGAGAATTGTTTTTAAGAAACTCCTGCCATTTTTCATTTCCGGTCAGTAGTCATTAACACTGGGCAGAACAAATTTTTATGTAATGTCTCCTAAAATAAAATGTGTCTATCTCTAAATGTCTTGTCTTTACAAGTAATGGCTGAGGCGGCAGATTCTGATGCACTGTGTTTTCTGATACTAAGAGGTCATGTATCTCCGTCAACACTGGAAAATCTTTTCGTTTCTATAGCAGCATTGGTCCAGCTGTGTATTTATATCTCCTAGCATAATCCTGTGGAGCTACAACACTTCTTTTTATGTACTTCTCTCAACTAAGTCAGTGCCAACAACACATGCAAGAATTCAAAGAGCTCAGTCTATGGCCATGGAGCCATATTGACTGTACTTGTGAAAGTTAGACTTCAGTGTCAATTTTTCCTTTGGCATTTTAGGAGATTTTGAAGGGTTGCAGTGGTGGTTTGCAAGATGTCTTTTTGAAACCTATGAAATGTATGACCAACCAGCGTAATCTTTTTCTTTCCTGATCCTTTTCTAAATAATTCTACTGTGAAATTGTTTGACATCATATGATAGTCCAGGTCAGTAGCAATAGTATTCTCCCGACTTTGCTTCCTCTGTCTCTTTTGTTGAACAAAAACAGTATCACATTTGTTGAAAGGTGACATCCTCTACAGTATTACTTCTCCAGTTCTTATCACTGCTTAAACGCTTCTCAATACTTTCATATTTTTTTTCTCTCCTCACTCCACCCTCCCTCCCTGCAAGTGCCATGTTTAGGTGAAGGCTGGGGTTCAGCTCAAGACTAAGACATGTAAAAGCAGGTAGGTATCTTAATGTTTTTGGGTTTTTTAAGGTAAGCTATTGTATGAGCTCTTGTTGCAGTGAATAGAGTGTTAGTAATGTAGTCAGTGAGTCCTGGAAGCTGAGTCCATTCTCTCTAACTAATGTGGTCTTAATTCAGTTGCCTGGTCATGGGCTCCAGGTGACCTGGAGACTCCTGTCCAGTTTCTTTCTGATTCTCCAAAAGAGCATGAGTCTCCTGTAACTTTCTGTCATGTCTGAAAGCCCCAGGTGAATATCTCAGTTACCCTCTGCACTTCTAGTAACATTGGATAGTTTTGTGGGCAATTTATTGGATCTGGATTCGACCAGATCTCCTCAGAGAGTAGGGGGACTTTGGACACCTACCTCCCAGCTATGTGACAAAATGTAGGTGACTTAACCTTGAGCTGAATCCTGCCAAAGAGATGCTGGTGGTTATTTTTATCATCAGTCACATCTCTGTTGCAAGATTTCAGTATTTGCTTGGTGGTGTGTTCTTTAATTGTTGCTTCCTCAAGTTTTACACTTTTTGCTGTGTTTTGTCATGACTTTGTACAAGCTGGCACAATGTATAGTTCTGATTGTTCAATAGAGAGGTTGCTTCTTATCTACTGCTCTGACCTCTTTGATCCCCTCAAAATCGTTCTGCATACTATCTGCTAAGGATTTTAGAGGGAAGAGGATTGTTCTTGACAAGACCTTTGATTGTTATAATAGTATTAATTTTTTTTCCGTATAATCATAATTTATTGAAAATGTGATATTTTAGAATCACCTCTTGGCAGTCCCCTCAAGTGCAATTTCTCCTACCTTGTTGTGGTGTATTGACTTCTCTGGGTTTTATTTTATACTTTGAATTTTATTTTGATGCTGCTTCATTTCCTGACAAAATTTTAGAGAGGCAATCGTTTACTTTGCTTTGCTCCTTTCTGCAGTTTTCTTCATTTATCCAAATTTTAGGACTGCTTAAGGTACGTAACCATGTATCCTTAAACCATGCAAGTTCCATCAGCTCCTCTAGAGAGCAGCAAATATGTTCAAATAAAACAGTAACACGATTCAATCTGATGTTTCCTGAAACATGGTCTTTGTTAACTCAGCTTGCTAAGTACTGTAAAGAGCAAAAACCTATGGGGAATGGAGGTTTTATACACAACTCTGGCATTTTTAGATAGCCTGAGAACTGTCCTAGCCCTTCATTTAGTGTGCATGCAGCCCCCTACCCTCTCTAAAAGCCCTTCTTGAGCCCAACCCCAGCTCACCAACATCTTGTGGCAGAGGGGAGAAGGAAGGCAACAGCAGTCAGCCTGGGCCAGGGATCAGAATTGGATGCCCACCAGACCTGTGGGCTGTAAAGCTTCCATCTTTACACAGGACTGCCAGCCAAGAGGAAGCACTCACTTTAAGAAAAACACCCACAAGTTCTCCACTCCTCATGGCCATCAGTGGGCGTTCGACAGATGGGACTCTGGTTCCTGGTGCGCACTAACCAAGATTTAAGGGAACTTAGAACCTGACAGGGAGGAATGTTTTTTCTTCTTCTTTAAGAAAAATAGCCAAGATAATGAAAAGTCATCTTCTATCTAGAGACCCCTTCAGATTAACACCTATTTATCTGCACTTTTCAGTCCATTGCTGTAAACTCTGAAAATTAAGATTGATTTACTCTAAATTTACTCTGTGTTTCACATCACTCCAAGCCATGAGGTGTATTGTTACCACATCCATCCATCCATCCATCCATCCATCCATCCATCCATCCATCCATCCATCCGGCCATCCAATATACAGTCAGCCTGTGAATTTCATACAGGTTTGTGCTCCATGGAATCAGTTCTGAGTGACTGATGGGAGGCAAGAGAGGGGCTGCAATGCAAATTCTGCAGTTTTCTCCAGTCATATCAATTCATATGTGAAAGGCTCTGGTGAACCTGCACAAGCAAGTATCTATCAATGCATCACATTTGGTACACTGTGTTACAAATACTCAAATGCTTTAGAATAAAGTTTGCTCCAGAAGAAAAAAGCTTGGGTTTGTTAGCCAGTGAATATGAGTTGTTCAACTACCTACCTTTAATATCTCCACTAGGCCTTCAAAGATAGCACAGAGATTTAGAAAAAAAGGTTGTACCAGAAAGAAGGAGATCATTGCACTGTATATGGTCTGTCAGAAGTAAGAATCACTCACTCTGACTTATAGAGAAATGAGCAGAAGGAGTGGGTGTCTAAGTGGGTGCCTAATTTTTCAGGACAAGTGGTGCTCTAAAAGTGTCCTGATTTCTGTTTAAAAAAATATATTGTCTACCTTCAGTGCAAGGAAAAGGCAGTAAATCACACAGGAAAATGCAAAAATTGATTCTGCAAAAAATCTTCTGTTTATTTCCATTACTGTTATTTCTTTGCCAAAACTAACATTTTCAGTGACAGAAAATGCCCAAATACAGTCTGGTGTGTAATGCCTAAAGTCTCACTGGCAAAATAGATGTTACACACCTAGGAAAGGCAGAACTGAAAGAACTTACATCTGATTGCTGACCCCAAATCCAAATCTTTCTTGAGAGCACCATATATAAACTCCAGTTTCTAAAGGCAAGCTCAAAAATGTGCCATCTTCTTCACTCAGTAAATTGTTCATCAGTGAAAGCTTTTCAAAGCTACTCCACCATTCAACCCAAAGTGTTCCCTGCAGAAACTGAATTAGAGATAGGTCTTTATCTCCTGGCATTTCAACGGTGTGAATGACCAAGGATCATAAAACAGTCCTCGGACTTAGCTCTGCATGGGTAGTCCCATAATTAAATTATAGTTGTCCTGGAACATCTTGCCTGTCAAACCAAATGGAAGAGAAAAGACAGTAAAGTGGGAGAAATCAAAAGTAGTGAAGCAGATTGTGATTGTAATCTATCTACATGGAGGCTGGATAATTTTAATTGCAGAGATACAGTTGATGCACTCTGATCAGATTTCTGCCTTACTGGTGAACTCATTTTTCAGAACTGGCACTGCTGGGCACCACAGGCCAAGAGTTTGTGCTGTCAGTGAACAGAAACCATCTAATCTGCAGAATATTTTAGCAACTCAATTACAATGTAAGAGCATTACACTGTAAAATTACTTCTCTGTCAGTTGAACATCAGGCTATTAAAAGTAGTACAAGAGACAGAAGATAAAGAACAGCCTTTTAAATTACTCTACTGTCCTATTTTTGGAGAAGCATTTCTTTATTATCCTGAAATACCACAAGCAGTAATAATTTATCTGTTCTCCATTGTAATCATGACATTACAGTAAAATAGGGTCCAATTAATATGCTCTTTAATGATTCCTTCTAGAAAGACAATCATTGCAATAATGATCTATCATGTAAGGGCAGGTAATTTTAATAACTTGAAAGAATACACTGAGGATCTCTCTACATTTCTAACTTTAGATTTAATACTTATTCTGGGCTGAACTGAGAGATTCATGGAGAACAACTGCTGCTAACAGGAAATGATGCATTCCCTAGAAACCTGTCTACAGTGTCTTTCACAAGAGAAGAGAGAGCCACAGCTTTCTGTTATGCTGATGAGAGCAAATCAAAGTGACCCAAACAAGAGAGTGCAAAAAGAAGATAAAGTGATTATAACTGACTGAAACTTGGGGTCTGGCTTCTATTTCAGTATTAAAAAAGATATTCCAAACTAAAACAAAACAAAGGAAATAGAAAAAAAATGTTTAGGAAAAAAATTAAAGTCTATCTTATTTAGGGGTAAAGACATTGTGGTTTTTTTTCTTTCAATCCCACTGATACTGCAGAAATTCCTAGTCATACTTGATTTTGCTGCACAAAAAACACAGAAATTCTAGGTCTCCAGAAGCCTGCTAGATACTTATTTAGCAAAAGAAGTGCTATAATCCAGCTGAAGATACTAAAAAAAAAAAATAAATTTAAAGGCATTTCATAATTTTTCAATAAAAATTTTATTTCTTATATGAAAACTATTTTATCATAGGTTTCCTGATCAGTTCCAACTCTTATTTCCAGGGAGCTCAGTTCATTTTTTATAGTCTCATGGTCAGTAGCACATAAGACTATAGATGAGCAATATATGTATCGTATGTATTTATCGTATGTATCGTGGGTCTTTCATAGACCCACCTCAGGGTGCAAGTGACACCTGCACTGCAGCTATGGCAGCCTTGCCTGAGCCCAAGACAAAGCTCCCTGAGGGCGGTATTAGGAGTCTTGTGCTTTCAACCTGTCTTTGAAATGCTTTTCTGAAATAGATGGGCTAAGAAAAGATTTAAAGACACACTGGCAAATTTATCAAGCACGGTTCGTAACATTTTTCTAAGTATGAGATACATTCTAGAAGGATTTATGAAAACAATTCACAAATTTAAAAGACTAAATATTTGTTTACACAGCAGAAAATCTTTTTGCTTCTTTGCTTCACATCTATTAGTTCTTTTGCTCACACTTTCTAAGACATCTCTACAGCACCTTCACAGTCAGTGATACTGAATGTAAGGAGAAACGTTCTTTCAAACAGATCTTCTTTGCCATTTTCTCCTCCCCATTGTGGAATGCCCCTCCCAACCATCACTTTTCATTTCCTTGAGCTGTGGAAGTTCACAATAGTTCAAACACCTTTGCACATCTTCCCTTGCTGGTAGATCCACCCACTGTGTAAAACTATATATTTGTAATTATTAAATGTGACTTGGAAATAGTTGTAGAAGAGACTCTGAGGCATTTCCCTAGGAGCAGGTTGTTGATGGCAGAAGCTTCTATTTACTCTCCAGGGAAAAGCCCATACAAAATCTTGCTCTTTTAATACACAGCTTTTATAAACACATGAAGTGCTTATTACACTGACTCTGAATCACACATCAACAGGTCCACGAGTCCTAAAAGCAGCCAGGTCTGCAGCAGAGTGACACAAACCAGAGGCCACAATCTCACAAGAAGTGTCTGCAGACTAAGGAAGTAGTTCACTAATTTCACTTTCCATTTCAAACACAAACAGGATCTTTCTGATTTGAAATGAGACTCTTTATTCATTAAAAGACATCTGACTAGAGACACGAAAAAAGCAAACTGTGTCCAGCCACAAGGCATTTATTATTTATCCCACCCTATTTATATCTCATGCTGAGGGACGTATGTGATAGACTGAATCCACATTTGTTCCCTGCATTCCTTCTTGCAGCTGAGAAGACACAAAGAATCATAAAAGGTTTCATTGTTGCAATGTTTTGTCATGGTATGTGTAATCAGCACAGACCCCGTTAAAGAGGCTTTGGAGGATGAGAGGTTTAAATATTTAATGTTTTTCTGCCTATGATAAGTTTAATAATTAATGCTGCTCCTACCTTGGAAATGACAAATCACACAACAAGCATGCACAATAAAAGAAACAAACAGAGCTAACAGAGAAGAAAACCTTACTTAGAAGGTAGTAATTAAAAATGTCTGTAGCATACCTCAGGATCCCAAAGTACTTTGCTCCTGACCCAACAAGCAGTTCTGTCTATCTAGTAAACTACCTAATTCTGGGGGAGATGGAGAAGATGAGGGATAATTGCTAATCTTTATCTTACACACATGAGAAATGATACACAGAGGTTATGAGCCAAACTGTCTTAAAGACTTTTGTACCTCTAGGAGAGAAAAAGAAGAATGTGAAAGCTGTTGTCCCTTCATGTTCTGCACAGAGGAGCCAGACATCGAACTATTACAGAAACTTGTTACATGTGGAAGTTCACAATAGACAGAACAAGATTAGATCTGTATCTTGTCTAAACAGTGTCGTAGCTACTCCAGCTCCAAGAGATTTCTACAAATACCAGTTCTTGACACCTCTGAATGATCCATTTTATAAGGCACTACCACTAGAACATTTCTCTGAGTACATGCTCCTACACATCCACTCCCACTGAAGATCTGCAGGTGTACACAACCTTCAACCCCCACTGACTTGCAGCTAAAAGAAAAATTCATCTCACGCACTGCTGTGCTTCGCTGCTGGACCACACTTATGTAAATGCAACAGAATTAACATTGAAGGAAAGCACAAAGCATGACTGTAATAAAATCTTCTTCTGTGATTCACTGAGTTTTGATACGTTTTCAAATTATTAGCATTACAAGTCTGTCAGACAAAGGAGGCAAGCACTCTGATATAGCCATTGCCACTATATCATTCTTTCGGGGTAGAAATCATTTTCCTTGAGCCCAGGTCTGAGATCATCATATTGTGGGAGAAAGAGGTGTATCTAGAAAGTGACTCATCTTACCTTCAGAGATGTCTAAAACAGGTCAGGTGACTCATTCCCACCTTCTGAAATCAAGAGTGTGACTACTTCAGATTGAGAGAGGTGGCACCTTGTAGACATGTCAGTAGCACACCTACATTAGGGCATCGTCAGTAGAGCCAGGGAACAGGCACCGCTGCTCACTCCCTGCACTGTCAGCTGCTGGAGCACTGACACCCTTCTGGCTCACTCCTCCTAGCTGCCTCCTGAGCAATTCTTGATTGCAGGACCTTGCCCAACAGCTAATCTGGATGCAGCCACTCCGTTTTGAAGACTATTGTAGTTTACAGAATCAGAGATTGGTTTGGGTTGGAAGGAAGCTTAAAGGTCATTTGGTTACAACCCCTCTGCTGTGGGCAGGGACACCTTCAACTAGATCAGGTTTCTCAGAGCCCCATCCAACCTGATCTTGAACACTTTCAGGGATAGGCCATCAACAGCTTCTCTGGGCAACCTGTTCCAGTGCCTCACCACCCTCATAGTAAAGAATTTCTTCCTCATACATAATCTAAACATACCCTACTTTAGTTTGAAGGCATTCCCTCTTGTCCTATCATTACAAGTCCTTATAAAAAGTCCCTCTCCATCTTTCCTGTAGGCCCCTCTAGGTACTGGAAGGTGCTCTAGTTGCATAACTCAAACATGGTCAGACAGCCAGCTGACATCAGTGTCAGAGAAAGGTACTGCCATGGCATTGCTAACTAGGAGAGGTATTGCTTTCAAGAAATACAATGTTTTTACACATTAACACTTTGCTACAAAACAAGTATATCTATTTTATTTAGACTAACAAGTCTAGTCTTCTTGCTTGAAAATCCTTTCTTAGAGTGGGCTTTGAGAATTTAGTGTGAGAAGATAAATTACTTATTGACAGTAGACAGTATACAACTGTGTTTAAAAGTCATGTCTTTCCTAAGCTCAGTCTTTTGCAATAAAACTAGGTTAGGGTAAACAAGTGCTCACACATACTCCTGTAAAACAGGTCAGATATATCAGCGACAGTCGACAGCTTTTTAAAGTCACCTACACTCAGAAAACCATTAAAATGCTACATTTTCCAAAGAACACTTAATGTGATATTCTTTAAACTCTTATCCAAAGTTTCTGCTTCTCTGTCAATAGAGCATAGTAGAATATCTCTGCAGCATAACCACAGCCAAGAGATTCAGCTGAAACTCCCTGAAGCCTCCTCAGTGATGCAATGATTTGTGAAGGTCACAGGTTAGTGTTGTCTCTATACCCATTCTGACTTCTTTGACCTCAAGCAACTAGTATTGCTGTGATCTGATTGTGTATCAAGGCTTTTTAGCTCAGCTGAAGGGTAGAATTCTAAAAGCTTGCTCTGATCTGCAGAGGACGAAACTCCAAGGTGACTCTTGATCTCAGGTCTCAAAACCAGGGCAGTCTCTTTAATGAAGTCTTGCTGAAGTCTTGGTCTCACTTGCCTGCATGTAGTTCCTTGCTGGTCACCAGCACACAGGGGTTCTTCAGTGCTACCTTGCTTAACAGCAAGATCTGCTGATACACAGCGCTTGTTGCTGGTGCTGTCCAGGTTAGGGCTGGCAGTTTGCTGAGGGACAGCTGCAGAATGAAGAACAGCCTCTCCTTCCTCATCAGAGAGAAGTGCACAGGAGCCATCACTGGTCTGGCAGCTGTTTGATACTGGGCAGTCTTCATTTTGAGGTGAAGAAGAGCTTCTGTTCTGTAGTGGAGGAAGATTTAAAATGCATTCCTTCTCTATGCAGAGGTTTGCCAGCAGCTTGTTCTTTTGGCTTCTTGCTGTCATTCTCCGGAGAGCACAGACAAGATCAGCAAGGCTGAGCACAAAGGATAGGCTGCTGACTCCCCAGATGAAAATCATCATGATGGATTTCTCAGTGGGCCGGGAGATATAACAGTCAACTGTGCTTGTACAAGGTGAATGGTAGCAGGAAAAGCGCTCAGGAACAAAGAATCCAAAAAGAAAATACTGCACAACTGCAAAGGCAGCCTCAAGTAGGGTCCTAAAACAGAGATGAACAGTATATGCCCCAGAAAAATTAAGGACACTTAGGTTCTCTTCACCACACTCTACTCTATTGACAGCAGCATTTCTATAGAGCTCCTTCATGTGTTTGGGGCTTGATAAACCCTTATTTCCTTTGCACCCATGCAGCAGACAGTGCATTCTTACAAGGTACATAGCTACCTTGTGCAGCACATGAACACTGAATGCAACATAAGGTAGCAGGATGGACACAGTCTGAATGAGCCAGAATCTGAAGTGAGATACAGGAGAGAACAAGTCATAGCAAACGTTGGAGCATCCTGGCTGCAGGGTGTTGCAGACAAAGCGCTCCTGCTCGTCTTGGTAGAGGGGGTAGCCTGCCAGCACCACCACTGCCATTCGCAGCAGAATTATTAACATTAGCCAGATCTTTCCTAGAAGAGAAGATACAAAAAAGAGTCAGAGCACTGAAAAGGAAGGCAGGTGATGTAGTGATGCTCTTTCAACACACAAGGTATTTGAAGAAATAGCTTCTGTAATCAGTCTCCCCTCTTAATAGCTCCTGTTTGGCTTTGTTTTGACTGAGACTGAAAAACATATGAAAATGTGTAGCTGGGTAGGATAGGAAGGCTTAAATATATACCATTATATTGTCAAAACCGAAAAATACATTCTGCATGAACACATAGAAAAGTTCAACATCTGAAGTTAAGATTAAGTTTCCTTTTGAGTCCTGTCACTAGTTACCTACACAGTTTTGAAATTTAATTTAATAATCCTCTGCAAGAAAAGAGGAAAAAAAAATCCACTTAGGAAGAAAAAGAGGAAAGAAATCAACATAAAAGAATGATAAGGTTAAGCTTGTGTTTTAAAGAATGGTTAAGACAACAGTTATAATGACAGGCAGACAAACAGCAAATTCAGTGACTAAAGAGAAGTGCATTATATAGAATTAATGGCTGAGAAATGCACTGAAAACCTCAAGTCATTAATAGTGAATGTACATCTCACATGTACACAAGGTTTTGAAGGCAATCTGTGAAATAGCACCAAATGCACACTACAGAGACTTTTTAAAAACCAGGATCACAAAGTCTTTTACCTATAAAATATGGAATTATTTATAGGTATTGTCTTGAAGAATTTTCTTTTGTATTTCCCATGGAGCTATTTCCCAGTAGTTGGTGTGAATTTTAAATATTCGGGTATATCCACCAAATTGTGTGATACCTATTATTGTATTGAACATGTAGTTTGAGTGCCCCACAAAAACTATTTGTGGCCAATAGACTAATTATGGTCTAGAAGAGTAACACTGTAATGGAAAACCAGCTGGAAAAAGGTTAAGGATATATAAGGTTTATGAGGGATCATCAGAGAAACCCAATGCACTTGGCAAAACAATATATTATCTAACCATAAATTAATTGAGGCCTTTCCATTTTATCTTTAATCACATGAACTTTAGTGGTGGTTTTGCTGTGTTTCCAGCTTCCTGCATTTTGCTGGCAGGATGTACTGTTACTCCCTTTTCCACATAGTGTGGGTCAATAGAAAACACCAGCTCTACAGACTCACTCATTTTTAGGAAGCCACGTTTCATCCTTAGGTAGCATTTTTTCCCTTCGAGGACCTCAAAGTGTTTGAAGCACATTAGTTAATTAAGCTCAAAATACTACATGCTATTTCACTATCAATTTTTAATTAGAGCATGTACAATAGGGAGTGCTGCTTAAGAAAAATCAATGGCTCCTTAGGAAGTAGTTTAGTATGACATACATTTGAGAGATAACCCCTTCACACATCACCTTCCCTAAAGACTTAATCTTCATTACACATACAAGAACAAGCCCCTCTGGTGCATCTGCTGGGACTTAGTTGGATGTTCCCTGCAATGCACAACACAAACTACAGCTACTGGCCACAACTGGAGGCTGAGGGTCTTTGAAAAGCCCTTGAAAGTTTTTCTCTGGCACACACTTTGCTCAAAGTAGCCCATGAAAGAGGAACAGCACCCTACTTATATAAGAAGGGTAAAAAAAAATAAACATTTAGTCAACTGTTAGCTGAGGAAAAGAACAACTGTATTTTGCTTTGTTTTGCCTTTTTTTTTAATGCATATGATCTTTATTTGTTTATAAAGAATGAAAAGTGATGGTAATTAACCACAACAGTAGTAAACCACAAACTTCTTCCTGTAAAAGAGAGGAGGATTTTTTCCCTTCTTTCAGTTATTTTAATCCATCACTAAAGCTATTGCATATATCCTACTATTCACTTTATGTGGTATAAGATACTACTTCTGTCTGTTTTCACCATGATCCCTACTTCCAGCTGATTGGAAGCTCTGGAAGATGCCAGAAAATTTTGCATAAAGTTCAGGAAATATCTATCAAAGAGGGAGCAGTAATCTGTTTAACAAGAAAAGAAATACATTAACCTCTTATATCAGGTATCAAGATAAAAACTTACTGTAAGAATCAAAGAACCATAGCTAGAAATTAAAGTTGATTATCAGTAGGACACTTGGGTGGCTTCAGGATACGAAGCAGCAAAAGAAAGAAGATATCTCTTTTAAAGTACTTACCTACAATAGTCACATTATAGTTGAGTGTGACAATCAAAAATCCCAGCGAGTCCCAGCGCTCCATGTTCGAACAGGCTCAGAACACTCCCAGCTCCTGATGTCCTAACAACTTTATCATTTCCAAAGGAGGCTAGAAATAGATAGGGAAAAACAGGGAGAAAAAAAGAAGAAGAAGGAGAAAAAAAAAAAAAGGAAGGAATTTTTGTTAAGGGGCAAGGATGGAAATCAGAAACCCAGCCACAACAACGTATTGATGAAGGATTATTTTGATTATTTGAACAAGACTGTTAGTTTTGAATGTTGGAATAAATCTTCTTAAGGCTTTAATAGTTTGTCTTGCAAAAGCTCTAGCTTGTCAGATCCAACTGCTCCTACCTCTTGCATGGATCCTCTGTCCAGACAACTGCAAGTGGACAAACAACAACAGGGGTAATCTCTGCCATTGTAGACTATTCTTACCCTCCCAGAGCATACCAGCCTCCTGGCATTGCTGAGATATTTCAGTGGTGAAAGACAGGGAGAGAGGAAAAAATAGCATAGACCAGGAAATAACAGAGACTTCTCTGTCTCCCCACAAGAATTGCAGATGAATAATGGAAGAAAAGGAGGTAGAAAAGGGTGAGCAGACCTGTGTTTGAAAGGCAATTTCAGTTCAGGTCACTGGAAGCTATCCCATTGCAATTCCCCAAAACCGTTCTGTTTCTAAATCACAGCCTCCCTGACAGAACACCATGGCCCTGTCAATCACAGACACACCAAATTTTCCTCTGTGTGCTGAGCTGGCCAGCAGGCTGGGACTCCCTGCAGGCACAATATAATACAGGGGAAGCTTTAAAAAAATAAACTTTAAAAAAAATAAAGGGTGCGGCTGGTTTTCAAGATGCCTCAAGTTGCTTACTTTTAGTTTATATCAGTTCTTTCTGCTGAAACTGTTTGGTACTCTGGACATCACTCAAAAGATCCTGGGCTACTTGACGAGCATTCTGAAAGCCCAGCAGCGCCTCAGAAGTGATGGAATGAGCTTCCCCTTGGAGCAGGATGCCTGTGGGCTCAGCAGTCCTTGAGAGCAAGGTGCAACTGCACAGCACGTCCTTGACACCGTGTGACTGTGCTGTACAGCAGGAAAAAAGCAGGGATGAAATAAGACTCCCAGCTTTTCTTTCCACATCCCACTGCACCAAATTCCCTCGGGGAAAGTTATCTACAACCATCTTCCACCCACTGTTCCAGTAGCTATGGGATGTTACTCAGTCCTTTTTAATCTGTTCTGTGACAGGGGCAAACATAATGTGGACACTTTGTCAGGAAATAGTATCAGTCACTAGAAAAACAGCTGAAGTAGGAGCCTTTGTGTGATATAGCAAAGGAGAAAAGTGATGTCGTGACAAGCTGACACCTGTAGGGTGCCGACAGCCCAGGCACAGGCAAGGTAAGTTGGCTCAGAGCAAGGCGAAGGGTGATACTGCATGACTTATGGGCTCTGTGACTAAGCTAAGCTTTATAACTGAGCACATCTTACCTGAATAAAAGGTAAAACTAGTAGTTTAATATCTGTACAAAGACCTTCTCCCCAGCTCTATGCTCACAGGCATTGCAAGCCTTGGCAGAACACACTGAGAATCCTTTCTGTAGTAAGCCCCATCCCAAGGAAACCCTAATAGTGGGGTATGAAAGGATGGCCCTTAAAAGCACTTTATCCATTATCTGCGTAAAGAGATTTTTAATTGCAGTGGTTAAAAAAAATGAGTTTTCTTGGTTTCAGAATCGATTTATGAAAAATACTTGCCAAACAACAATTTCTTCTGTTACCAAGTTTTATTTATGGTGTGTGATGATGGTTTTACCTTTACTTCCCCTCATACACACACACCTCCACCACCCTTTTTTTTTTTACTTTTTCCTTTTTTTTGTGTTCCCTCCTGAGCTATGTATGTGTGAGAAGTATGAGAAGAAGGGAAAGCTGTAGGAAGGGAGAGAGAAAAGATGCAAATGGACAAGATATAAATTATGCTGAGATACGAAGGTATTCCTGGTTAAACATCCTTTGTCAAAAATAAAATCAGGAATGCCAAGATGGTGGCAGGATATGAATGCTCAGCAGCTGCATCCACACAATAGACTATAAATTGTCTCTGTCAATATTGCCAGTTAAAATATTCCTCCTCGTTGTTGCTGTGAGAACCTCTACCATTTGTGTAACAGGGATAACAGCCAGGAATTTAAGCCCCCAAACTGTAGCCTGTGTAACTATACCAGTCAAAAACATCTGATATCATGGCATGGATGTGCTGAGGTAGGATGGCCCATTTTCTTCTAAAAGAAAGCAAGCACCCTCCAGACTCACAGTGCAGCCCTAGCTTAGATCAGAAAGCCTGAATTCTATTTTAGCTTTTCCAGATAACTTCAGCCTTTTTCTTTTAGCTTTTCTAGATAGCTCATATCTTACTTGAATCCAAAACTTCTCCTTTCTATGGTGTGTCCTCTACACAAGTGCCTGTCATCAGTCCCAACTCTGGGCTCCACGCAGATGTAGTTGTTATAAAATGTTTGGTCTCCACAAAACCACTGGCTTTAGTTTCTTCATCCCTTGGCTCAGCACTGTCTTTCAGTTCCCATCTGAAGATATTCACCATACAATTCCCCTTGTTTACTATTTCTCTTCAGCTGTTCCTTGTAGTCCCTGTTTGTCTGTAAAGACTGTAAGGAAACAGGGAGAGCAGTGTTACAGACATGGATGTAATAGCAGAGGGACTCCAGCTCCACAATGCCACCAGCTGGTACGGCACCATCTTCCACATCAGAGGACAGGCATGTGTTGCACAGCCCCATCCCTCCACCCATGCTGCAATACTAGAATCTCACAGACAACTCTTCCCAGGCTATAATTGTCAAATCTGTGAAATTCCACTGGACTCCAGTTAAATAAGAGAGGCAGGTAGAAAACACTGACATGGGTTTGGGTGAAGTTAAACTTTGAAACCCAGCAGTACCTCATCACGTCTGAATTTAGGAGGAGCCCCAAAAGCCACTAGAAAGATTTCAGAGACCAACAATGAAACATAAGAAGATGCAATTAAATCTATTTTAAAATTCACAACTGTTGTCCACATTTCTGACCCCTTACCACAGATCTAAGGCTTGATCCTGCAAAAATTTCACAGGTGTGATTCCATCGTGAGTGACCCACTGAAACATTCTGAACTGCTGGAACTGCATCTCACTGCAGTGTGAACCTCTGTCACGCCCCTAGGCTTAGACCTGCCTTACTTGGCACAAAGCCCAGCAAAGACACTTCAGAGACACTTTGGCTCAGAATGATATCCAGAGGTAAGGTACAGTCAGCTTGAAGACACTTCAGGGCTTCCCAATCCAGGATCAGATCAGTCACCTGAAGGATACCACATCTACATCACACATCAAAAAACCCCAGAAACTAGAGGTAGTCCTCTGGCATAGCAAATCCCAACCACATCTCTCTTATCCAGTCAATACCTGCAGTAATGACACATCAGTGCAATAAAGTGGGAGTTACTAAGGGAGACTGCACCCTACAAAGAAACTGGCATTGGAGCAACCTCCCTCTTCCAGTTCAATTAATGTTGAGGCAAAACGGGCCAGGGTAGCAGTTTCTCTAACACAGAAAGGGATCTGACATTTTAGTCCAAGTTCTTTAGCAGATCATTATTTAAGAAATAAAAACCACAGATGCATATCTAATATTTTAGAGTATAATTGTAAGATCTATTTAGAATTTTTCTAGTTAGCAAAAATGATGTATTAGTGGCAAATCTTGCAGTAAAACAATGAACACTCATCCCTCCTCCCCTTCCTTTTCTGTCTGTCTTCCATTCCCAGGAAGGAGCTACAAACACACATGCTCAAATATAAATAAATGCCTATGCATTGATATGCACGTGTCTGAAACAGTCCAGGAAGACCTCGAGGTCAGTGAGGTTCAGCTCATTTTTAACTGCTCATATTGACTGGACTCGATCTTGCTGACTTCCACAGTAGCTCAGTCATCTCAGATACAGAAGCCTGGTACTTGCAGTGCCTCACATGTGTCATGTCATCTCATTCTTCCTCCTCTAATTTAGTCAATCCAAAAAAAGACTATGTTTTACTGCATGCTCTTAAGGATTTAGACCATTCTCTTACTTGTCTCAACCAGAGCCCTTTACTATATATATCTGAAGGTTCAGAAAGGTTTCTAAAGTGAACCTGCTTCTAAGATGACAACAAATGGAAAAAGCACTTTCTTCAGACTTTGGTTCAGCAACATCAAAGCTATTCAGCTAAGAATTTTGAACATTTCAAGGGTGCTCCGAAGGAAAATTAAGTAATGGGAAATATTTTCTCATTCAGGAGCTCAGGGCCAATTTCTTCAAAAGTATTTAATTTACTAAGTAGCAAAAGTACAAAGTGAGTCCATGGGATTTTCAAAAGCATACTATTAATATCTGCTTAACTCCCACTGAAACAGGTAGCAACATGAACACGTTACATTGTTACTGAAATTTACTCTGCTGTAACTGAAAGAAAAAAATCTCGCATAACAGAGGTTTCACCTGTTTTTTAAGTTTTGCACTTAATATTTGACACCGAGTTTTACACCTACCTTTTTTTCACAGTGCAAATGTGAAGGTTTGGAAAGTTTAAAGATCGTGTATTTTCTGACAATGCTGATGATTTCATGCTGCATTAGTGCCCAGCGCCTGGCTCTAAGGAAAGGCTGAGTTCTTCCCTCAAGCAGCTCCACACACAGCAATGTTGAGGCAGGCAGTAATCACGGTGTGCTGAGATCATGGAAATTGTTTAAATAAGAAAAATGCCTTAAGTAATTGGGAAACAAATTTCATAATAAACAGAGGATGGCAATCATATCTTTGGCTCGCCATGCTTTAAATTTAATACTTATATGCTATTGCTTCTAAGTATGAATATTGGTAGGGCTGTGGAGCGCAAATAGATCCCTGTTTGCAACATAGACAACAAAAGGGGTTACTGTGTCGGTTCTGGATTTCAGCAAGTAAATCTGTCATCTTAGATTTAACCAACAGGCAGCTACCGTGGAATTAAAATAAGAGTTCTTTACACCTTCTTGTATTTCATGGCTGATCATTTTAAGAAACAAGCCCCATACTGTTGTCTATTGTTATTGAACACAGACACTGCTTTTTCTTTCACCATGGACAGATGCATTGTAACTACATGATCATTAAATCAAGCACTGGGCACCATGGGGAAAAGGCTAAAATAACACAGAAATGAAAGAGGGGAGCTGACAAGAGAAATGGTATTTTTTTCCCCACTTTATTTCACATACAGTTTAAACTTCAGAAACCCCTACAGGCAGCACCAACTGTGGATTTCTTCTCTCATGTGAACGAATGTAATTTTCAAGTCAAATTCAGGAGTCAAAAGGTATATTCTTTTAAATCTCACCTGCATATTGAAAACATGGCTTCAAATAAATAAAAAAGCTGCATCCTGTGCATAAGGAAGTCATCATCCAGAGCAATATTTCTGTCTAAAAAGAATGTGTACTTTTATCATACTGTTTCATAATGAGAAACTTTGATCTTCAGCTGTGTTTAACGAACAATGAAGGGAAAATTTCTTATTCCTCATAGTTGTTATTCACAACTCACTGGAGGAAAAAAAAATATTTTTGCATCAATATCAGGATGCACAATTTATGTATGTGCATCTGGTTATAGGGTATCATTTATAGGACAATACATAATTCAGTTTTTACACCTCATCTTGATTTTATGAGGTTTGTTTTGACCTTAAACCATGACCTTAAACCATAGTCTGTTTATTAAAGTTTAGCGTGACCCTGTAAAAAGTCCTTTAAACAAAGTTCACAAAAGTAAACCTTCACATTAGGAAAAAAACACCCAAACTTTTATTTCAGGGTTTGAATTTTGCACCCCCCTCCCAAACCTTTGCTTTACAATTACAGCCCTACCTTGCCTGCTGCCTACAGTTTCCATGATTTCTGCCTTGTTTTCTTCCAAGAGCATTTTTAATAATCATTGCTAAAGAGCTCGAAACATACTTGGCAGTACATAAGGAATTCCTTTGTTAAATTGCAGTAGTATTCATACTATATGTATTCTATCAACCAGGATTTTTCAGTTTAAAGAGAAGAGCATCATAAACTTCAGCTTCATAGCTCAGTCCTTAATAAAGTGAACAGGACTTCAATGCATGACTCTCATCCATGCATTTGAAAATTTTTACCATAACCTCAAAACATGGATCCTGAAGGATTTATTCTGATGGTTTAGAGAGCAAAAGAAAACAGACAAGAATGGCCAAGAGTGGAGTTCCCACAGGACCCATCCCCAAGGCAGGCTGCAGCTGGGAACCCACTGGCACTCCTCGATACTCTGGAGCATCTCCCAACATTTTCCAGAGGCAGGGAAATCTCGTGATAAACACAGACATCGGCAAATGTCATCCTGGGGTCAAAGAGGAGAGAACAAGGAGAATCTGGTAGGCAGGCAAACCACCACATAAATGTGTAAGAACACCAATGTAGGTCCTGTTTGTTTTGAAACAGTCTGAGTCCGTTTTCCACAAAACAGCAGGGATTACTGATTATGCTCCATTTACTTACTCACCACTCATACGGCACTATAGTCCTTCTGTTGCCTGTGCTGCTGGCACACAGACTGAACTACCTCACATTTCTAAACTTGCTCTTCTTAAGCTTTGTTCCAAAGATAGTTCCCCCCAGGACCTGAGAAACGTCTCCAGCCAACCAGATTTTGCCTCAGCAAAATCTGTCAGATCACCTGGGTAAAGTGAGCCCACTGCAAGATGTCAAAGAGCTTCCACTGAAAATTCTTTCAGTACCAATATCAGAAATGAAATTTCATTACTATGGGAAGGCAAGAACACAGCACACAAAGACAAAATAGGACCATTAGCTCAATCTTTCTGCCTCCTCTGCATTATGACAGACACTTTGCCATTTCAATCGAATCTGCAAAATTGCTACCAATTACTGTGTTCCTGACACTATTAAAAACTGTATTAATTCTTTTAACTGGCCATAGATATTTATGGATATATTCTCTGTAACCTACATTGTGCATCCTAACTCCTGGTACTATTTCAGTCTCTCTATTTTTTTCCTTGATTTGTTGCATTTTGCTGCTTTCTTTTTTTTGGCTACCTTCATTTCTCTTTATTGGAAAAAATATTTAGGACATCCAAAAACTCTTAGGAAACACCTCAAAAAACAATTGTTTAAGTTTAATTAACCCACACAATTTGCCAATGATGTTTTCATTTCTGGGGAAACAATCCTATAATTCCCTAAATAGAATCATGGTATAGGATATACCTGCATTCCTGAATATAACTGTATTCACTTATGTACACAACAAATGAAGTTATGTCATGTTTATGTAAAATGACTGATCTTTCCTTCAATAACAAAATTAATTTATATGCAAAAATATAGATTTTGAAATGCTATAGCACCTTACATCTTTGAAAATCAGCATGAGTGCTTTAATCTGTTTAATGTTTAATCTGCATTCCCCCACAGTAATACTGTGGTTCCTTAAAGACGGTCAGGAAGATAAAGGGTTTGACTTTAATGTTACAGCTACTCATATATTGACTCACTCTCCCTTCAGTGGTTTGTGGCAGAATCCCCCAGACCCCTGTCATAGGTTAGTTCTTGGAATTTTACCTTTCCCCTTGCTTTTGTGAGCGTGGGGGGAAGGGATCAGATAGCTG
>JAWMRA010000078.1:11894409-11926544 GCA_035584735.1 Pseudotriccus pelzelni
CTTTTTAATAAAGGGCTGTTATTCCTTTCCTGGACATAATTCAATCTTACCTGTGTCTCATTTAAACTGAGACAACCCCTCTTTCTGATCTGCAGGAATTCCTGTCCCAGGCTGCGATGCTTGGAAGTAGGCAACAGCAAATTTCATTTTGAGTTATGTGCCCCTTTACCCTTCCTTCCCATGTTCAGCAATCATACGATTCATGGCTCAGGTTTAGAGGTTTCAACTCCTCTAACACTGATGAAGTGACCCTGAGTAGCTAACAGTGCCTCGGGTGAGCTCAGTGTTTCAGTTCAGCTCTGCCTCTGCTCTTGGGGCAGGTGGTTGTTACACAGTTGTAAATGAGGAGACTTCCATTTTCTCTGGTCACTGATTTAATTTACAAAGCCCACTATATGCACTGCTGAACTATCTGCAGATTAATCAAACAAAGAAACCAGGTCAGGCTGGATGGGCCCCTGAGCAACCTGGCCTAGTGGAAGGTGTCCATGCACATGGCATGGGGGTTGGAGGTAGATGATCTTTCCAGTTCCTTTCCAATCCAAACCATTCTATGATTCTGTGATTCTGTGAAAACCCACTGGCTACCAATGCCACTCTGCTCTAAAAAGCAAAAGAAAAGATTTTACAATTTCTGATGTAGCCTCCAAATTCCATGTTACCAATTATCTGTGTGATCTAACACTAAGAGCAGCACTGCTGCTAATGCAGAAATCAGCTACTGGAGCTTAACTGTACTGTGTACACAAACTGGTAACACAAACCAGCAGGGATCTGCAGAATTTGATTATTTCCATGCCCAGGAGTGGCAGCTCAGGCTTTAGGCTGCAAAGCCGAGGGTAAGGAACTTGTGGGGTTGGATGTTCTGTTCACATCCTGAGCAATCCTGCATTGAGGAGAACACAAGACATTCGGCAACAGATGCTGAAACTTTTTGCAAGGACACTTTATGAAGAAAAAAAGCTGAGGGAGACAGATCAGAGTCTGCTGAAGAAATCAAAGTTACAGTTTTCTTCTGTTCCCTGTGCCCCAATCCTCTGGATCTCTGAGTTTATACTGAAAGTATTAAAAACTTGTAAAATTTCTTACAAATATTGGTAATTTGTAAAATGTTCATTGTTCATGTAACACGATGAAGGGGACAGGACCAAATCCTGCAATCTTGTATCACTGAATTTACCTACTTTTAGTAATTCACAGAATCCAGATAAATGCATTCCTCAGGGGGGCAAACAATGGGTTCAAATGACATTTAAAGTAATTGGATTTTTTTTAGCAACTGCCAGAGAAATTCCTTATCTAATAGAATTAACACCAAAAATAAATGCTCACACGCACACTCACACACTGAATTATCATGGAAAATTTAGCTCAAGTCCAAAATTACCAAAAAAAATCTGATATGGAAAAATTAAGATGCTGATTTTCAATCTATGTATTTCAGAGAAAACTTAAAACTGACTTCTTGTCCTGGTTTCTTTTTCTAAAAGAAAATTATTTTATAAAAGTTAAAATGGAAATATTGAAGCTGGGTATCAGACATGTAAGCACACAGGTCCAGCTAACACGTGGTTTAGCTACGTGCATGCTTTAAGGGGCAGAACAACTTTGTTCTGTCACATGCCAGCGAAACAAAGCAGAACAAAAAAAGCCTTTCTGATGTACCGCAATGACAGATCACCACAGAAGAGCAATGATTTCATGGTCTAGATTTCTCACAGGTCAGAAACACCGCCAGTGTTTTCACTGAGATTCATTATTAAATGGGAAAGCAGAAGAATCAGGCCAGTCCTTTGTTCACTGAAGCTCCGTGTCAGGGTGACATGACCGTAATTTCTCTAAACGAATCCAGTGCTGTTGCTTTATCCTTTGCAGTATTTGTTTGTGAATAAATACTTCAGCTGAAGGAATAATTGATCCAAAGTCTTAAATCTAAGCAGGTCTGGGAGATCACTTTACCTGACAATATTCAAAAGTACCAAGATATACCCAGCTACTTTCCTAGGTTACAAGAATCGCTCCTCTAGTTTTTCAGAGGACAGATTTAGAACAGGTGCCCTACAAAAGACTGCTAGAGTACACATTCAAACTGTGGGCTCATTCCTTTGGTAAAATGTAAGATACAAATGTGTTGTCAGTAACAAGCAAGTTAAATATTTTATGGTACAAATGCTGGTGGCGATTTAGACATTTCAACCATTTTCACTTTTGTGCAAAGCAACTACATAAATAAGTTGGAAGATAATTTTCTCTCTCTGTTCAAAACTGTGTTATGGATAATGCAGAATTACTTAACTGCAGTGGACTTGAGTTTGGGTTGTTTTTATTTGGGGAGGTATTGTCTACAGGTTTTTCTCAACCTCCCACCCTCTGACTTCAAAAGTGTCACTGACAGGTACTGAAAAGTGTCACAAGCAGGAGACTCTCTTCACTCCTCTCTTTACCCAACATTCATAGCAATGAAGCCCCACAGCACGATCATGTTACACCCTGCAGCTTCTGTTCTTAACAGGAGCTTTTTTCTCTTGTCCTTTGTTTGGTTTTTTTTGGTAAGAACTACTCCAAATATTACTGATCATATTCTAGTACTTGACAAAGTGTACAAAGCTTTTGCCTACGCAGGATGACCTTTTCCCGTAAGGCCACAAAAGGAACAGGATGTTTTTATGTAAGTAAGATGACCACCAACACTTGCCAAACACTGCTAGACTGTGTATCAACACCAAGATAGTTCTGCCTTGTAATGCATGACGTTCATGCATGTTCATCATGTTTTTTGGTGTACGTATTTTACAAGTTCTTCCGTGCCATTTTGCTCAGTACACCCTCGTCTTCCTCCTCTCAGGATCTATGGCAAAACAATCCGCATATCCTGACATATTCACGTCCCAGTCAAGGGAGACAATAATTCCTTACACTCTTTGCCCAAGAAATTAAACATCATCACACTACTTCAAATATCATCAATGCCTTTTGGTACTGAGAGCACAGAAGGTACAAATACATTTCCCCATCTTTATTTCCTGGATTATATAATCCTTCTAGCACATCAATTCCCCATCTTTTTGGCCTTTCCTTTTTCTACAGAAGAATGCTTCACTTGCCTGAAATACATGACCAAAAAGTATGTGGCCACGAGATGATCTGTATTGTTTCAATATAAGACAGCAAGTTTACCACAGCTGCCAGTTCCCAAGATACTGTTTCTATGGAGAATAATTTGTATTAACATCTAAAATAAAGGGGCAGGAAAACCCAGAGGCAGTGAAGCAAGGAAACATGCAGGGAAGAATTAGCTCTAGACTTAAGTATAGTGTGGAATCTCTTAGGTGAAGGTGATGTCTTACTCTAATGCCTGTTTAGTTAAGCCCTCACAAGTAAGTCTTCATCTGCTTTTTGAGGATTCACTTCACTGCCAGTGAATTCAAAGGGGTGGCAGTGCTAGTTCCAGAGATTTTCCAGCTTCAAAGTTCTACTGCGTTGGTAGTAGAAGAGCATCCCAGCATCCCAGTCTGTGTCAGAGATACACAGAAAAAAGGTCCAAAACTAAATTATGTAAGTACATTGTGAAATTGTATTTCACAATATAGAATTTCTGACATTTTGTTGTCATCTGCTGCTCTCCTTCTATAGAGACCACTGACATCTTCCCAAAAGATGCTGCCCAGAGCTCTGAGTGAGCTTTACAAACCCTTTACAGCGATTCTGGAGAACTCGTATAGGAAACACAGGTGTGCTGTCACCTATCTCCACACCAAGGAGCTTGCTTAGAATATCATCACCAAAGAATATCTCCAGCTGTAACAGTTAAAAATCTCTGCTGATAATGCTGAAACACACGGTGTAAAGGGCTTGAAAGAACAACTCTCTTTTTTCACACCAAATTGTATCAAACCAACTATTCTAGAAGGAACAAAAGAAATGCAGTCTACCTGTACTGCTCTGTCACCTGCCTTTCTTCAATCTGACATCCTTCTTCCTTTAATGGGAAGAGCCCAATGACCCAGGTCAGTCAACAGAAATAAACTCAACCATGGCTTTCTTGGCTATAATCATATAATTATACAAAGGCTTGAGTTGGAAGGGACCTTACAGATCATGTAGTTCCGATTCCCCCACCATGGGCAGGGACATCTTCCACTAGATCAGATTCCTCAGGGGCTTCATCCAACCTGGCCTTGAAAACTGCCAGGGATGAGGCATCCACAACTTCTCTGGGCAACCTGTTCTAGTATCTCACTGCCCTCAATGCGTTCAGTCATTTTCAAGCTGTGGTTCTGCAATTCATCAGTTACTTTTCATGGATTCTCGTAAGAAGATACAGAAAACCAGGTTCACACATAGACAATGAAACAATCCTTTTCAGTATCTAATCTACGTCTGCTACTGATTCCTTACAATCAGCAGCTTTTCTTCTAAATCTTGTTTCCCTTTTTAAAGCATCTTCTCCAAATACTTGTCTCCATGTATCTTCAATCATTACCTTTAGTTTGTGCAACTCAAAGTCTCATCAGTTCTGTGGTTTCTTCAAGATGGAGTTCAGTTGAAGAGAAAAAAAACCACATCAGCAGAAAGATACAAAGACCCTGCACTTTGGGTGTAGATACATTCCCACACACATGTACCTGGCACTCACATAGGTATGTTTGTGTTTATATCTGAGTTGGCTCCTCAGAACCTGTCAGAGACACTAAGTGGCAGCTCCACTGCAGAGTAGGCAAATGTTGTCAACAACTGTCAATTCAAGTAAAAAAAAAAAAAAAATCTGATCACAGGAAAAATGTGTTTGAAACAGAAGTGAGACAAGTCCTAAACGCCAGGCTGAGGGAATTCCAAATGAAGACCAAGTAGGAGCAGAGAGCAATACGAGTCTGCAGTGGATGTGCAGTACTTCAATTAGGAGTTTAAACATGTCATTGGAAAATGCAATGTTCATTACCAACTAAGGATGACTGTAAATAATTTGCTGCTTCAGCTGTTAAGATTTGAGGGTTTTTTCTGCCCTTTCAGTTCCTCTATCCCTTCCCACATACTGCTATTTTTATATATAGGCAACACTACCAGATGTCATTTTGTCATCTGCCACCATTACACCATTGCCCTTTTCTGATGAGGTTTTTGCTACTTCTAATCTTTATATTATAGCTAAGGTTTCTGTCATTAGGAGAGCTGGTAAGTAGAGAAAGAGGTGTTAAAAAACAAAGTCTTAGTTCAGCCTCCATAAATGTAAACAGTAACTAAGCCATATATGCTGATCTCTCTAAAAAAAAACAACAAAAAACCAAAACCCAAACCAAAACCAAACCAATTACTGAAAAGGATACCATTACCCTGCTATTGGGATTTTGTAGATTTTGTATGTTTTCAGCAACAGAAAATGTGTATCATCTGAAAGACTGAGTGGGTTTGTGGAAGGTGGAAATAGGTGATCTGAGTGTTTTATTCTTGCATTTTATCCCACGACTCCAGTGCTCTCAGTCCCAGGGAACAGTGTCTGTCAGAATGATATATATCACTGACAAACAATAAAATATAAACAGCAAATCAAATATAAACAAGTCTGCAGATGGAAAGAGGAATTAGGGAAACATCTCTGGGCTACTTACAGATGCAATATGGATCCAATTACCAATGCATAAATGACCAAACAAGTGGCCCACTGGCTCAACATGTAAAAATAATTCATTAAGACAATGATGCTTGAAGGGACAGGTTTATTATATCTCCCACACCTTTTCATTTCTGAGCCGGTGACCAAAGCAATAATGAAAACCTTTATCCAGAAAACATTTACAGCAAAACACAATGTATTTGTGCTGTTAATTAAAATGCTATGTTGTTCCGCTCCTTTCTCACATCCAGGGTGATTCTCTAACTTTGCAATGGCATTTTCCACACAGTAATGCTTAAAAAAACTACACTAAACACAACATAATCCTAAATAATAATTCTTTTTTAATTACCTGGTATAGAATACCTCGCAAACAAAAGACACTCATTCAGATTTAATGACAGGTACTGTATTTTTTTGGCAACCCTGGAACAAACCAAAGAAAAAGCAAAGAATTATTCTATAACCATGAGGGAAAGAAACATCCATCTAAATGTAGAGGATTCATATGGCAAAACTAAAGAAAAAATCCACACTTACAGCAGATTTTTTGTTTTTAATTCTTAGTGCAAGAAACATAACCAAGTTAATCACAGAGTCAGTACTAATTAAGAATATGGAAAATTCTCCTATACAGAGGTAGAATCCAGTGCACAAGGCTAAAACGATATTCAATAGTCTAAACAAGACTGAGCCAGGTTTTACGGAATCCACTTTTTAAAGTATCAGACTGTATGTACATACATACAATAAATAGACTATACAATCTTTAAAGTAGTTTAATAAACTTCACAAAAATTATAGTAGATGCATTGATATCTTTACATAATCCAAAGTTCGTATCTCTATCACCCAGAAATGGATAAAACCAATATTCCTGATATCAAGTTAAATGGAAAATAGTTTAGCAAAGTGTTGATAAACCAAAATATTTTACATATTTTAAAGCCTAAATTTATGCTTATAAAGGATGAATTTCAAATGCTCTGAAAATGTTCCTTTTGATACTGTCTGTAAAGAGGTTTCAAATGCTGCAATTCACTATAAACACCTGCCTTACATTCCATGTTCAAGGGAAAAATGGACTTGGATACTCACAGTTCTGGTGCATTGGCACAACAAGAAGTGATGAGAATTAGATTATTTTAAAGGCCCAAAGGACACCCGGAGAATTTATGGACGAAACCTTCATGTCTCAAACTACACAAATCACATTAGAAAGTGTTTTAGAAAGAAAACTGTTTGGTTTTACTACTTCAAACCTGTCGGTGCCTTTCCGCACCTGATTAGCATCGCTCTGGGAGTCACCTCTGGGTGCACCTCTGGGCCCCCAGGTTTGCTACAAGCCCATAGGGCTTAACAAAAGAAGCATGGAATCTTTTATGGGTTACAACAGTAGTGCATAAATCAGGGGCGTCTGTTGCCATTCATTTCAGTGATAGTCGCAAGGAAAGGATTTCAGGGAACTGAGAGCTTTCACCTGTATCTTTCTAAACTGTGCAAAAAAAAAAAAAAAAAAATTGGGAAAAAAAGAAAATCACCCTGGGGCATTACGAAGCAAATATGCTTCTACTGACAAGTTATTTTCTATAAAAGGTTCTTTCAATTGCCAGGGGGGCAACAGCCACCTTAAGAGGGAAACAGTAACAACAACAGTAAGAGCTTAATAATCAGAGTTGGAAATTATGTTCACAGTTCGGTTACTTTTAATTTCTATAAGCACCTACACTGGAAAACATGAGGGTTTGTATTTTAGCTTCCAAATCAAATCTCCTTGTGACAAATACCTTGTTAAGATTTTCATTTTGCTCTTCTACAGGCCTTCTCATTGGAACAATTTTTTTATTATTTTTTATTTTATACAAACAGACTCGCTTTGATTTAAAGTAAACATATAAAAATTGCGAATATTGCTTGCAACAATGGACCTGGAGGTGAAGGAATGAACTAGTCAGGCCATACAAAAAAAAAAAAAAAATCTCCCTCAAAATGAATGAATTCTGCTAAACTTCTAATGCTATGAAAATCTGCAAAAAGGATCACAAGATCTGTTGCAAATTTCAGAGATTTGGCCCAAGTCTTATCATCATCATCATCTCAAGACTTTAACAACTGTATCTTTATATTATGGAAAAATAAATGATTCCAAGAACTCAGGAAGGCACACACACCCAAGTATACTATAAATAAAATACATCATGAAATTACTAAGATCTTCTGATCCCTGTACACACTTTTGGTTCAGCACTATGGTCAAGTTCTCTCTTTTGAAATACAATAAAAGGCATACAAGAAATGTAACATATGCATAATAATTAAGAAGAAGAATGCTAATAAGACAGCTTACAGAGAAAAGTGCAGTGAAAAAAACCCAATGCTATTTATTCAGGGGCTTGTGCTACTGTAAATACAGACTTTGTATTTCCTGCTGTGCAAGGGGAAGAATTTATCCTGGGAAGCAGCAATGAGGAACGCAAAACAAACCCAACAACAACAACAAAAAAAAAGATATTAAGAGAAACCTTTAAGATGGAAATCTCCCAACTTCTTCTCCTCTAGTGCACAGTCATCTGACTACATGATTTCTTTTCATGCTGCCATTTCCCTCCATGAGTACAGTATAAAAGAAAATGGCACAGTTCTTAAATATTTTTCTGCCTCTACTTCATTTTTTTTGTTTCTTCTTTCAAGCACCTGATTTGCTGTTTCCTCATAAAAAGTGTAAAGCTGTTAGTGAAAGTGAGAAAAAAATTGTTGCTCATCATCTCTCCCGAACACCGATTTCTCCATTTCTCCTTCCACTGGGTTTTCACTCGTGTGCTACACAATGGGGAGGCACTGTAAAGGCAGCTTGACAGATTTAAAAATAAAAAAATCAAAAGTCTTTTTTCTTTATCCCCCCCGCCCCCCAGCCCACTCTGAAAAAAATGGATGGATGAAACAGTACGTCCATAGGAATATTCCAGGATCCTCTGTTAGGAGATAATCGCAGGGGACCATCTAACCACAGTCAGATTGTCAGCACTGACCGACCGTTTCTTTGCAGCTTTCCTGAAGTCCTTATATTTATCTTCACACAAGCGAGAAATGGCCTGTAAAAGATGAAACAACCCTCAGTTGCATTGCCCACAGCTGTACAGGTAAAGTAAAGCTAAACGGACATTCCTACGTACAGGCAGAATTACAAAAAGTCGCTTCATTCAAGCAAAACACATGAAGAAGCTTCTCCTCAAACCCTCACTCTCAGTTCACTAGCCTTAAAAGGAAGACTTGCTTTGCCCGACACTTTTGAAGGACTCAGAGAGCATACCCCAAGCCTTTTCTTTTCAGGTTAACCATCACAAATCTCACTGGGGGAGCTGACAGTGCTTACCCACTGCTACAAGGTAACTGATATATTGCAGAAAACGTAATAAAATAATTGTAGAAATATGTAAGTATATTTGGAGAATTTATAAAAAGGATGGCTCTTAATTTTTTTATTTTCTAAAAAGTTTCATAATTTTTTTTCCTCTGCTGAGAACTGCTCTGGCAGAACACTCGCCCTGCTTTGTTTCCAGAGCTAATGCTTGTTTGCCTTTTGGAAGCAGGTGGTGATTTCTGTGTGATCCGGCTATCCTATAAAGTGTCAGAGGAAAACGTCACTCATATTCAGAATACTTTAATTTGAATTACAAATACACAGCAATTTTAAAGCCTTTTAAAGAGAGAGACAAACATTATTCAGGCACTGACTCCTCTTATACTATACTGGATTTAATGTTTTATGTTTCTCCTGCTGTTTTTAGTGAAGTCTAAAACAAGTATTTATTATGGACCTCACATGCATAAATATACTGTGCCCTAAAATAGCCTGTCTATTATGGTTCATATGGCTGGGACAGGCTATGGTTGGCATCAGCAGAGATGTTAGCTCTGGTGATCAAACACGCAGAACTGCAGAGAAAGCTCACTGCAAGGAGCACTCAAGGTCAGATTAAAAAATAAGATGAACTAAAGCAGTATTTTTATTTACTCAGGAATGGTTTCAAATGGTGTCTCAAGATGTTTAATAAAAAGTACTGTACAAACAAAACCAATACAAGTGTTTGATTATAAAACAAGGCATTACAAATAATTGAACAGCCTGACTCTATGGATCATAATTTTCTTTTTTGATCATTACTTCTATAGCACAGTGAGTTGTAGTAGTAAAGAGTCCTTTAATTTTAACAGTCCTGCAAAAACCAGAGGCAGGTATGACAGAAGCACACAATTCACATCTGAGAGCAAGTCCACCTAATGCTTTGGTCAAGCCAGTCAGAAAACATAATTGACTTAAAAAACAAACAAACAAAAAAACCAAAACCCAAAACAAACAAACAAGAAGTCCAAAACCACACAGAAAAAACCACCCAAAACAACAAAAACTACCACCATCACTAAAAGACCAGTTTCTACTTTGCAGTTGAAAACTGAATTTCCTTTTATTAAGACTACTCTTGAACACAGTTTTCTTCTGTGGTGCACATGAAGAGACCAAGAGAATAAAATAACACAAATACTCTTACTGCTTTTTAGACCGTAATTTAACTCACTTAAAACTGCTTAATAACATTTTCTTTCATTTAACCAGGATTTTATGGACTAAGAGTTTATGCAATTCAATCAGATTTAAAATTCGACAGGTCAAAAGTGTTTATTCATGAAATGATGTGCCAAGGTACAGTTTGACAAATAGGTACACTGAGGTGGAACTCAACTTCTGGCTGCCAAATCAGACATCAAACAGTTTTTAGGCTTCAAACTTTAGGCATCAAACAGTCAGAGCAGGTAATCACTTCAAAATTGCCTGGTTCACAGGAAAATTTCTGTTCTGGCACTTCGTCAGACAAATGAAATTTTGCTTGGAAATGGCACTTAATATTTGGCATCTCAGTAATTTATAAAATTGACATTTGGAGCCTATTTGGCAAGGTAGTTAGTCAACTTTAGAGCAACATATGAGGAAGCAAGACAAAAGCAGAAAACTGTAAATATTTATTACTGTCCTTCAGTTAAAATATACTCAGACAGCTTATAAGCACCTTTCTGTCACCTGATTTCTGTTGCTTTTATTGCTAGGAAAAAAAATGGGTTTTGACAGTTGCAATGGACCATTTCTCTATGAAATCAAAACATTATTCAAAACAGCAACACTATTCCATCACGTGAAATTTTGTTGGAATTGAATGCAATATATGTAATCAGCTAGAAAGAATACATATATATTCTTCCATTATATACAGGCACACAGAACTGACGTCAGTTCCTCTGCTGAGTGATATGAATCTAGATGAGAATTTGTCACTGGAGAAGGGGGACAAGCAAGGTGAAAGGAGGTGTGAGAATGGCAGTAGTAGTAGCAGTAGTAGTAGCAGCAAGCAGTAGTAGCATAAATATTGGCTGCATGCACGTTTGTGCAGGGCAGGAAAGCAGCGTGGCTGGCTGTGGCTTCACTACCAGGAATGCACAAGGGCACACAGCTGTGAGTGCTGCACAGCCCCCACTAACTGACAGACCAGACAAAACAGCAGGGACACACAGCACCAAGTCTGGAAAGGCTGTATATGAAGAAAATGTAATGTGATGATGGTGGTTCTTCTTAATTTATAGAGCATGAAAGAAAAAGCAATTGGTTACTTTTAACAAAAGAGAAGGTGAGTTTTGTTCTGTTTTGCTCTCCCTTTGCTTCTTGGATAAGAGGGATCTGAAGATACAAAACGCACAGGACTGCAATCAGCCACTGTGACACTGGAAAGCTGAAGAGATATCTGACACTGGGAAGCTGAAAGACACTTCTCTACTTGTAACTTACATATTTTTCTCCTGTTTTTTGTCTGTTTGATCTCCTGTATCTCCTAGGGCCAAGAAGATATAGCATGCATTTCAAAGGGTTTAAACAATATGCTCAAGTACCATCCTAACAGTAAATAACTCAGACAACATATAGTTAAACTGGGAGTGCACTAATGAATGCTCTTACAAAGTCCAGCCTCGAAACAAGCACAGTGCTAAGCAGGGTAGGCACGTTTTGTGTACTTACCCCAAAGAGGATAATCTGACTCATGTTTAGCTCAGCACACAGGACAATAACCAGGTGTGAGAGTGGGAAATTACAAAATAGCTGATTAAGGCTGAACATCCAACAACCTTCTTGGCAGAAAAATCTCCCGTATTAGCAAACAGTCCTCAGGAGAAGCAAAGGAACCCTTGATATTTGACATAATTAAAAGGAAGAAGAAAACACACTACAACATATGCCGGCTGGAACAAACTGCACTGGCAGGAGGACAGACTGGATGATGTAATAAAAGGTTATTTGCCATTTTTAACTTGCCTCATTCCATACAACAGGAAAAAAACCAAGAAGGGTCATAAAAATGGTTTCTGACTACTAGGTGTAACAACTCCAGGACACCTTAGTCCACAGACAAATGAAAGGTTAAGAAAAAAATTACTGTAATTTAGTCATTTAAAAGACAAAGCTGCTTAAGAGACAATTGTAAGAACATCAGTGACGAAAAACATCCACTGCAGATGCTTGAGAAAGCAATGTAGTTTTTAACAAGTACTGCAATGCCTCATAACACCTCTAAGCTGATGGATCTTTTCCAACATTTCCATTTGATGAGGAACTGTATTCACTAGCCCTGCCCTTGGTCTTCTTAAGGTTTTCTTTGGTTTTTTAATCACAAGTATGTCAACCTCATGGTATTTGCAGAAATTGTAATGCAGATTCAGCCACGTCAGATCTAACACTCCTGCTTTAGATACATAAAATAGCTTTAAAATGCAAAAGTAGCAAAAAAGGCATGATAATATTACCATTCCTCCATGCAAGACCTTTTGTGATCTCCCATCCCAGTAAATAAGTTGCTTTAAATCTTGGGACTGAGCAAGGCCTGTTCAGTTCACCAGACAGGGCAAATCCTTCCACTGTCTGTGTACATTTGCTACAAGGTTGCTGCCTTTCATCACAGACTGCAGCTTTTCTCTCAGTAGCAAAAATATCACAGCCTGTGTGGTACTACATCTACTCCACTTGACAATTCAGGCAACTGTTTTAAAACCAGAGAACTCTGGTCTGAACAGCACACAGGAGACCTAGAGAAGTGCTGCAAATGCATTTTGATAACTCTTGGCAAGCTAAATGCTTAACTGTGTTCAGGGAACTAGGCTATAAATTATGCTGTCAAGTAGTTTCAAGGGCACACTCATGACAACCAAGTACTGCCAGGGAACAAGGCAGTTCCTTCTGGCCACAGAACAGAGGCAAGGAGGTGGCAGACCAAGTTGGTTTTACAGCAGATACTCTTTCCCTGCCCTGAAGACATCCTCTGACTAGCAGGGTTATTTACAGCCAACTTCTGCTGGCAGCATGAAGCATCCCCAACACAGGGCAATACAGATTTATTGAAAAAAAATTCCATTAATTCTTTTTAAATATGCCTCTTCTTTAGTCAGAACAAAAGAATCACCAGTATTTTCTAGGTATTTACAGTAATTTCCTATTTTGCTTTCCTTCTAAGGTTTAAGGAGCTATCATTGTCACCTTCATTTGTAACTTGCTGTTATACACTGTATGTGATATAGACTGACAGTGTTACAAAACTGTGTGCTAAACCAGAAAGTAGTTCACTTAATATTAAGATATGAAATGGCACATATATATCAAGACCCCCATCTGTAAATCAACTCTTTTTCATTTAAGATAACAATCCAAATTATTTTTCTCTCTTTTTTTTTTAATATTCTCTTTAATAGAAACAAAATCTGATGCAAATTTAGATCACACTCCATACACAGAATTAAGTTACATTCTTATTGGAGCTACCTGTGAAATTTAGAAAGAATATTCAGAAAGCATGAGAAATCTAGTGAAATTTCCTTTGATTCTTTCTCCAACACTTTCTGTTCCCACTGAAGTCACAAACAAGACAATTAACATTCCCACGCACCACTTCCCCCCACAAAAATGTGCACAGTACTGCCTGCCTGTTTTACAGGAGCACTAGAATTTCAGAGCATGCAAAGCTCACTCTAAACCAGGCAAACAACCTCTAGTGCAAAGCTGTTACGTAATTTAAGACGTGTTATGTTAAAAGCAGTCAGCATCTAATGAAAATCTTCAAAATTAGTAACAAAATGTGCACACACCCATGCAATAATGCCCTTGAGAAACATATCAGAAAAATCAGGAAAAGTAAATTCCAGTCTTGCAAAGGCCCACAATTAGCTGATAATTTAAATTCCTCCTGTGTCTGTGGGTATTCTGTATAGTGCCCAGCATTTTCACAGGTCTAGTGCTTTTGGCATATGGTATATTCAGGTCTCATAAGCATTCATGATTTATTCACTAAAGGCATGTGCTCATTTCTGTTCTGCCATTACTGAAAGAAACACCACAGGAGATAACAGGCCTGGATCCACATGAAGTGAAACAGCAGCAGATAACAAGAATATGGAATAGCTATTTGCAGCAACACTTGTTAATATTCTGTCCTTTGAGGTGGAAAATCAGTTTTAAGAAATCAAATGAACACACAAAACTAGACTGTGAATAGAGTTATGATAAAACTTGTGGGTACTTTCGCAAGGCCAATACAGACAACTGCAACTGAAAAAGAAATGGAAAGCAAGATGAGGTATGAAGCAAATTGGGCCAAAGTGCTGTCCCCAGATCCATGAATACTCAAGGCACTAACAAATCCATGATGAAAATCGGGCCCAGAATACTCAAATATGTCATGGGAGTATCTGGGAAAAGACGGGAGAAGGGAGAAACAACACAGAAATTCCAAATCCCCCTATATATTTAACACTGAGCATTCTGAAAAAGAAGTGTCTTACCTCAAGTTTATATGCCCTGTCTCTGCTGAGGGGCTCCAAAGGAAAACTCAGGTTATTTGCTTCTGCCAGGGAACGCAAATCAAAATAATACTTGGCATAAACACTGGAGGGAACATTAATATTGAACTGTAACAGCTCAAGAAACTGGCGTTCCAGCTCATTCCTGTAGAAAGAAGATAAATGTGAAAACATATTTCAGACTAAGCATTCAGAATGTAATTTTACTTTAAACTTTAAATAGCACAAACCAAGTTCATTTCTTATTCTTGCCAGATGCGATTATCCCAGCCTAAGGTTCGACCTACCCCTCCAAGTTCTACTGGCATACATATGCCAGTGAGGAATACAAGGGATGCTGCACCTTGCAGCTGCTACTGTGACGCCAATCAAGTCCAGGCACAAAGCTTTGCTAGTGGAAGGGGCACCTTTATCAGTTTAGCTAACGCAATTTGGGAAAGAAAAGCTAGCAGGAAAAAAAGTTCTCGTAGTTTCTGCTGTGCCTCCACTAGGTGGGTCTGCACACCCAGCTATGCCAAAACAACACACACACATGCCCTAAATTTGTCAGACATGTCTTATAAATGCTGCACATTACTCTAACACCTACATTACTGGAGAACTTATTTATTCCCTTCAGCCTTTCATAATCAGTCACTCAGGATTAGTCACAGGAAACCTGAATTTTTCGGCATACTCTCTTTATGAACAGAATAAAACAAGTTTTCCCTTAGACGCGCAACCAAAATTCACAGTGGTGATCATTTGTTTTCCAGCACCTAAAACAAATGTGTTTGTCAAAATATCTTATAGGAACAGAGGTTCTATTTGAGCTCCCACCCTGCAAAGCTTTGACACAGCAATATGTTATTATCTACACCTGTGCATTAAAAAGTATGTTGAGAAATAAGCCAACCAAAGAAATTAAGGAGTGAAAATTTTCATCAGTTGCACAGTAAGTAGACACCTTGCATAATATTTATGCAGGGACATATGATACATTTAAATCAGTGACTTCAAGATATGAGAAATAAAAAAAATAAATGGGCACTGAAAGATGTTTGCTGAAGAGCACAGTGACTGCACAGCTCTGCCACCAGCAGCCACTGACTCTGATATGGCTTTGAAGTTACATTTTGACTGCCATGTAAGTGTGCAAGGAATGTGCAATAGAGGTTGCACAGTTGGCAACAGAAGAGGAAGGATCTGAGGATAAAAAGTACTGGCACAGTAGTTCTTCAACACTGAATGATTTTTCTTCTTCTCCCTCTTTACTCTTATATCACTCTTACATCATAATCATTGTCCTTCCTTATCCTCATTCTCTCTCTGCAAAATTCTATGTTTACATAATGATAAATATTAATTAACCTTAAAAGACTAACTAAAAGCTAGATAGGGACTCTTTGGCATGAATTCACATTGCTGAAGATTGCAGCTTTTAAAAAATCCAAATTAAAAAATTACATTTTAAGATCTGTGAACAAATACAGAATATTATCTTTTATACTGCCAAGATTGTACTTTCTGCAAGTTAAGCCTAAGGGTCTACATTAATGGATAATACAAAGCCTGTTTTAATATGAAAGACACTGACTGTACCTCTTCTGAAGAGCACCCTCAGATCTGTGAGTAAAATACACAGCCTCAGACTCTTACTATCCCCTAACTCCCAGATCTGAAAGTCAGATCAGGAGATTAACTCCAGCTGAGAAAGGACAAAAAAACCCAAATATTTTTAATTTGAACTAATGTAATTTAACTAACCACCATACCCTTCTTCCACCATACACCTACCTCAGACTGCTTTAGCATGTGCTTTCTTGGGGCACTCCTCAAATTCACACAGAAATTCAGTGAAAAGTTACATATAGGACTACAGACACCCACTGCCCTTCAGTCCTTCCCAAGTTCCCTGCCAGTTTTTAGGCACAGTCCACTGTACTGATGCTGACTTACAAAACACTGAAAGGTCTGCATGATGTTTTCCAAGATACACTTATGCTGAATGATTCACAACAGCTGAAGATTTTGACCTAGAGCTCTTCTTCTGCCTTACTTATACAAGTAAAGGTCCCCTCTTGCTTAGAGACAGACATTTAAAAATCATCATACTGTACTGTACCAACTACCTGAAAAATAAGAAAGAAAAAAAAATCCAAAATGCCACAGACGGGCAGGGTGAAAAACTGGAAAAAATGGCAGCAGGAATATAAGAACCAAATCAACAAGCACCAACAGCTTTGCTGGGGGATTCACAAGGAGCCCTAAACACAAAGCCCATGAACCAGATCACCAAGTACCACATAGAGAGCTCAGGCTCCCCAAAGGCTTCTGGTTCTTCAGTTTGTGAGAACCCTAAAATGTCTAAGAAAAGGTTAAGAAGCTAAAAATCCTAAGGACTTTGGCTTAGGTGCAGCACAGAAAGAGGGCCGATGTTAATATGGGTCTGCCACATGAGTAACGGTGTTATATAGCTCAAATGCAACTTCTAACAGTAGCACCATCACATGTGTTTGTCAAAAACAATAACCTCTTTTTCTGTTTTCTTTCACACCACCACAGTATGAGTCACCACCTGCCTTCAAGAAAAGTCCTGAGAATCAGCAATTTCAAAACTCACACTTATAACCATTCCTGATTAACAGTGTCATACGGCACAGTCTAACCTGTCACTGCTTCTAACTTTTCAGCACTGCAGGTCATGTCCCAGCTTCATAAATACTTTAAAAGCAATAAGATTTGCCTTGAAGGAGGAGCAAATGGAGGGAGGCTCTTACTGCAACTGAGAACTCAAAGGCACGAAAAGGATCAAGGGAAAAAGTAATTTAGAAAAATCATTTAGGAAATGCTCAAACAGTCAAGGAAGCATTATCAAATTACTCTGCATGGAATAATATTGCACACAGAAATGTGAAGCGCCTGATTTTGGTTCTTGTCCCTCCTATTTCCCTCTCCCCCCTTTTATTCTGGAAACCTCATTCTGTCTGGGCTATGTCAGAGAAGCAGCATCATCAACCATTCTTAAAGTAGCTTACATATTTTAAAACAGATACTGAAATGGCAGTACGTGGCATTTCCTACCTCTATCTTGAAGTGAGCTTTCCCCAAAACTAATGAAAGTATCTACAGCATACCACAGCAATGTAAGTGTTTTGCATTGTGTTTTTCATTCTGACTCAGGGAAGAAAAAACCCTCCTTATTACAAATCGCTTGTTAATAGAAGATTTAGAGATAACTTTCCTAATGCTTGAGCAATGACAGCTACTCAGAATTTATAAGACTTATCTGGCAGTGCATGAGCATGCTTAATTTAAAACAATCAGCTGACTCCTAACATTCAACCTTTCCCTTACAGATCATTTTTAGACCAGCTATAAAACTGACATATAGCAAAATATTAAGAAACTAAATTAGGGCTGCTGTAGCAGAAACGCTTGGTCTTTCACTGCTCTGAGATTGCAAACTGAGATACAAAAAAACACTCTGTCTTCATAAACATTTCTTCTCATGTACTTCCCTCCTTCCCCTCCTCCCAGCGGGGTTATCCACAACAACCTCTCTCCACTGGCTGTGATCCTGACTGAAGTGAGCTAAAGCACAGACAAGTCTCTATAGTTTTCGTTACAGATACTCTTCAAAGAGCTCCGAAACACACAGATACTGTACTAAAACGTGTCTTTAATAATTTTATTATTACTGGTTCTTATGAAAAAGGGGTGCACCAGTAGACTGGAAACATCACTCTCTGAACTCACCAGCTGCAGTTGAGGGATCAGCCACCCCCAGCGCCAATCCCAGTGCCAATTCCAGCTGCAGCCCTTCCAGCACTGTCCTCACACACACACCAGCTCAGAAAGCGTGCACAGCCTGTCACTCAGCCCTGAACATGCACATGATTCAGACCCAGGGCACTTCAGCCAACATATATAACACCTGCTAAACCCCCAAACAAAGAAGCACTAGACTATTTACTGAAGGCTCATTCTAGTGTTTGTGAACGTTATGATACTGCGTTTGTTCTTATTACAGCTAATTTTTTATTGCATTTGGAATGTACCCTCAATAAGATTGGACTATCCAGCCACATGTCAGAATTCTCTATGCTGTTAAAATAAGCATTTCAGAATGCCACCTAATTAAAAAATGGGAAAATGGATTATTTTTTCCCATTTACAACTTAAAATAATACATTTTTAACACCTTGGAATTAATCCAGCAGGACACAAGAGGGAAAAAACCTAAAAACCCAAAAGCACCAATTTTGAAGAATGACAATCAATAGTAGGTGATTATCTAAGGGTTATCAGGATCACAATTGTATTCCTGCATTACATGTTTGTCCACTGTCTGTACGGAAAATTCGCACGACAGTAAATGATGCTGAAGTGAATAAATGCAGGCTCACTGGATGTGGGGATTTTTGTCAAATCATACATTTAAATATTCTGCAAATCTGTTTTCATTACCGTGCATGAAAATCCAGTGGTAAAATACACTTCAACCAGAAAACACAAATAATTCATGTCTTTCATGTAAGCAGCCGGCAAGTAGACCTCATGCCATCTATCAGCATTCACCATGTTCAGATACAACACAAATACACAAACTTCACATAATTTATGAAAGAACTTCCTGTCACCCTCATACACTCGGATCTTGGCATTCATTGACAAAGATAAACAAACTGCACTCACATGTCTTCGACCGTGATGTCTTTCAGGATCTGGCAGTAATCCACGTTCCACACTGCCTGGTCGTCCCAAACTTTGGATGCCAGCAGAATTGCCCCCAGTACAATTCGCTTCCAGTTTGCTGGACAAATATCTATCTCTGCATAAGTTAAAAGTCTTTCAAGATATACCTGTGGAAACACATTAAAATCAAGACTTGATCTATTTTGCTATTAAGTATAAATGGATAAGAAAACTATTCTCACAAACCCATACCGGTAATTTTAAGACGGTAATCTGCCCTCAGAAAGATTCTTTTATTATGAAATTTTCAAGTTTGAATGCATACATTATCCCAAGCTCATAACTGGATGTGATAAATCCATTTTCCTTGGTCTTTGCCTTCTGATCCTATTACCCATTTCAAAAGGCCAGACGTCAGTCTCTTGACCACATCACCTCTTCTTCAGGTGTGACTTGCTCTTGCCTGCCACCCTAATGCTGAAGAAAACCTTACCATTATCTTATAACACTGTAAAACAAAATATCACTAATTGTTCAAAAATTTCTTCATAAGGAAGGCAAAACACTATTTAAGCACAAAATTATGAGTTCCAAATTACATGCCAAGCCCATTACTAAAAATGGAGGTTTGTCTTTTTATTTAGACCATCGCTCTGGGAAGATTTTGATGTACAAAATGTGGAGACCACAGAAGCACAATGCTCAGTAAAAAGGCTGCACATTGATCTCCCCAGAGTCTGCACTATCTGAAGGTTCTGTATAAAAGGTTGCCTTTTGTTTCCCAGGCAGCCTTTGTGGCAACCCCCTTCCACTCTACATTGCACAAAACAACTTGCAATCTTTGCAAGCAAAACTTCTCCCTGAATTATGAACAAACAGCATCCCTTGGAATCATCCTTGGAAGGCAAACAACTTCTTTAAAGCAACACACTGTGCTAACACAGGCAGCTTCATAAGCAGAAAGACTATGGAAGCCATAATATCATGCCACTCAAATTAGGAAATGAAATTAATTTGCTTCACGTCAGTGCAGAATTTGACTTCTTAGTGTAAATGCAAAACCTTTCAAATTTCAACCTTTCGCATCCAGTTTTAGTAATTTTTTTAATGAATACCCCACATCTATAGACATAAAAACCATACAAAAATCAGAAAATAACATTCTTTCTTACATGCAGCTCTAGCTTAGACAGAGAGAGAAAACAGAAAGTAAAAAAAGAAAAAAGAAAACTAAGTAAGGATTTTGTGTGGGTTCAAATTCAAAGGCATTTAGAAAATAAAAAGTAAATACATGAGAATTATATTGCAAAGAAAGACATAGAATCACAGAGTGGTTTGACTTGAAAGAGACCTTTAAAGGCCATGTAGTTCCAACCCCCCTGCTGTGGGGAGGGACATCTTCCACTAATACAGGTTGCTCAGAGCCCCATCCATCCTGGCCTTGAACTCTTCCAGGGATGGGGCATCCACAGCTTCTCTGGGCAACCTGTTACAGTATCTCACCACCCTCACAGTAAAGATTTTCTTCCTAATATGTAATCTAACTCTACCCCCTTTCAGTTTAAAGCCACTTACAGTCCTTGTAGTATCACTACAAGCCCTCGTAAAAAGTCCCTCTCCAGCTTTCCTGTAAACCCTCTTTAAGTACTGGAGGTGCTATAAGGTCTCCCTGGAGCCTTCTGTTCTCCAGGCTGAACAGCCCCAACTCTCTCAGCCTGCCTTCACAAGGAGAGGTGCTCCAGCCCTCTGATCATCGTCACTACCCTCCTGTGAACTCATTCCAGCAGACTCATGCCCTTCTTATGCTGGATACCCTGGAGACGGATGCAGCACTCCAGGTGGGGTCTCACCAGAGCAGAGCAGAGGGGCAGAATCACCTCCTTTGACCTGCTGGTCACAACACTTTGGATGCAGCCCAGGGCACATCTGGCTTTTAGGGCTGTGAGCACACACTGCCAGGTCACGTTGAGCTCCTCAGCCAACACCCCCCAGCCCTTCTCCTCAAGGTTGCTCTCCATCAGTTCTCTGCCTAGACTGTATTTGCCCTGACTCAGATGCAGGACCTCACACCGGGCCTTGGTAAATGTCATGAGACTTGCACAGGCCCACATTTCAAGCCTGTCAAGGTCCCTCTGGATGGCAGATGAACTTACACCTCAGTAAAAAGGGAGCATGAACTTGCCACTATTTTCTCAACAACGCATACTTGAGAAATTAGCTTTGAAAATGAAATAGGAGCTTGACAAGACACTATTCCTACACCACCTTCATTACCATATTGATGCATCTTCCAACAGCGTATTGAGGGATGTGAATAATCGCTCTTGCTTTCTTGGTGAAATCTTGGGCTTAACTCCAGATATACTGTGTCCTGTGTGAGGCTCTGTATTATCCTTGGATAAAACTGAAGATGATAAAGAGCTCTCCAGGAGAAAGGCACTTAGTGTAACTTTCAAGTCCTTTCTTGAAATGACTTAGAAGAGAGTATTTTTTTTTGTTCACTTGCTGTGGTCTCCTTGACTCAGTCTTGAGTTTTAAGTGCATGTGTTCAAGTAAGGGAAGACAGGAGAAAACTAAGACTTCTTCTTGCAGCAAACATTCGTAAAAGTTTGTCAGTGTCCTCAGCTAATGTGGGAATTCACTGTAATCTAGGACTTGCGACAGCATCAGTGTTATCTTTGAGACAGTGCATTTCTTCACCTTTCAAACAAGCTCACTCAGCTACACACACAGTCTTTGTTCTAGCTCTCTCTAGCTCTAGTTTGGTGAGAACCCACTGGTTAGGCAGAGGAAAGGCTGGTACATATTTGAGCTCTCACCCTGCTGATGTAGAGCAATCTCGTAACAGCAGAGTACACACAGCCAGGTGAGCTCTGTGTCTGATGCAGATGTGCCAAAGTTCATTATTCCTGATAAATGGAGCTCTTGACTGCTGGTTTCATCTCACGGCATTTCAACATACGAGGCCCTACTGGGATGTAGTATCAGCCCAAGCCCCACTGATGGGGTATCAGAGTCTGCCATGCACTCACTGCTGAAGGGGATGCTTCTGGCTGCTGCAAAGATGTGCTGAATCAGTACAGACTTTTGGAGAAGGGCCAGATGGCTCTCAGCCTGTTTGAAGAGGAAGGCTGGTGGCGTGGTTAGTCACTACGCTACTCATCCCAAACAAACTCGTGGCTGGTGGGAGAATACCACCTGCTTTTGCTGGCAAAAGCCAGCCAGTCTTCCCACACATGCAGGCAGACACGCTCCATCTCATTTAAAAAAATTTAAAAAAAAATCCCTGAAAATGTTTGCCATGTAATGGTAAATGTGAGATTTGAAATACCATTTGTATGCAATTATGTCTACACAATGAATAGTATCTTAAACACAGGGGTCATTTTCTTAAATATGGGGTTTGTGTCAGGCTGGGATTCTGAGTGTGCTATGTGGTTCAGTGTATTTGCCTGTTGTAATGAATTTCACTGGCTTAATTTTGAAAAGCAAAACACTTTCTACATTTCTTTAGAACTAGATGCCATGAAGTCATATAATAAAGCGAATTTTAAAAGATAACAATAGAAAAGAATATTACAACTTGCATTTCAGAATGCTACAAGAAATTTACTTATATGTCAAAAGACAAAAAGTGCAGAAGAAACAATGTGAGAAACACTTTTCCTTTTTAAAAAAGTCTGAGGACCTCCTGTCTTCTGGATTATTTTGGCAGGCATTCCTTTACATAACTAGAACTAATGAGTATCTAGAAGTTAAAATATGATTTGTCTCCATCCACCTTTAACAGTTGTATACATGCTCAAAAATGGGACTAAAGCTTAAAACAAATTGAAGCTGTTCCAACATTGTTACTTTTCTTCAATTTACTTCATCCTTTGCAGTGCCTGAAAGTAAGCTTTTGTGGCAAAACTTTTCAGTACTTCTCTATTAACATTCAGAAGCTGAATTCCCCAAAGACATAGATTTATTCTGCCGTAATTCAACACCTAGTTCTGCTCAAACACTTTTTAATAGCATCCAAGACCCATCTTCATCACACTTATCATTGCCCACTTAGTTCTATGACTATATGTTTATATAATTTTTACAGAATGGTAACAAGACTACTTATATAGACTAAAGTTACTGATGTGACATTAGCAAAAACTTTCAGTGGTTTCAGTCAAACAACATATCGTTCTGAATTTTTCCCAACTTGCACAGAACAAATACAACCCAGTGTTAATATCAACAATACTAAGATATTCAAAACTCATTTGTATCGTAATTCAATTCCTAGGTGAAATGAAAATGCAATTCTGATTGGGAAAATGCCAATGGACATTGCTCTATCAATACATTTTTACTTACAAACTCAGTATCTCCAAGTCTGATACCTCCATTATTAGTCTACTGCACTTGGAAATGAACCACAAGGTTCTACATGACTATCAGTCTAACAAGCTTTGACGTACAACGTTGCACCTCACTGGAGATATTTTAATAACTGAGCACAGGTCAAAAGATACACAGCACAGAGTTAAGATTTCAGAAGAGCAATATTGGATTATTATTTTCCATCTCTTCCCACAGACTCACATCAAGATTTCTCAATTACTGACTTTTATACTTGGAGTATCAGCAAACTATTATTTAATCAAAGGTGAAACCAATTTGGTGATTTGCTTTTGTTAAGAACTCATTTATCTGGATGAAAAAGAATTTATTTCTACTAATTAAATAAAATTACCACTCCACGTGTATAGATAATCCCAAACTGGTTATGAGTTCAATGAACTCTGGAAAGGTTCATTAACTTACATGCAGCAGCCCAGGAATGTAGTTAAATGGCTTCCAAAGCCATTTCAGGTCCAGAGGTACTGAACTAATTTGTTTCAGCACATACCTTGAGCTCATAAATCTTCCAGACCTGAAACAAGTCCATGCTGACCTAGTTTGGATGCCTCTGATCCTGACTCCCAGGACCTGCACTTGCAGTGGCATGGTGGAGAATGGCATTTAGCCATCCATCATAACCACTAGTCCCAGGAGGCTTTTTTTTATCCAAACACAGAACTGTAACATGGCACAAACTTAAAGGATCAGCAAGAGCATCCAAGCTCCAGCAGCGCTGCTCCAGCAGGGCCAGTGCTAAGCTTGAACTAATCCCCAGGGTGATTATTTGCAGTTGGATTAATCCATCCTGGACTAATAACATCTAACAGTAACTAACCACAGTATCCAGTGTCGTCCCAGTTATGTAGGATGTCAGGCTCTCCATGATCCTGGACAGCAGAGTGTTGGTTACACAACATCCCAATCAACAGAACATAAATAGTTTGAAGAAAACGAAAACTAAAGATAGAACTGAAGAGTTCAGTTTTAATTAGTGTGAAACAGCATCTCATGTTTCCCATCTCAGAGGGCTTTATAGCAGATTTTTTGGATATTATATAATACATTCAAGTAGAAAGAAAAGTCAAAATACTGGAGAAGGTTTCTTTCTCCTTTTTTCCCCTTCAGGAGGGATATGAAAGTGTCAAATCATTTCACGTCAATATTTCATAATCACAAAAAACACTCAAGTTTTATTAAACCCTATGGGGTTCTTATAGAAGTTTTGCATCTCTTTGCTACTTCATTTTGAAGCTCTTCAGCATTAACTTCCAATACCCTACTGATACATCTTATCATACTGGAGTTGCCGTCTAAGCACCCAAAATACCATTATTCTTTTTTTAGGCTTTCCTAAAACAATGGAGGTGGTTTTCTGTGGAGGTTATGAAATTTCCATCCTCAGAGAAACTCAGAACTCAACTGGTCAGGCCCTGATCAGCCTGAGCCACCTTGTTGTGCTTCGAGAAAAGGCCAAACCACACATGACCCCTTGAAGTCCCTTCCAACCCAAATTATTCTGTGATTATATCTGTCTGCAGTACCAGAATTTCCTGTGGTGCCACATGGAGAGGTCAGAAGTTGTGCGTTGCCTCCAAGGGGGCTGACAGGGAGTGTCAGCACACTAAGTGGGCAATCACTGAAGAACATCACTGACGTTACTAGAGTAATTCTGAATTTTAAGGCAGCAGAAAGAGCAAAGCATTATCTTCTCTCATGCAGTTTTTATATGACTTTATTCTATCTCTATTTTACCAGTAAAACTCAAGTGGCTTTAATTATTTCTCACTTCATTTACAGAGACAGAAAGGAGATAATGTTTTTGGTATTTTAATTACCAAAATTACCACAATTCATAATTGAGAATCTACAATAAATGAACCTGTTTTGGCAAAAAACTCATTCCCTCCCTCACTAGGTAACCCACATTGTAAGTTGCAGGAGCACAGAGTAACTAATGAAGGTATTTCCATCCCAACAGATCATGGAGAAAAACACAGTCCTCTCACTTTAATGAGAAAACTTCAGTGTGTCACAATGCCTTGAAACTAAAACGATACCTATACAGAAAAGATTATAATTGGTAGTGGGTCTCATATAGCCAAATCACGGCTCTAATCCAATCACTAAACTGCCATATGCTCTGTTTTATGCAATCAGCCAGTTCCCTACCACGACTCTCCAGAAATAACTGTGCTTTGCAATTGCCCAGCTGGGCATTTAAAATGTTCCACAAAGGCCTGGTGCCATCCATTTGGTGGAAAGGGACATTACATCATCATAGTTCTTGCAAATTCATCTCATTTTTGCTTTTGAGACCAAATGCTAAAAAGAAATAACAAAAGCAGCAACAAAACTCCGAAAAACAACTGCTAAGTACCATTGTAGATAATTATAGGAAACCCTAATGCAACTGAGACAAAAGGTCATGTCTCCAGGTTTGCCATGCAATTTACTCATTTTAAGACAAATATCTATAATACATATAAAATGTACTCAAACTATTAGGCCTGGAGCACAACTACAAAGCCCTTGTTCCTCGTGGGCTCCTCCAGGATGTACCCTGACACATGTCCAGCTGCCAAGGAGCTCAGGATTGACACCACAAATGCAGGGACCTTCTCCAAGTGTGGCCAAGTGCTGGGCTTCAGCCACCTCCCAGGGACTGCTTGAAGCCCAGGATAAAAGTGGACACCAACAATATTGGATATACACAACTCTCCTCACGGGTTTCTTACAAAAGACAGTGCCCAGCTTCATTGCTCTGCCTTCCTCACCACCCAGCTGCATCCACAACCCCCTATGGTCACTGGATGGAGAGTGACAACAGCACACCAGGCAATAAATATTACTTTGCGCTGTACTCCAAGGTCTTCAGAGGAACCTGCATCTTCCATCAGCTATGTAAGGGTTGGTAGCTCTGCTGGGCCAGCTGAAAAGGAACTCTGTTTCAGATCAAGTGTTTCTATGGACTCTGATCCCTTCAGCTGTGTTTTTGTTTTCTTCTAGAGAAGGAGCAGATTTTTTGTATGTCAATTGAAATATGTATTTTTTAAGAAGGCATTTTATCAGCATTTAAAAGTAAAAATATTCCAGTGAAAGGAAATCAATAAAAACTTTTTCCATTCTTCCAAACACAGAAGACAAAATTCTCCTAAATACAGTCATTTTCATACCGTAGCTCAAGACTAGTCTCTCTTGACCTAACTGCTGAAAATGTGACCAAAGAGTACAATAAGAACTCAGAAATATCTGGCTGGATTAATTAAATCTCTATTTTGCATAAGAAGAATTTATTTTTACATACTTTAAATTTTGGATTTCCCAATATCAAATCCCCTCAGTACAGTATGAACTTCGTACTGTATGTCAAAAGCATTCTCCTCTGAACGTCACAGAATAATTCAGCTCATGTACTATATGTATTTACATATCACTGTATCTGATCAGTCTATAACATACAGACTTAGCACATTTGCAAATGCAAAACGTGTCCTGTCTGAAACTACTATGGACATGGCAGTATATTAAAAGACCCTTAAATCTGACCTATTTACAAAAAACTCAGAAAGTCATGTCAAGGCAAAGCAGAAAACTCAGACCATTCTGCTCTTCAGGTCTAGTTCATAGGATTGTTTTCACAGAACAAAAGAACAAAGCATAAATATTTAATTCTCCTGACAGGCAAACACTGCACTGTTTTTTCTGTTGCTACACTCCTGTTCACATTTTTTATTTGCCCTCCAATTAGTAGATTAACATAAGTACAACTTGCCACCTCTGCACTTAGGGAGATGGTAAAGAGGAAACAGGCATTTTTCAGATTCAGCAAAGGTGAGAATACTCTGGGGTGCGGGAGACACACGTGCATTGCTTTCCTCAAGAAGTCAGGTCACAGTGTAGTTCAGCTATTGTCTGGGATTAAAAACACTATCTGCGATGCTTTAAATTGGCAACATGATTCTTAAAACTGATTTTATTCTTATGGTATTAATTTATAAATAAATAATGCGAATTTGTACTTAATTGTTTCAGCCTGAGATTTTAATTTTCTACCTATCAGTGTGGGAAATCTCTTGGCAGCTCTGGAGGCTGTGTGAAAATTAAATTTTTTGTTTAATTATAAATTGGTTTTGCTGTAATAGTGGAGGCTTTAATTGAAATATTTTAATTAAGTGCTTGAAGCAACACAATGCCGGCTTTTTGCTGGAGACTGGCTTATCTCGTAGTCTGGAGTTTCACGTTTACTCAGCTCCTGTGCTGAACACGCACTGCTGTAGAACTAATTGTTACTGCTGCTCCTACCTGGCTAATGGCAGGTACCAAGACAAACAGTGAGTGCATTCAACCACACCCCCCAGGCCATGGTAACAGTGTGGGCAGTAAAAAAGGGTGGTTAGGACTGTTCAAAAATAATTAGCGAGAGTGAAAGAAAGATAAAGCTGTAGCATCTTGTTCAAAATGTACTGTGATCCCCACAGATACACTTCCTGCCTTCTGGCAACCCTCCCAGGGGGAACAAGTGGCAGACACGGCTATCAGATTGCTCTCCGACTGGAGGCCAGACTACGGCAAAACATAAGCTCCAGCAGGGAATGCTGATCTCTCCTTCTCCAGACAGGATATCAAAACTGAAAGCACTTGCAAGGTTCATGAATAGCAGTATCAACACTATCAAGATCTCAGGAGTGTGGGGAGGGGGGAAGGGTTCATTGCTTTTTCATAGATTAATTTCCACATTTGAATATTTCAGCAACAACACACTCTGTGTCCGGGGCCTCTCCTGATGACACGAACAAAAAAGGAAATGGAATCTACAAGTAGAGAGCAAATTGAGAACAGCAGCAGAAGAATTTCATACTTGTAAAACACCATCCAAAAATTCCGAAGGTTTCTGGAAAGACAGGTCAGGCAGGTGCTATTATTCTGAAAACAGGGCAAGAATAGCTGAATGGCAAACTCTGATCCCCTGCACCAAATCTGTCTGTAAACATCTGCATGGCTGCTTTGAGAACTAGGCTGTAATACATTTTCCTGTTATCACTGTGCTGGGTAAAAAAATCTAAGTCGCATAAGTTTTCAAGCACTAACAACTATGCAAACCTTTTCTGTAATATAACAAAATGAGTTAAAAACTTCACTGGAGGTCACACCAAAAGAGTTCCTTGCAAGGAAACCACACAAGAACCAGAAGTGGCAAGGAAGTTAAAAATGAAAGATATTGAAATCTACACCTGGGTTAACATGATTTTCGGGAAAGAATTTCCCATACATTGCAGTAACAGGAACATATTGCTACTAAAAAAAAAAAAAGCCCCCTCCCTTTCTACTACACAGTGCCAGCATTGATCAAATAACCTAAGATTGAATAATAGATAAACTACAAGACTGTATATGACAGTGGATTAATTAAATTACAGAAGAACACACTGATTCACACAACATATCTTGTCTCCAGCAGAAATCACTTAGGAAGAAAAGGAAGAAGGACAAGCACTTAGCGCAATTATGTAAAAGAGACAGGCAAAATGTCATTTCAGAAAACAAGTAATGGCTGGGTCAAGCAAGTAGGTAGAGTAATACTACAAAATGTAAGGGTGGAGCACTGGAGGGTGTTTCTTGCCCTATTTCTCTCATATTCCTGTTCTATACTGGCTAGTGCAATTCATTCTGACTGTCTGGAGGAGAAAAACCTGCCAAATAATCTTAGAAGCCAAGGGAAACAGATTAACAGAGGAAATGAGTAGGCCTGGGCTTCAAAATCTACCTTCTCCTATTTCCCCTTCTTCCATCTAAAATGCATAACAAAGCTGTTATGAAACCACATGTTGTAGTGGTAAAAAACCATTTTGTTATTTTAAAATCTTTAAGTCAAGAACATGGCCAAAATTCAGCCTAAAAGCTGAAGAGACTTGTCAGAGTTGACAGGATAAAAATTTCAAGAAAATTAAGAAATTCCCAGCTGGTGGAAATCATTCTAGCTCCTTCAATCCACATTGTTATGCTGATCCACACCAGCTGAAAATTTGAACCTTCTTTTGTGTTGTGCTATTTTTAAGTGGCTAAACTTCAGACTTGAGTATAATTGTTAATCCCATGACAAGTATAGTGGAAATAAGAGAGCCATCACCAACATGCCCCAGTCACTCACCAAATCCTTCATGTGCCCGTCAATTCTTATTAGTGCTATCAAATTACCTACAGCTGTTCCTGAGTCTCTGCTGAGAGCTCCAGTGACACACAGCAAATCCCCCAAAAGTTGAAGCCTTTCTGCTTTTAACATTCCCTCCTGTTCTGACCAACTATGCCACCTGCATTTTCTATGAGCCTCCTTGGTGGGCTGTAATATTATCACTCTGTTAGGGCACCCTGGGTTTTGTGTCAATCTCTTCTTCCACCACTTACTCTCCCCAAGAAAAATGAACTGTATTATCTCTTCCCATCAAGAAATCTCCTTGGTCTCCATGGTGAGAAAAAATTCCCTGGCAGCACCTAGATCTACTAAATCATACAAACCCAGGCTTTGAGAACAAAACTGTGTCTGTCAGAAGGCTGATGTCATCTCTCAGACACTCACCAGGGTGACAATGGCACATTCAGCAGTCAGTTGAGCAGCACTGAACAACGTCCGGACAAAGCGGTAAATCTGTTTCTGCTCCGGGTCATGTTTGTCATAGTCTGGTGGCACTTCGGATTTCTAAGGAAGAAATACTTCCAAATAGGTGACTGAAACAAAACGAAGCAGACAGAAAAGAAGAAAGACAGTTCACATGAAAGGCAAGGAGAGGCAGCAGAACTTACCGAAAGGGGATGAAGGTTTTCATCAAAAATATCTAAGAGCATTCTTCCGTCTGTGTCCCTAAAAAGTATTAAAACCAAAGCAGTGTCATTATCTGAACACAACAGCACACAGCCCTCATAGACATACGTATTGTTAAAACTCCAACACTCCCTATGCTGTGGGGTGCTTAGAAACGCTGACGAAATGTGATTTTCAAATACAAGTTGGACATATTCTGCCATAAGGTTTTTGTGTAATATGAAAGTCCATTACAAAGTACACTTAAATATTCAGCTTCCAATGCCCACAATACAAAACTTCTGTGGTCTTTACTGTAAGGATTAAGAAGTACTACTGCAAACTTGTGATAAAATTATCCCAGCTTACTCTCCTTAACTTCACTGTCTCCACCCTTGCAACCTCTTAACTCCTCCTTCTCCTTTATTGTCAACATTGTGAACACTTACAAATATGCAATGCTATTTTTAGAGTAATTCTTTAGGTAATACATACATACTTCACTCTTTACTTATTTGGAAAACTCTATCATACTAATGATTTCTGAAAGCAAAAAGGAGTACATATAAAGAAATTCAGACAAAATAATATCCCTCTTCACTGGTTTTCTTAGCTATTTCTCTCTCTCAAATCCCTGTAGCTCAATATCAGCATGCAAGTTGATGCAACTTCACGAGTCTAACATCCAGGATGCAATATAAGATTTTTGCTGTGCGTGATTTTGGTAGGAACATTAACAATCACAAAAGCAAGTGGTGTAACAGTACCAGTTAGAACTGGCACTTTCTGGACAGATGCATCCATGTGACCTACTTATTACAATCCCATCTTTATTTTTAGCATCTCTCGTACTCTGGTCATAGAGTTCTTAAGAGAGAAACCACTGAATATGTCTTCTACCTTTACTCAGCAGCACGTGTCTTTCCGAGCATGCAAACCACAAGTTTTGCTGTGGATTCATGTCTACAAAATGTATTTATTAGCAGCTAACATTTAAACCTCAACATCCGAAGGTGGGGTCTTTTTCTGCTAAAAAGTAACACTGGAAATAAACACTTGGAAAAAAAAAAAGTACCTAAATTAAAACAAACAAACAAAACCCCACCACAGACTGGGATAATTACTAGAAAATTCCTTAGCAGTAAGGACTTTAGGCCACACTCTTTTATCACCCTTATACTCCTTCATAAAAAAGCCAGTACGTTAATGTAGTATGTAAAGTAGTCTCCTTGGAACCACTGAGGTGCTACAGTAAACTGTAATGAAAAGACAGAAAGAAATTATATCCTAGTTTTAGGATAGCTGCTGCATGCAGCTATGAAGGCACATTTAATTGCCCTCAAAAATCTATTAAAAATAAAAGTTGAGATGTTTTCATCTTCACTACAATCCACACTGTCCTCTTTCAAAACTGGACCATCTACTGCTGGATCTAATCATTCTTCACAGTTAAATTTGATAGGGTTTATTTTATTTTGTTTACTTATTTAGAAAATTCACCAAGACTTATGCGTTCCTTTAAAAACAAGATGGGTGTAGTTTTTTTACCACTTGTTGAATAGCTAAGCACAACAAAAGCTGCAGAAAACTGATCAGTATAACCATGATAGGGAGGCACTGGGAAAAGAATGATAACTAGAATGTTACAGTCAAATGAAATGTGGGAAACATATGAAGAAATATTACATTTCAGAGAAGAGCAATCAGGCTGGTGAAGGGACTTGAGCACAAGTCCTATGAGGAGAGGCTGAGGGAGCTGGGGTTGTTTAGTCTGGAGAAGAG
>JAWMRA010000078.1:11926644-12021155 GCA_035584735.1 Pseudotriccus pelzelni
TGAGGCTGGATGTGGCACTGAGTGCCATGATCTAGTAATCACGGTGGGGTTGGATCAAGGGTTGGACTTGATGATCTTGGAGGTCTCTTCCAACCCAGTTAATTCTATGATTCTAAGATTCATGTATAGTTTCTCCAAAAAAATTGAGACTGGTAAGAGTTTCAAATATTAGGAAGTAATTTGTTTTAAGCCTCCTGCGCAAAAGAAAAGGAACAACTAAATACTGTCTGAAAAGAATTCTTCTCTGACAGAGCAGATGCTTGACTCGTTTTCTGTCAAAATCAACCTTGAGTGTCTCTAAGAGTTACATACTCCCCACCCCCCACAACCTACCACATACGTCAACAACTTCCTTTTTGCCTATAATAGCAGGAAACAGAACATATGTTTTGCTCTTGCTGTTTCAGCAGCAACTACAACTGAGTGCTGTTAACACGTTGTCCCTCCATTCCTAAATCAGAGACAACCAAAGACAGAGCAGTCATTCCACATCCTTCATTTCAGAGTTGTTAATTGACATGCACGTCCTGCTCCAGTACCGCTGCCGAGGCCGCCTGTCTCAAGTGTGTGCACAGCACGTCCCCACCCCGGGCACGTTCTGGAGGAAGCAGCAGCGACCAGTTTCTTGAATAAATCCACCCCAAAAGTGAAAGGACAGATAGCAACTTTCCCAGGAAGGTAACATTCAGGAGGCATTTGTTTTCAAGATGCTGACACGGGGCTCTTTATTTTATAAAGGTTTAGTCTCTCTGTCTAGTAGTTGTAGGTCAAATTTGCATCAAGTTCTGCAAGCCCACGAAAGGGCATATTTTACTGCAGACAGAAAACAGCTCCATGGCAATTGGCACAAGATAACGCTGGTGTTCTGCGGTTCTGGATTCTTCCTGCTCACCTGTCAGCTCTTACTGAGATTTCTCACCCTTTGCAGTCCCTATTGTGTCTTCCACTCAGCTGGCATGACACTTAATAAAGGCACTTAAGTTATTTCTACAAAACTTGGAATCTGATTGTCTTTGATATCTCTGAGATCTCTGTTATTTAGTTGAGCATAGCAAAAACTGACTAGTTAACCAAACTAATCCAGGGACCATGGAGAAAATGTGGAAAAGAAACACAGATGGATAAACAAGTAATCCAAGCATGACCACTCATGCCTCATTTCCTGGGAAATGAGATTAGAAGTTTGAGATAAGATTTCACTCCAACTTTTGCTTTATATATTCAGTTTCAGTCCATGGCCCACCAATGTCTTGGAAAGTCTTCTAAGAGCTTTCAGCGGGAATCAAGCCCTAAGCCTTTCTGCCCTTGTGTACTTTTAAAGGTTTCTCCTGAGATGTCAGCCTTGTTTTAATAAGTGTGATGGGTTCCAGTGACCTGAAACATGGTCCCGAATGACGTACCAGCTGAACTTTAAACTCATGAGTAATTCCTTTTGTTCTAGTTGGACTTCTTAATAGTCCACAAGAAAAAAAAAGTCTAAGTGGCTTGTTAGATCAAGATCTAAGCCAAGTTCTCTGAAAAGGCCAATTGAAAAGCCACGGACACAAAAGTCACTTAAAGTATTTATACAATCTCTCCTTAGAAATGTCAGGAAACATTATTTTAGGATACTGTGACATATCATGAGGGCAGGGAATTTAAGATACAAAAGCACAATTCAACATGAAGAAAGCTCAGTTATGTGCCAAGTTACTTTTTAGAGGACCATTTTTCTATTCAATTTCAATCAACTTCACTGAGCAGAGACCTAAAACATACTACACCAGAAGAGATAAGCCAGAACCCGCTCTGTTTGTGAGGAATCTTGAATTACATCTTTTCACAACATCCCTCTTACTCTGTAATTCATGTTTTTTATTTCAAAATCCATTAACTGGTCACTGATACACACAGTTAACTTTACAAAGGTGTAGCTAAAAATACAGAACTGAAAGACACTATTCAGATTTTTCTATATGTAATTGCAACGTAAAGCAACAATGCACAAGTGCCCAGTGTACATAAAACCAAACACTAAATCATCCAAGTTTTTCGATGTTGAACTGTACTTCCAGACCTTTATGGCACTCAATCCTCCAATTTTAATTTTCCTATGTAAAACAATATACATTTATAAAATACATATGTTTGTTATTTCTAGCAAGGGAATCAAGGAAATGACTACCCAAAAACATTTTGAAAGAAAAAAAAACATGGACTTTTAGGGTTTGGGGACTCCATTTGTTACAATAAAAGATATTTTCTGTACAAGATTCCATTATTCACATACCTGTTTTTGATGTGGTAATATATTGCAAGAGCTACACTGTAAAGAAAAATACAGAGTTAATATCTCAGGACTGGCAAATGATATTATCAATCATATTAACATGTAAATGTAAAACCTAGCACAATGCATGACAAACAGTGTGCTCAGCAGGCTGTTTTCTTTTGTTCACTGCTAGACACCAGGAAAACTGCTGTAAACAGACAATTTTATAGGCTTTGTTCAGCACACTTGAAGAGCTTCCTTTTTACTGGTAATTAAGTACCTTACAAAAATACTCATATTCCACATATCAAGTTGCATGTACCTTCCATTTACTGTCCTACTCCACTAAGTTAATGACAGAACTCCTACTGACTTCCAAGGTTGAAGATAAAGCATCACAGGCTAACACAAAATGTTTAATCAATCACCATTGGCTTATGATTTTATATTTGGATCCATTAACTTTTGTCTGTCTTTCTATGTATTTATTCACATGGCAGACTCAAATAATAGGTTCCTGCAGTTCTATGGCATCAAGTTACTTATTTTAACTTGGGAAAGCCGACTCCCTGAATAACTTGGTGCATTATGCATTTCTCGTGTTCTCAACCAAACACCAAAGCATCTTTGTTTGTCTTCTGCACAAAGACAAGAAGTGTCCTTATATGCACAGAGAGCTAAGATTTTGATTACATACACAACCAACTGATCTCATTCACATTTGAGATGGAAGAAAATTAAGGCATGGATCCTCATGATTATCCTCCAGTTTCCAAGTCACGACTCGTGCTTTACTCTCAATATAGCTTTACTGAAGGTTAAAGCCAAGCCAGCACCCTCCCTACTTGTTCCAGCAGCATCACACACAGTCAGAGCTAAAGGGGAAAGAGGAGGGAGGAGGGAGTTCACCAACTCTATTTGTTGACAATTTGTTTTGTCAGTGATTTTCTGTAAGATGCTTATGTCTTATACTGATGTAAAATTCCCCCCTTTTCTTTTCCATAAAAAGCCTTTTAAAAGAGTCCATTTTACTGAGAGTAATTTTATTCCAGAGTTTTTACATGAAAGCTGAGGTAATGCATGTTAAGAAAACAATATGTTTGAGCTACCTCATTAGTAGAATTTGAAATTATTTCTGGTTTGGTTGGAGATTTATTTTGAACAGCCATATAGCGGAAAATATTTTTCTCAGTTGACAGGAAATACATTTCACTAAGCTTGTATGAGCTTTTACCTGGCTGCATTAGACTTTAGATCATAAATGCCTTTTAAATTTGACTTTTTTTCTATAGATACATATTTAAGGAATTAAGAAATACTGAGTAACACGGACATTTAAAGGACACAGTTATTACTGAACACAAGAAAACTCCACATTTCTGAATGAATTTAATTTGACTGAAAGCTATTCCCAAAGTGAATTAGTCCTAAGATTTAATTTTAAATTATGCCTCTAGGAACATACTTGCACCTCCAGTCCACTTTATGAAAGCAGATGCAAGAATCTATGGGCAAAGCTCTGCTTGGTGACCATATGGTTGCCTCTGTAACAAAACGTCAAATTGAGTTTAGAAAATATTTAGTATTTAGAAATCTATCAGAATCTGAAAGTCTTTCAGAGCTGTAACAGATGACCTCATCCAAGTTTCATTCTACCTTTCAGATGCTGGTTCAGCTGGCATTCAGTGTGCAAGAAAGATGCTTATGGAGTTTTCCATCACCCAACCCCTTCGATGCTGCAGATCTCCAGTAGAGACACAAATATTTTAAACACACCAGTTCATAACATGACCCAGAAGAAATAAATGAGGTGGGCAAAATACCTCCCTCACAGATTTCCCTACATGCAAGAGTCATTTACCTGCAGAGACTGCCAGGATTGGGGCAAGAAACGAAGCTGTACTATAAAAGCAGTAATCCTACAATCTCCCCACCCCTCATTCTGTTAAATGTGTACCCAGAGGCTTCTGGGCCACAGTCCAGTTTTTCACCCCGTGTAACTCCTGTTCAAGCCCTCAGACCCCTTGGGATTCTCTGAAAATGCTTCTTGGCTGCTGCAGCCAGCTGAAATCACCTCCTCTTTCCACAAGTAGTCTCAGTTCTGATGCAAAAAGGATCCCAAAACCCAGGCAAAAAGCTGCACTTACAAAAATTTGCACACAAGGGATTTTAGACCACAGAAGTATGAGATTCCAGGTTGAAAAAAAAACCCCACACCAAAAAAACAACAACCCAAAAATGAGAAACCATTTTCCAGTGTTCATCAGAACTATTTTCAAATCACTAATTACAGAAACCTGACAAAAAGCAAGACTATATTTCAGGCAGAAACAGCTGATGAAGAATCAGTCAACTTGACTACAAAGCCCTTCTCCTTTCCCCTCCTTTTTCCTGACACATAAAAATTAAGAGCTGTCTTAGCGAGACCACCAACATTACAAACTCTTTTGTATGTGTTAGTCTGAATATATCTGTCATGTAAAAATCTTTGCAGCACAAATATTGACTTAATAAATTTTTGCACTCGAGTCCACCAAGGTAACCAGCCACAGACAAGCCAAGAGAGGTTATCAGCAACTATGCACAAACAGCATGAAATGCCTGAGAATTTGGTTTCACTTTTTTCCCCTTACTGCACAAAATGTAAAGAACAATACTCCACAAACAGCAATTTCATTTCTCTCCAAATGTAAAAAGGCACCAGTGAAACCTGAAATGCTCATCTGAGACATTACCCAAGGGTAAGCCCATGTGCACACCACATACAAAGCTCCTCACTGCTGTGTAATAAATGTCCAGTGCCCTCGTATTTAATAAGGAAAGGAATCCACAGGCAATTATTCCATTTAAAACAGAAAACTGAAAGGGAAGATAAGCAAATGAGTATTTTCTCATGAACAGAAAAGAGCTCTTCAATTTCAGATAATTCCAAAATTCTGAATAAACAAGCACACCAAAGTTTTTAGGACTCATCCAAAGCACTGAATGCTGAAGCACAAGGATTTCAGCTGCTGAAATATGAGATCCTTAACTGCTGCTTTCTGACCTTCCATATGAGCAATATCCTTTGCTCATACTATTCACTAACTATGGATCATGACTGATTAAATAAATTTACTACTTCAAAAACTAAAAACTTTGAAGCTTGCTTAGTAATGGTTCAGAAATCTGTATACATAAATATATAAATACATAAATATTTTGCTCTAGCAAAACCAAATAAATGGTAAAACCCACCATTTGATGGTATACTTGAGGTTTGGTTGACTGACTGTGCTGTCATCCAGGAAAATAGTGGAGCAGGAACTGTACTTCCTTCTCAACTGCCCAGGAGGATGCTACGAAAAATATGCAAAAGAACAATGGCAATTAAGTAATACCAAAGCATTTTCGTGGGGAGATGTAAGAATTTAAAAAAGACAAATTTCTGTCTCTCACAATGACGCACACAGTAATGCGATCACGTTTTGAAGCAGTTCAGAAAGTTCAGAAATAATTACCACTGCAAAAGTCACAACAATTCCTGCCTGAGACTTGACTAACGCTTTCAAGTCCCAAACTCCCCTCCATCCCTCCTTCCCCAAAACCATGCAAAACTCTCTGTGCAGAATTACTCAAATACATACATACACTTGGAAAGCAAAGATGGACAAGACCTATGTTTCTGTCCTCATTCCAAAAGAGTAAGTGGAAGAGTGAAAAAGAAATCATGTTAGCAATGAACATTGATTTAGCAACAGATATAAAACCATGCTTGGAGAAAAAAAAAAAATTAAAACCCCCAAACAAAAAAGTCCGAGGGAAAGTTCAGAAAAAATAATTCATTGATAACAGACTGTTATCGAAAAGGAAAGAAACTGATTGAAGGACATAAAAGAAAGTGTATAAAACACACAAATAAAAAAAGGAACATATTTTTTAATAGAAAAGGCTTTCAGTATATTTTAATCTTTTTTCTGTACTATCGTAGGAAATGTTGGAAAACTCAACCAAAAAAAACCTGGCATTGGACAACACTACATATTTCTACAGACTTTTTTGCTGAAAGGGCTTCCCCATCAGCTGTTTGGAGCAGCCAGCACTCCACCAGTCTAATGAAAACAGTTTCATCACATCAGCTAATATTTATCACAGTCATTAACCCTCTTTGATTTTATCCTTGCTTATTCTATCTACACTAGTGAATAACTTGACCAAGAACCTATGTCAGGAATGTCAAGACCAGTCAAATCACACAGTTAACTTGAAACAGGTTTAAAATTCAGTTGGCACATCAACACAGAAATTTTAATTTGTCTTACATTCAGTGTTGTTTCCAGCGTGTCAGTGGAGAGACCACTGTCAATACCATCAGTGGAACTCACAGGCATTTACCAGCTCAGAGTAACTGAGTATCTAGGATACAACCCCGTGACTCCTTCCTCAGTATATCCTCCCCTGCCAAATTCCCAGAACAGATATTACTGCAAGTGTCAGCACCCACCATCTCACTAACTTTCCATTTTCCATAGGCAGCAGACTTCTTAACAACACTCAGGCTCCTGGTAAAACCTACATGCATCTAAGTCATCTTTCTATATTTCTCAGGTATGAGTAAAAAAGCATACAAAGTCTTCTATTAATTGAAAAAAATCATTATCTGAAGCTGTCACAATAGTAGAAAAATTATGTTCATCTGAAAGCTCACCAACAAATCATATCAAAGTTTACCAAGAAAATTAAAATTATACTCTTTCAAAATTTCTCCAGGAACTTGGAAAGATACTTTGCAATAATCTGGAAGCTGACAATCTATCTTCCTTCCAACCCATTATATGTTAAGCAAGGCAGCAAAGAGAAAATTTAGAAGCACCAGAAATATTAATGACATAAAGTGTATTATCTAGCACTGATGCATACAGAGAGAATTACTAGGGCACTGGTGATTTATAGCTTTTATTCTACCACAGTTTAGTTCACGTTTCTGGATTAGTATGTTGAGTACCTTCCACAGGCACGATAAAGGCAAAGCAACTCAAAACCAGGTGAAAATAAGACTGTCTAGTGGTTGGAAAAAAAAGGGAGAGGTACAGACACCCTGCACTATTATTAAAAAAAAATAAAAAAGCATATGGAAAGTTTTCATTCTACATTTTAAGTGTCAACATGTTTTAAAGCTTTAGATAAAATTTAAGATAAATGGACTGGATTCATTCAAGGGAAGCATAAGTGAAAGACAGAAAACTCTGTAGCAACACCACTATCAGATTCAAATTTTCTTATGTAAACAGCACGCTAACATTTGACACACGTCAAATTAGAGCCACACACCTTATTTCTGAAACAGAACTCTTCGTGGATCATCAGCCCACATCTCACTTCATTAGGCTTAGAACTTTTCACACTTCAGGAGAATATGTGGCGTCTCATGCCTCCCTTTCTGTTCGTAACAAGTTGGCAGGGAGGAGCACCTCTCCCAGCCTGAAGAATGGTGCCAAATGTAAAGCTACTCTCTTGGGTATACATACAGACATCTGTGCCGTGCAAATAACTAACCTATCGATAGATCAACATTCCCAGCTTCTACTCTGATGTCCAACTGCAGCCATATGGTGCACCAGGTAACAGACTTTCTGCCTTTTCCAAATTACTGGAAAGCACCCTCAGTTCCATAATCTAGCTTGACTGAGCTGGGAGGCATCTGAGGTCCCACAGTTCAGTCAAACAGGCTTTTCTGAACCTTCATAAAAATGCTGCTTGGGAACCTTCTCCACCCTTGCAAGGGACAAAAGAGGTGTTTAAGCATCACCTCAGTATTCAGCACTATCCTACAGACAAACTCCCTTCTGTGTCCATTTCAACGGGATCAGTCCAAAGCCAAAAGTATACAGGAGCTTAATGCCTTTGCATTTCAAATCCATCACATCTGACCACAAAAATCTTCCATTTAAACTATCAAAGATGCTCTAATTGAGAAAAATCAGAAGGGCTGAGAAGGACTGTAGAGCCTCCAAAGAAATGAGCAAACCCTCTAACATTACTGGGATTCTTCTCAGGTTCTATCCCACCATAAGGCTGACACAGGAAGAAGAAAGGACTGGTAGAGCTCCTTTTTTAAACTTCATATGCAAACACAAGCACAGGACACATGTGGAGCCTTGAAAACCTCTGCTATTACAAATATTCACAAATTAAAAGCACCTCATTGATTATGAAGAAGGATTCACTTTATATGTACTTTAAGTTGCAGTAGCACTATATTTGTACCCAAGCTGAGATTCCATAGATGTTACACTTCACAACTTCAGCAAGACTTCCAACTTCACCGTGCGTAAATTCCCAAAGGGCAAGCCAAGCAAAACATGGCAGGTAAAAACTACTCAGAAAATTACACCCTGGTTACCCAGGGCTCGCTTTCCAATTGGAAGGCTGAAGCAAGACACATTCCACAGAGGTTTGGTCTACTCAATGAAAAATATTGAGTAAAAACTTTGACAACAGTATGCAGGTTTTTTACTGTATTTGCAGGCAGCATTAATTTTCAGAGGACACTTTTCTAAAAAAAGGAAAACATCGTTTAATATTTATAGTTGCCATGTATACAGCAGGGTAGTGTGCATGTCCACTCTGCTCAGCTGGAATTTTATGTGCAGTTTTGAACACTGTATTTCAAGAAGGGTGAATTGATTTCAGAGAGTCGGAAGGACAGAGAAGAAAGATTAATCAGAGATTGGAAAAACCCGATTTAGAAGAGAAAGCTGACAGGCTGGAGAGTTTTTCTCCAGGAACAAAGCAACAATAATGGCCTTAAGTCACTGAACTCAAGGGAGTTCCAAAGAAGAGAACACTGCACTCCATGACCATTGTGGATGGGATAAGATAGAGCAGGCTTATATTAAACTGCAGAAAATTAAGACTGGACATGAAAGTGTGAGAGCAGGCGATGGCAAGAAAAATCCCAAACCATCACCTTTTTAAAACAGCAGGGACAGCTTGAATGACTTGAGCAATGATAAAATCTCCCTCACTGCAAGTTTTAAAGAAAAGGTAAAATAAACATTTGCCAGGAATAGTTTAGCCACAGACTAAATGGCTCTTAGACAAGAAACCAGACTGAACAGCCTCTTGAGATGAATTCTGGACCAGTTTTCTATCATTTGGTGATTTCTTTTGGTGGGGAGGATTTGTAGCTCTTTACTCCAGAAGCAATCATTACTTTTTCTAATTCCAACCAAACATTCACTAAGAAATGCTGATATTATAGGCTAATACAAATAATGGGTATTTTGTGGAATTACTTGCATAACAGGAAAGGATGTATAACAGGAAAAGTTACAGAAAAAGCCCTAAGAAATCAAGGCTTAATGTATTTCCATTTAAGGCCAGGTGTTTCTGGCTCTTAAAACTTGCAGTTTCCCCGCCTTGTACAGCTAGTACTAAGCAAATATCACTGCTTTATTTTTCTTCCAGCTTCATGCTGAAACTTATCAATTTTCCAAATCCCAGTTGTTTTAAGATGTTTGTACAATAGATTTTACTTGAAGTTTACATAAAAAACATCAGAAATCAAATGGCTTGGTTTGCCATCAAAATCACATAATCTCTAAAGAACGGCTTCTATGTACCTGCTATGAAAAGAATCACAACAAATTCCTAATTCACAATGAAAATACACAAAATACACTCAGAAATTAAATCTAAATTTGTAGGGAAAGAGGAAATGTTACTGTTTCTTTTGATAAAATAGTCATTTTGGGGTGGAGGGGGTTAGGTAGAGACATCTAATAAAGGGGTGCATACTGACCAAAACCCACACTCAGAACCGACCAGAAGGGGTACTGGCCAGCTCTGTCTTCTTTAGCAGCACCAGGAGGGTCGTGGCTCTCTGCCCTCGTGCTCAGCAGGATTTTGTTCATTTAGGCACAACAGTCCCCTAATGAAGCTACACAGCTTTTGTACCAGTGCTGGCCTACAGCCAGTCAGCTTCCAGTTTGGCAGAGGAGCTCTTCAGCCTTTTCTCAGTGCTCTTTTGCACTTGTCCATCAAAAGATAATTTGGAGCTTCTGTACTAAATAATGATAGTACTGTCTCTTCTTCCAGCAAACCAGGTGTAAGTTACTGCATGGTTTTAAAATGTATCATTAAATAGTATTTCCTCCATGGGACAATTGAGGCTTGCTTGCACCCATCGGTGGAGACATGCCCATTACCTTCCAGGCAGTAGAGCTGATGGTAGGGCCAAGATGCTAAAAGGCAAAACTGGCACACAAAAGTACACATGAAGCCAAACTACAGCAGCAAGCAAAAACACCAGAACTGCTTCTGATTTGGAAAAGGGAGGTTCCTATCTTGGAGATCTGTTGCTTCAGGACATGATTTAGTTCTGACAACAATTTGCACAGAAGGAACATGATCTTACAGGTCAACAAAGTGCTCCCAAAATCAAGCAAACCATGCAACACAATTCTCTGCATGGCTTTGCAAAGCTCTGCGCTCATTTTCGTCTCGCATAATGTCAATACAGCAAAATTGTCTAAACCTGGTGTAGATACACTCACCTGAACAAAAGCAATAGGAAACTGCACCCTTGTATGCTTACCTGTCTCTGCCAACAACTACGATTAAAAAAAAGATCCAGTCCAACCACTCTGAAGTAATAACCCTTGTACCTCATGATTCAACTTTGTCCTCAGTTGATTAGTTTTGCAAATGTTTGATAATGTCTAGAACTGATGGCTTAGACTAGATCTGCACTTGCAAGGTTTTTGCTCTCAAAGCTTGTCCTTACTGATGTCAGCTATAGAAAACTGTGTCAATATAGAAAAATATATACAGAAAAATTGAGCTCTTGAGGAGCTCAGCAACCACTGGTAAGCCCTTGTGCAGCACACCCAGGCCTACTTAAAACCACTGATAAAACACCTTGCTTTACAAACCTGAAAGATTAAATATTTCTTTGAACACTAAAATCAGCTCAAAGGCTTATATTTACAAAGCATGTAATTGCTAGTGTTGTGCAATTTGACCAGAGGGACTTCGCTATGCTTCCAGCAAACCAAGTATTACATAACACCTTGTAAAAGAACTACCCCTGTGTGTTCTCATTCTACCTTAAAAGTCATCTTTTGTTCCTCCCCTTAAAAAAGTTTGTCACTTCATATAACTTATTGCCTTGAGGCTGACAGGAGAGGTAAAATTCTTCACCCCAGAAGACAGGAAAAAGAGAAGGGGCTGAAAGACATTAGAAAAACACATTTCAAACAGTATGTTTATGAAAATCTGTTAATTCTAGCTTTCTAGATGCCTGAAAAAGAATCTTAAACAGCATCTATTAGGAATGGCATCAGAATAGGGAATGTGTGACCAGGTGGTCTATAAAGGCCCCCTCTAGACCTGTTTTTCAGTGATCTGGCAATGAAGAGGGGCAAAGACCACAATAAGCAATCTCCAGGAGAACTTCAAGAGCACCTGAGAAGCCTCTAATCTATCTTCCAGTTTATCCTGTTCTTCTCTTGTAGTTTGGAATGTTAATTAAAATATCTTAAGGAATTTGGACAGCAATGATAAGCCTTTACAACAGCCAGCCTTAGGCAGTCCCCTCGACAAAAACATTTCACATTTTATGTTGTGCTTTGCATTTTTCATGGATTAAACTACTTTTCAGACTATGTTTCCATTTCAGCATGTATCTTATTTACTCTTTAATCACTAGTTGAAAGTGTTTGATTATCAGTCACATGCCTAGTAGTTTTACGATAGGGACGCAGAACAGCTTCTTTATCCAATCTGACAGGAAAATTTGGGGGTTACATAGGAGCAAGTGCCATACATTGTTTCAAGCATGCAAAAAGGCTCATAGAAATTGCTTGTGCCACACCACATACAGCAACAGACCCCTCTGTTCTCTGCTAGTCCCTATCACCAGAACTGCCTCTCGGAAGAAGCTTCTCCTGATGTGAATCACCACAGGGTCACTTACAAGGACCAGGGTTGAGACACGAGTGATGCCCATGAACCTTACCCCAGGATGCTGAAAAAAATGTTGCTCTATACAGAGATGTTATTTTTTCTACTTGGAGTGATAAAAACAGTATGAGCCTGCTGGAATTTGAACATTCAGTTGCCAGGTAGCAGACAGTGGAAGTCATGTCCAGATCCCTAAAAAACACAATGCTGAAAAGACATTGTTGCTATAAGGCTGGTGAAGAGTCTCCAAAATAAAAAATTTGTGAAAGTGAGATATTACTTCCCTTTATCTTATCTCCCTTTTCCTACCCTTTATCTTCCTTCCAAAATATTCCAATATGCGAAAAATAATCCCTTTATTACTAAATTACTGGCTATTACTGCTTATAAACACAATTTTAAGAGTGTATCTTGTCAAGTAGAGAAGAAATTACTTGGGCTAACAGAGCATTTTCACCTTGTCTGAAAGGGAAAATTTCTATAAGAAAACTTGAAGGAGAAAGCAACCTTTTTTCTCCCTGCCCTGATCCTTTCCTCTGCAAAAAAAAAATCACCCAGTATAAACAATTAGATACTGCAATCAATAACAAAAGATTCACTCTTTTTCCACCACCTCCTCAAAAAACATAAAACATGTCTTCCTGTTTGCTTTCCGTGTACAAGCAGAGATACTGATGCAATCTCTCTTCTCTGAAAAAGGAAATGCCTCTATCTCCGTCTGCATCTTTATCTCCCTCAGCAGCTTGACTAAGCAGATTAAAAGACATGTGCACACCGAAGCAGCATGAAAGGCATAACAAAAACCAGTAACTGCCAATGCAATGGAGAAGGGAAGCAGAGTCTGCTGCAACTGCTTACAAATTAAAACAGTCTGGAGGAAAGCAAACAGGTCATGTACACTGTAGGCAGGGAATTTCCAGCACCTAGAATGGTGCAAAGGATCCAGCACCATTCCCCAACCTGTCATCCGTCTCCTTGGGCTCCGTGGGAAGAGAGAGATGACAGTTTCTCCACAGCACTCTGTCACCCCCTACTTTCATTCCTTCCCCACCCCAAAAAAAAAAAAAGAACAGCTGGTGGCTTCTTCCATCACACCTACTGACAAGGCGAATCTGAAACATGGCAACTGTCAGCCTTTGACAAAACGTAACAAATCAAAGCAGGAACCCACTATTTGGATTTGGGGATCAAAGGAAATTATTCAGCCAAATAAAACAGTCTACAAACAAAACCAAGTAAGAAAGGAAAAGAACAGTTGTGTGATCATGCTGAGAAAGTGAATTTTTAAATGAGAAAGAGTCAATATTAATTATTTTTTTAATAGGTAATACTTCAAAACTGTTTTTGTATAAACTACTGTTCTCGTCTGTTACTACACAGAACTTGCCAAGCAAAAAAAAAAAAAAAGGAAAGAAAAAGTACAGCTTTTCTTGACAGTTCTCTTGCTAGCCATCCATCCTGATCACTCAGGAGAAATATAACTCTGCCTGCAAAACAACCAGTTGTGCAGATACTGCAGAAAAGGATAAAAATATTTTGTTGCTCATCTTGGTTATTTATCACAAAAGGAGAATAAGTATAAAAAATAACAACAACAAAAAAGATGACACTATGGAAAAACCACAGAAAAGTGCTGCATATTATGATGAGGAATTCTTTGTAAAAGAAAGAGAAAACAACACTCCAAAATTTATGTCCTCTGGCATGTCTCCTCCAGAGCAGATGTGGTGACCCAGCACTTCACATCAACAGGGAAACAGATGAGCAGCAATAGCTCCTGTTACAAAAGCATCAGCACACACTGAGTAAAGTGGAAAAGAACTGATCAACCAATAGGGTATTATCACAGCCTCACCATGTAAATACAACCCATCATTTGTCACATACAATTGTTAAATCTTACTAATTCCTTAAATTTCTTCCAACAAGGTGGTCTAGGAAAATGGTTCCCTGAAGTCTGAAAACCTAAACACAGTTGCCAGTTAGAAGCCACAGCTACCCCTTCAAAAATGATTGATGGTTTCTGCATTAGCTTTAGCAGACAGAAAATTTAGGAGGTGCTGAATGAATACTCTCAGGTGTGCTGAAGGAACAACTTAAATATCACAGGCCCCATTTGAAAATATAGTTTATCTATGAGTATTGTCTAAAAAACTTAACTGACTTGTAAGGACACACACAGAGAAAGGATTTCAGCTTTATAAAAGGTTATTTTTAGCTTTGTAATTCAGAAGAAGTACTTTATAAGTACAAAAAAGTCAGACTTATGGGAACAGTAAACCAGAGTATTGAGGGAAGTTCACACTATTGCAACCTCAGCCGATACTTTGAATAATATCGGGGGGTGGGGGAGGGAGAGAAAAAACAACAAACAAACCAAAAATTAAGGAGAGGTACAGTGTTTAGGGTATCAGCAGCATAAGCTGCTACACTGAGCTCCCAACAAGACTCCTCGGTGATCAACCTTCCCCTTTCTGTAACATGTCCAGCATTGCCTAAGAACACTTTATACCAGGGTTTGCAATATGCGCTTCCTGCAGCATCTGCAATAGTCATCTTTGTTCAATCTGCTGGAGGAATCCACTCGCGGTCTGCCTAACACAGACCACATCTTTGACATATGAAATGATTCAGGACACACAAGAATTTCATCCGTGACAGGTGGACTGTCACAGAAACTCAGTTAATACCTTGCTCTGCAATGTCTAAAGACTCACTTTTTTTTGTTTGTTTGTTTGTTTTGCATTTAAATCTTCAAGTTTGAGGGCTTTTTAAGAAGCATGCTGGAAGTTACTGAGCACACATTATTAAGTTTACAGGAATCCAGTGCATTAGCTTTACAAGTAATTTTATAACAGGAAAATTGCTCTGCAAACCACCCTCACATGCACTATAAACAATGGAAATGTTTTACAGGAGAACAGAAGGTAAGCACAAAAAAATATCTGGTAACCCACTGGGGCCAACTTTAAGGCTTTTACAAGCCTCACAGTATCTCATGACTTCTCAGATCTTAACTCTTGGGAAACTGAAAATCTCAGCTTGCTTTTGAAGCCAGGCAGTAGTTTCAGAAACACTCAAAACAAACCAGTTCTGCCAACAAGTGAAGCAGTCCTGCCTTCTCACCCCACTCAGCAGTTCATTCCTGCTCCTCACGGCTCCTTCCCTTTCTGCAGGTGCAAGCCCCGGAGTGAATCACATTTAGGAACCCCATTTTAGCTTTTAGCTGAATTTACCTGCATTTGTGATCCAGTCCAGTTTACCTGGAGCTGGACAAACATTTGCCCCAGCACAAAGGGATGAAGAGGTTATAAACCACATCTGTTTGTTTCAGCAGCTGTAGTAGCTTAAAAATTAAAAGACAGTCTGTATTTCAAGATAGAGAAAAACTTAAGAACTTCATTTTACCTTAAAGGCAAATAGCACCTGGTAGACAACTAGTTATTTCCCTTTTCAATTTTACTGAGCCATGACTCCAGATATTTTAGTACAAGGCTTCACATACTTGGAACCACCCTGGTTCCATGTGCTTCAGCAGTACAAACTATACTAACTGAGACAAAGGGCCTGGTCCTATACCTAAAACAGGCTACAGGGGTTTTGCCCTCAGCTTTATCAAGAGATGGATTAAAACAGAAAAGAACTGAATTGAAAAATGCCCAGGGATACGTAAGCATATCAAACTCCCATCTTCATTCTCAGCACGTACCACATGTCAATCCACATTTACATCGCATCAACACTGATCAGGCACTTCAGAACAACTGTGTAAATATCAAATGCTGCAGCTCTCTGCCAGTGCAAACTTGCATACAAATGTAATCTAAAGTTTTGAGAGTGTCCATAATAATTTTAAAATCACACTAATGTGTGCAGCTCTTTTCCGCAGGTACCAGTCACCTTTGTACACTGGTTGTGAGCATGATACTGTCTTCAAACCAACAGGTTTGTTCCACTAACTCAACACCCAAGACCTACACTTCTGGGTCCTGATGCAGAACAAACACATGAAGCATCAGCACCCGCTCACCAATATGGAAATCATGTGTCATAACTCTTATTTACTGTATAATATAGACAACAAGGAGAAAGCTGCATAGCGAGGCATTTTCACTTACGTGGTTTATATAGAGACTCTTGCGTTTTTCTCTCACTGCAAAAACACAAAATATGATAGAAATATTACATGACTATTTTTCCCGATTAAGCTTCTTATACACCATTTATAATAAAAAGAACAGGAGACTATCTATGTGCAACATTACAATTGCTTTTGCACTAATCAAGTATATTCATATAGCAAACACAGAAGGAACATATATTTGTATGCATAAAGGCATTATGCTCACATTATGCAGTGTGGTGATGGGTTAAAATTCTCGTCCATTTGGGTACTTCACCAGGCGTTGGTCCGCATGGGCAAGTTAATATGCAGTAAGCTATGGTCCAAGTTAGCAATGGCTTAGCCATCCTTCACCACCTCCCTGTGTGGGTTCTCCTGAGCCACCAGTGCCTTCATGCAAGGCACCTTGCTGCAAAGTGGCCCACGCTCCCTTGCAGGTATGAAAGCACCTGAACAGCTACACCATGGAGTTAGCAAGTTCTCATCACAGCTTACTGTGCACTAACTCCCACAGAGGGGCCTTGAAACCATGTGTATTACACCACTGTCTTCTATAATGGTCAGCTGCAACCCTGAAACTACTACTACTCATGTTGGATGTAACAATGAAAATGTATTAACTTTGGTGAGTATGAACCAGTCACCACAAGCAATGGTTGCAAGTCAAAGCCACAATTAGCCAAAATAGTCAGAAAGTAAACAGCAACAACAAGGGAGATAGATGTATAGAGTCTTAATTGTCAGGCAAATGCTTATTACAGCCAATTAAATATATTCTATTTAAATTTTTTTAAAGCACTTCCCCAATTAACTCACCCCATAGAGAGCCTGCGGAGCTCTGTTCCAGTGAAAATACCACAGCATTTAGGATACAAGTCTGGAGGCAACTAACACATAAATCAAACTGCAGGATTAAAATAATAATGGTTTCATGCTGTAGGTGATTAAATGCACTTCGGTGCACCATGATTTGAAAGCTATGCAACCCAATACGCTTAGCAAAAAAAAGAGTGTTCATAATGGTGGGATAGCCTGTCCATTCCCTGCTGGATGCAAAGCCATTATTCGTGATTTATTATAAGCAAGCAATCTCACATAAACAAGGCTCTATGTGTGAATACTGTGAAATAATTGTGTTTAATGCAGACATAAAATGAAAACTAAAAAAATAAGAAAAAACTTTTTAAAATCCTTACATAATTTTCCTCCCAGGGAGCAGAAAGGAGAATCACACATGACAGATGTTAGCCATGTCACTTAGAATATGCTCAGATCCACAATTATGGACATTGTATAAGAAACAGAATTAAACAGGAACAGTGGAAAAATTCTGACAATCTAGTAAACAGTTAAACTGCTTGAAATACTGCTAAAACACTGCACTACATTTAAATTCCACGCAGTGTATTTATCACCAGCAAGACACATCATCTAAAGGGAAACAAAAAATTACGGCAGATACCTCTAAGAATAGCCAAAGTATTTGTCTAGTATCACATATTGCAATGTACAGGCAGTAAACAATTCTGATAAGCTGTGTGCAAACCTAACACAGTATATAACTCAAAGTTAACACCTATGAACTGTGAAATTTTGAACGCAGTTAAGTATTTAACAGTGTTTTAATCATAAATAATTATACCACATACAAAGTTCCTTATGGACAAAATCCCACAAAGACAGCCTGCTCATACACTCCAAATTCCTTTTTAATTCCCTTTTTTTCCCCTTGGTTTTTTCTCCTGTATTTTATCTTGTATCCATTATTCAATTCCCCATGAAAGTACAATCATTTATTTCCCAAAGTAAGCATATTACTCACTGCTCAATCCCATTTGCTATTTCCAGTCTCCAGAAGAATATGTTAACATATTTATACACAGCCCTCCCTTCTCCCTGCTCAAGCGTTTCTTGTGCTGCACCTCCTTCCAAGCATCATGCTGACTTCCTTTCCCTATTTTCCCCATACAACAGAAATTCAGTTAGCCTGGACCCTCGGATGAGGGACTACAAGAAGGCAGCTGTGCTTCTAGCTCACTCTGCCACAGTGTAAGGCTCAGCTCTCTCCAGAACATTTGCCGGTGGAGAACTGGGCATAGTAGAAACCCACTTGGTCACAACCACTCTCTTTTGTGACCACAACCTCCCCTTTAAACAAGGGGAAGCCGATTATTGGCCAAGGCAAAACGCTACTCCTGCCAAGATAGAATGACTGTAAAGAGGTAATTCCAGTGGCTTCAGTCAGTTCAAAAATGCCTTGCACTGCTCACACAGCTCAGTATGGTCTGCAGCAGAACAGACCTTTGTGTCAGAATTAACCAACATTTTGCAGCATAAACTCCTAACTGCATCTCCGGGCTTTTGGGGTTTAGGCACAGGGTTTTGATGACATGGAGCTGAACAGATTTGAAGTCAATTTAAACAATTAAACTTCTACTTTCCTTTTAACATTTTAAGACTTGAAAGTTGGAATGGAACTCTTCAAGTGGAGCTTGAGACGCTGCCAAATTGTCTTAGTTTTCCTCATTCTGAGGTCAATGACCTGTTCTTATTGCTGCAGGCACTTTCAACTGTTATTGTTGAACTTTTGCAATAGTAGGAAAAATTTCAGTATCCTGAAATTACAGAGTGAGGGAATACACACACACACACACACACACACATACATGCACATGTGTGTATATGCACATATGTATGTATTTTTCATTGAGCTGTAGTAAAAACTTTCACTGTGTAATTTCTATACTATCTTAATGTTAACCATATCAGGACCAAAGACAAGAAGATTACAGCAATAAGACTGTCTTGCATTTTGGAGTTGGTAACTCATTTCTTTTTGGTTTATACAAGGAGACTGGTCCTAGTTAACATCAAAGAATAAATGCACCCTACTCCACTCCTATCCACCTATATAAACAGAATTTCAAAATCCTCTTTGTCTGAACCCCACTGATACTGCAAAATTTAGCCAGTGCATGGAACTGTAGAGGCCAATCTAAGTTAGGCGAGATGGACCCCTGGAACCCACCGACTAGAAAAACCATTACCAGCACCCTGGAGGAGCAACCATTGCCTCCTTGCCATCATAAAGGAATGGATGTTACATTGTTGGAGCGCTACGGTTTGGAGACCCGAGCTTAATCACAGCCACACACTAAACATGGCTTTCCAGTCATCTAGAGCATCCAGCTTACAGGCCAAGCTCAGCAAACGGGGGGAACTTGCATAAAGCACTCACAGAAGTTAAAAACATAAAAGGTAACATTCTTTAATAGCTCCCAAAACAGGGAGAATTCCTCATGTATGATTCAGCACCTAAAAAATTCTCACAAAGAGATGGAAACATTTAGAAAAGCTACTTTAACTAGGAATGGAATTAATATTTATTTTGTGACTAACTTTTCTACAGATTCATTGAATGCTCAGGTAATTAAGGATGCATTCAGACTATTGACTAATAGGGACAGGACAGTTTAGATGCTTAGCACGGCACCCAGGCTACACAGAACGAAGGGAACTGGAGACCACGTAATAAACAGAGCTGCCATGTCCTGTCTCACTGTATTTGGGATAATCAGCTTGTTGCTCTTCACTTACGTGTTGATCACAACCAGGCCAAGCACAGCTCCTGTGACAGGACACACTAAAAGACTACCAGTGAGGTTGAAAGAGTACAGGACTACTAGAAAGCCAAACATGGAACTGCCTGAAGGTAACGCAGCCAAGTCACTCTAGCACGTAGTGATGGACTTGGCCATTTCCCACTGTAAAACCAAGTGAGGTACGCTCACAGTCACAGCCAGATCCTGGATGAAACCTAGAATCCTGATGCCATTGACTCTCTGTGTATTTTACATGTCCACAGGTCTTATCTATATAAATATTTTCACTTACAGTCAACAGGAAGGTTTACCAGCCCAACACTACACAAGTAATGGAGCAAGGCAGTTGCATGTCTAAGTTAGGGGTTTTCATCATTGCCAGCTCAGCTCTCCTCCTCTACGTGGTCTTAAGAATTCTTGGGGGTCCCGCAGACTCCACGGGAGTCAGAATACAAACCTTCACACCCTAAAAACCCCTTCTATTTTCCCCCTCACAAGCATTTCATTGCATTGTGGTGTTAGGCAACAGCCTTGAACAGTGCAACAACTCCTACAGCTCAGCTGGTCCAAAAAGGGGCCCAAAGTACAGCCAAGCAAAATGCTTATGACTGTGACTTGTCCCACCAGAACAGGACGGTTCTTGGCAATACATCAGTAGATAAATGTTTGCAGAATCCTTTTTCTTTTGTACAAACAAAATAGCCTTTGTATTTTTTCCAGTGTGATCAAGGACAGCTGAACAGATCTTACACTCCCATTGATAACACTTCTATAGCGCTTCACTACATTCATTGTTCTCACCAAAAATATGTTATTCATATTACTTAAACTAGAACAAAGCTTCATAGACCAACTCTAGCATGAGTGTAAACTGTCATTTTTTATAAAATGCTTAAAATTAACTCCATACTGCAATAAATTAAGAACTATTACTACAAAAAAGAGTAACCACCTGGTCTGCTCAAAATTTTAGTTGTTGGACTTGGGTCTACCTTGTCCTGTCTTTCAACAAGCTGTAACAAGAAATAAGTAGCATCCATATGGGATTAAACAGTTTCAGAACACTGCAAAATCACTATAAAATAGACATCAATCTTCATAATACAAGGTATTATGGAAATATTATCACACTCATTTTACAGACTACCAAACCAGATTAGTATGGTAAATCACATCCAAAGCCATATAATGAGGCACTGACAGACCCACGGCTGAATTCAGGACAGTCTGAAGGGCAAAGGAGGTACTCACATAATCAACTCTTCAATTAGGGCCTAAATGTATATCCTCTTTGTTCTAGTCATGCTCAAAAATTAGCAAAAAAATATACAGTAAGTGAAAACTACATTATTTTTCAAGTGATGTGTTTGACACTGCAATTTACTCTGTAAATGAAAAGCGGCTTTTACAGGCAGCAATAAGGAGGACAAAGAATCCATAGTGAACAGTCAGGATTACAATGCAGAAACTGCTTTGAAAGTCTTCACAGAAAATAACGTGTCTTGCATCGATTATTCATCTACTTCTAAAACAACATGTCATACACGTCCAACAGGGAACGAAAGAGCCAGAATAAATGGCTTCTATTCTACTGACTCTACCAGGAGGTTTGTTTAGGAGACATAATTTCAGAGAGATTGTTTTGTCTACGTATTAAAAAAACCAAACAACTTCACATATATGATTATATTGAATCCATAATGAAAGAAAAGAGAACGTTTGGGCAGGATGGAAGCCACTTTGTTATTAAAATCTAGCATTGAACTCATTTACAGCATCACCTATATCAGAGAAACTCTGGACTGTCTTCTTAGCTAGTGTAAACAGCTATTTTCTCAACAAAATACTTTCCACACATTCACCAGATGCTTGGCCTAATGTTCAGAGTTTAAAAAAAAATAAAAATAAACAAGCCAAGAAACAGATACACAGAAAAATCTTGATTTAGGGAAAATATTTTTGCAGTATAATTATATTAATCTTTATCCATATTTGTCCTATCAGACTGACAAAACAATTAACTAAGGGTGTGACTACTTTAAACTCTTAACATGATGCCTGTAAATGCCTCTTTTTGGGTAGGAGGGGGCAATTATATATTAAAAGACTATCACATGCATGCTAAAAAAGGGTTTACAGATAACTGCAAGAGCAAATACTGTAATAAATTCAGTAACCTACCATCTGTTTGTGATTTACTGAGAAATATTGTACTGGCCCGTGGATGATCTGATGGGTTGAATTCCATGTTCAAATCTGGAAAGAAAGAACAGCACAAAAACATTTATGATTATCCAATGGCATACAGAGATTTTCTCGTTCTTTTCAATAAGACCAAGTTTACATACTTAAGCAGCTACTGTAAAACAAAATCCATCTTAAGGCCCATTTTTTTATCCTTCCTCACACAAGTGGTTCTTTTTGGCATGTAAACCATTTGCATCAACACAGCTTTGGGATTAGACTTCAATTCTAAGGCTGCTTTTGGATTAAGACAGATAAAGCAGCTTGAGAAGTTTGTACACAAGAAATCAGGAATTTCCCATTTACCACCACTTTCTTCCCACCATGCCCCAAAGCCATTGCTTAGCACAGGAACACAGCTTGTTGTATGTACTCATAGAAGAATTAATTATTACAAACAAATGCACAACTCTCTAAAGATAGACAGCTTTCCAAGATTAGACAGGATTAAAAAAGGTAGTTATTGCAACTGAATGCAAACAAACTGAGGCCAGAGTGTTTTAAATGGTCAGGGTTATAAAAACTTGGAACTTTCACAGATTAACATATTGCTTGCTGTAACAAGTAAAAAAAAAAAGAAAGAAGAAAAAAGAAAGGAAAACACAAACAACAAAAAAACAAAACCACAAAACCCCCACAAAGAAACAAACAAACCAAACAAAACCAACAACAAATCAGTCCTAAAAAAGGTTTACCAGGCTAAAAACTGAAATCTATTATACACTATAAAAACTTTTATGAATGCTATTTTTCCTATCAAGCATAAAATCCACTGAATTTACTTATTCCCAAATTCTACTTTACTATCAATTTGTCTAAGCTTACATGCCTATATCCACTGAAAACATGCTACTAAAATAGTACATATTCTTTTTGCATTTCTTTGCTCTCCCAGTGTGGCCACCTCAACTTTGGTACTCTAACATTCTCTTCATCTTCAAATACACATTCTCTTGCATTTCATGCAGGCATTTATATAAGACCACATATGAGCACTGTTATGTTTCTCTTCTGTGATTATCCCAGGCTTTCTACAATTCTCTCACTCTCCTTTCAGATCTCTGTGAAAGATCAGCAAAACTGGAAATTAAGCCCCAGGTCTTAGGAAAACAAAACAAAGCCATTTCATCCAGGGGTCAAATTCTCTATGTTCCTTCACCATGCATCACCATACTCAGCTCTCCTTTTCCCTTTTATTTAATCATTTACTAGGTCTTTCACTTCCCTGCTTTCTACAAATGTGCTTTCTGTTCGTATTTCTCCCTTTTATGCTCCCTTGGTTTTCTTTTCAGCTCCCTGCATCCTGAAGCCCATGAGATGAGCAGCCTGACATGCTGCTGCTACCTGGGCATACCTTTTGGAAAAAACATGATCTTCTTTCCTACATGGAAGAACCCAGAAACACAGAAGTAAAATTCCTCAGGGAATTTTGCAAAAGGGTATTATTATTATTATTATTATTATTATTATTATCATTATCATCAATGCCACAAAAGAAAAAAAATCTAGGAATTTCAAGGGAAAGCCATTTTGATACTCCCAGAAACCACAGACAAGTCTGGAGTAGATCCTAGGAATGACATCTTGAGCTAGGAGTTCTGACTTCAAAGGGCTGTGAATTAGCATGTTTTCATGTTACTCTCTGCATCTCACTTAGATATATAGAATTAAAAAATAATCACCCACAGAGATAGTGCTGGTAAAGACTGTTTCCATTTCAGGACAGTTTTTCCATTAAGCTGAATTCAAGATGCTTTTCATTAAGAAAAGAGTAATCAGCATTTAAAAATGCAAAATACGTTGGTTTTTATCATCTTTTATGAAATAGCAGAATACATAACCATAAAAACCCCCACTTTTAAACCACTACAAATACTTCTCCTGCAAATATTTCAAAGTACAGCAGTGCAAATTCAGTCAGTAAAATAGGACCAGCAACATGAAATTGAATCCAACTTACAAAACAATGGAGAACAGAAAAGCACTTTGTTCCTTCAAGCCTAGAAAATTATCTGTTCAAGGAGTAATAACAACCTGGTAGAGACTCACAATTTATTTGCAGGGCTGAAAAGAAAGAAAAAAACAATTGCTACATCTTGCAGTCAAGTTTGATCTCTAAGATTCCTGTACTACAAAAGGCTATTTTGCAGAAGCAGTAAACCAAGAGAGGACTTAAAAGTCTGTCTTTCAGAAAAACTATTATTCTTCTGACAGGAGCTGAAAGAAGGTCAGCAAACCCCATCTCAGCAGCTGCAGAGGCCAGTCCAGGGATTCTGAACTATCCTGGGAGAGGAGCTGCCCACAGGCAGGGAGCAACTGTGGCTCTTTCCTACCGCTGAACCCCACAAAGCACCGCACGTCCTCTTCCCTCCCCATCCCTTCTCTCACATCCTTCCCAGCAACAGCAACCACCAAACACATCATCTGTCCTTCTCAAACTGCCTGAACAAAAATCAGAGGAGCAGAACATGGGTACGGGGAATGATAAAGCCTGTTTTACCCAGCACAGGGTGGCCAGAGGAGGACAAGTGCTGCTGAGAGAGACTGGCTCCCCACCTCCCTCTGAGGAACTGCACAGGTCTCGTGGGCTTACAGGCAGAAGAAAGCATTGCTTGGTGTGTATCTGCAACTCAGCCACTCCCAGCTCCTCCAAGGAAAAGCATCAGAGAAATCCAAGCACCCCACAGGCCACCAGTGAGACCATGTCACTGCTGGCACACAGGAGTATTAGGATGCGTGAATTTTCATAACATGTGAGTAAGACTTCAGTCTCTAGTTGCTCTTAGATGTATTTAGTCATAGTACCGCTTAAAAATAAATGTCTTTTTGAACATGGCAACAAATTCTTACAGATCTGTCACTAGAAACCACGTTACAGAAGAGATGAAACTGCAGATATACAGATATCTGAAGCTAGTTACTCATCACCAAAGAGCATTATCCATCAAAAGGTTAATTCCATCCTAAAGAAAATAATATACTCATACTGCTTTAGTGTTACTAGTAGCTCTTTCCAGTATTTGAAAACTACCGTGAAAACCAGCCATAATAGGAAAGGTTTACCCATTTTGTAACAAAACAGTCAGAATTAAACTCACACAAGCAATGCTCAACTATTCAAAAGAAAGGAAAATGAGAGCCAGAATTTCAATTATTGAAATCTGCACAAAAATGTTCTCCACTGCTCTGTAACTCATCATAGCCTCAAAGGAAAGACTTACAGTGGGTACTACTTCCACCAGTTACCCAGCATGCCAAAATCAGCTTTTAAGAAAAAGCCACTGTTTCAATAGATAGTCCAAACCAGAAATTTTTCACTGTAGATTTTCTTTTGAGTTAAGCAGATTTGGAATACTTTTCTACATCTTTTCCAAGTTCAAAGATCAAGTGGTTTGGGTTTTTTTTCACTACTAAAAGATTGTAAGGTTATGCAAACTATAACTTACCACCTGTAAACATCTAAACAGTCTGATACTCTGTGAAAATTTCAGGGGTTTTGTCTTCTCAGGGTTAGAAACCAAAGATCTGTGTCTATAAATACATGTATATGTACACATGCAAATATCTATAGATGGCTGCATGGACAGATATATATTTAAATGAAATCTCATTTTGGTTAGCCAAGGCAAAGTTCAACTCAGGTACACTGAGTTGTTGGAGCATGTGTCCAACAGAATTCACAAAATCTTAGAGGATCTGGGCAAGAACAGTTACAAATGCATGGAAATATACTTGATTGCATTCTCTTCTTTGCTTAGCAACCGCCAAAATAACAGTTATTATAATGGCCATTATGGTGCATCACATCAAAATAAATTCACTCTCCAGGGAATAAAAAGAGTAGATTTTGCATATAACTTCAACTTCACTACAGTTATAGACCGAATTAAGACAACCACCAGAAGAGCACAATGAGATTCACCCTATACACTGGGAGAAACTTCGTTCCTAAACCTACAGCAGCTGCATTCAAATACAGCCATAAAAAGAAGCGAACTGTAAAATAGTTCAGTTTCAGACTTGGGCTAAAGCCCAGGCAAGATTTGAAAACTCAAAACAAGATCTTAAAAAGCATTACTGAGATCAAAAATACTGAATACAGCCTCAGTTTGCACTTCCTAAAGTGCAAAAAGGGTAAGAATAAAGTTTAGATGAGTGTAGAGGCAAGCTACAAGAATGGCAGACTGTTAAAAATGCCTTCAAATGAGAGTCTGAGGTGAAACTGTTTTTGCTGATGAAAAAGGAAAACCAGGAGGTGACTGCAGTTCACATGTAACTTAGTAAGTACTAAAAGCTCTCTCTAATCTAGCACAAAGTACAACAAAAACAGTGGAAAATGAAAGCAGAAAGATCTTAATTATGACCCTGGATGAAAACAGAGAGAGGATAATTAGGCACTGAAGCTCCACACCCAAGGAACATGCACTCAACTTATCTTGATGTTTTCCCTTTCTAGAAGATTGTTCCAGCCAAACATCTTTGGGCTTTAGTCCAGCATGAGTAGTCAGGCTCAATTTAAGAATAACTTGTGCAAGTTACCGGCTTATGATTCATATGCAGGTCAGATCAGATGATCCCATGGGCCTCGAGCGCAAGTTCTATAAAATCGTCAGAAATAGCAATATTTAAATTATTAAGTACAAAACCTCTGCAAATCCCAGTGGCACATCCGTAAACTTTCTAAAACTGCACCAAACTCTGCTGCAATTCTTCAGAAAGAGCTACATTTTCAGACTTGTGGTAAGAATACATTATGCAAGATAAAAACAGTAAAGGATGAGACTAAATCTCTCATGGCAAAATTTTAACAAAAAAACCCAACTGCTTCTTAAACTCGTGAGTCTAGTGTGATAGAAACAGGCACGACAGGAGGATGAACGATGGGTGCTGTAGCAACTCACTTCCGAGCAACACACATCAAAGCTTCTGTCATGACACAAACAGGAAAAACCAACACAGTCACTGTTTTTTCAACACTGCACGTGAGCTCCAGCAGGTCTGAAAATGTGTTTAATCTGTCAGAAAAATAAGATGTTATTTCCTTCCTCGTGAACAATGAACATCAGGTAAGTTTGCACCGCCAAAGCTCTGATGCTGATTTGATAACAGACTAAAGGCTAAACTGAGTAAAACACTGGGTTTAGACTTACACAGTTCTGAAGTAATCTGGTGAAACTACTTCCTTTTCTTCCCTTCACCCCAGGCTATCACTGCCACTGCACAGCCACCACTATTGCTAAAGAAAGAGACAGTGTCCTGTATTAATGACCCATCATATCCTTAAAAATTAAACCAATCCAGGATTCTTCATCTTGTAAGATTTTTATTTTTTTTTAGTTATATGAAGGGACTTCAGATAAGAAAAGAACAGACTTGTCCAGGACATGCTGACCAGGCACTACACAAATTACTTTACTTCTTTGCCATCTTTTCTCCCCACACAGCCTGACATTACAGAGCTGCTACCTGGTACAGTCTGGTGGGCGGAAAACACAAAAACACCACAAAAGGTGCTTATCAAAGAATTACAGGAATGCAAACCGTGAGCAATGCCTAAGCCCTACACATTTCCAAACAGAAGAGTGAACAGAAAGGGAAGCACAGGTGACCCAAGGAAACAGAATAGTTTCACGGAGATGTCAAGGACGTGGCTTTCCATGCACCCTGATGTGGGTGGCAATCAGCTCGGCTGTGCGTCCCTTACCTCTGCCACCTCCGAGGCACCAGCAGCACCTGAGAGGTTATTTTGTCCAACTGGCAGAGAGAGTGAAGTTGTTGCTCCAGCTCTCAGTGTACCCGCCTGTATGAATGAGCTGATGTCATCTGGGAGAAGAGGAACAGAAACAGTATCCTCTAGGCACATATAGCGAAGTAAGATTCCCCAGCACTGAACCTAGAAAAAATTGCTGAAATACATTTCAAAAGTCTCATGAACATGAGGGTCTCATTACAACTTATGCCTTTTTGCTTCTTCCTTACTCTGGTGGGCTGCTCCCTCCTATTAACAGCAATTAGGCACATGTACAGTAATGAAAATACTCCCTTAAACATCATTATGTTATTAGCATTCCCTCCGGAGTTGGTAGGAGTTAAAAGGACATCTCAGCTAAGAGGATCTCCCTCATCTATCTCTAGTCAAATGAAGCTAAAAACAAAGACTAAAATAGAACAGAGAGCAAAGACACAAGACTGAAAAAAAGTAATCTCTCACTATTATTACCAATTTTCTTATATTTTGTTTTTAAAGCACCATAATTCATGCCAAAGAGGCACAATACAATCCTACATTTGCAAAACCCTATGCCTAAATCCAGTGGTAAAGTTTCCATTTGAGATTTCTCTAATGTCTCTAAAACTGGGCTGCACCAAACACTGGGACTAAAATAATTCAAAAGGATAAACAGATAAGGCAGTGGGATGCTTTCTGTTCAGAGGTTTTTATAACCTTCAAGACAAAATAAGACTGAATTGTATAGGTGGATTACACTGGCTAACAACAATAACTGCACCTTCTTTTACACTACAGCTTCCAAGATGTGAGACCCACTCCTAAAAGTTTCAGCTCATGTCATTCAAACAGCACACAGTCACAGCATGAAGATTTACCAGTATCACACTACAAGATTTATCTGTGCCTTTTTACAGTACTTCATGTCAAATGTAAGCAGCAACTAAGCTGCCACAAACGAAAATGCCTCTTGGCTGCATGCAGTATCCTTGTAAGAACGAATGTTAGTGATCGTGTTCCAGTACACTTTAACAGTGATTATGAAAATAAAAGAAAGTTGGAAATTGGAAGGCTTTCAAGAGCCAACTGGCTGGAAGGGTAAACTCCTTCAGGTTTGGCTAGGTTGCTGGAAAAACTTGGATGTGATCTTTGCTACCCTGGAGCTATGGTATTCTCTGCCTTCCATTCCAAGCAAACGTCGGGCATGACTTTTCTCAGCAAGCTCCAATTACACGGTGACTCTTGTTCCAGGTTCTGCTCTGATCTTGGTTTTCGAGGGAGACAGAGATAGTTCATCAATAAAAGGAGCTCTCTGTGGCAAATAATGCTCATTTCTGTACAGTTATTTCTGACCAGCCAGCCAAGTAGCAACACAGAGCTGTTCTCATGGGCACAGCTGTATTTATTTTCTCTTCCACAAGCAAAATCACAGTTATAACTTTCCACAGGCTGAAAAAAGTTTGTATCCAGGATTTTTAGTTTTGTATCATTTTTCAGGATGTGCTTTCCCTTACACAGCGGTCTCTCCCAACTAACTAGACACATCTCAAGAGCAAATTAAATTATTTTACACTACATTATATATGTCCCTTTTTTAATGTCTCCTTGCATTTAGAACATGAAAAATACAATTAATAAATATTTTCCCTCTCAAATTCATCTAATGAAAATTTTTCAGATCTTCCAATACTGCATTTATTAGTTTTTGCGTTAACCATAACCAAAATTAATTTTTAAAGTTTTTATTGATATACAAGACAGACTATAAAAAAAAAATAATAGTGTAAACACTTGCCCATTTCCTCCCCCTCAGGAAAACAAAGAGAAAAAGACAATTTCTCCACATTACACTAAGAATTCAGCATGGACTGAAGAGAGCAACAATTCAGTGCTATTATCCTGTGATATTCAGAGAGGAACAATTCTGTGCTTTTATTAATTGAGAAACATTTCCCCTTTAAACACAGTTGGGCACTGTAAAAAGCGCCTAACACAACACATAAGGCTGTGCATACATGTATTTCCATCATACTCAAATACTGCTCCTCTGGCCTTTGAGCATAACACAGAATCATTGAATCGCAGAATTATTTAGGTTGGAAAAGATCACTGAGTCCAACCATTAACCCAGCACTGCCAAGTCCACCACTAAACCATGTCCTTAAGTGCCATATCTGTATGTCTTTAAAACACCTGTAGGGATGGTATTGCCAATGAAAAGCTACACAGTTCAATGCAGCCTACAAAGACAATGCTTCAAAAGCAGCAGCGTGACCTTCAGGCAACCTAATTTCCACAGCAAACATCCAAGTGAAAAGTTGAAATAAAACCACTTTTTGAATGTTAATGTCTTCAGCTGGAGACATTAAACACTGTTTCTGGTAGAAGTTAAAATCAAGTAGAAAACCTAAGTAAAAGTACTCTGAGATTAATACTAGTGCGAAGACAAATACTGGCTGGAAGAATATCCTCTACTGCTTTTTAAGATTTCTCAGTATGCTCTTAAAAGTTATTCCATCTTCCAACCTGTTCTGATACCTAGAAGTAAATTTAGTCAATATAAATTTAGACTGGGTAACAATAAAAATTGGTCATAAAACGGCAAAAGAGAAATTTAAGTGCACTACTCAGTCCTTTTTTCCACTGTACCACAGAAGAACCAGTAGTCAAAAGAGAGATCCTACTTAAAAAACACTGAATTTTAGTCAGTTATTTTGAAATGTAAGCTATGTGATTAATGGAATGTAAATATTTGAGCAGGTTTAGATAACCAAGGATTGAAAGAAAAAAAAATATTCAAAATTTTCATTTTTTTCCTTTTGCAGTGTTCCAGGTCTTTGGAACACATTCATGGTGTGCACACAGCAGAAATTGAGGGCCATTCGCTTTCAGGACCTGAGGACACAATGCAGGCTGGAGTCAGGCTAACAGGTTGACCTTTTCCTTCAAGCCTATAGCTCAAAGGAGCACTTAACTGTTCCTGCCCAGGGAGGCTGTGGATGCCCCAACCCTGGCAGTGTTCAAGGCCAGGTTGGGTAAGGGCTTGAGCAATCCGGTCTAGTGGGAGGTGTCCCTGCCCAAGGCCAGGGAGGCAGGACTGGATGATCTTTAAGGTCTCTTCCAACTCTTAAGGTTCTGTGGTTCTGTGGTGACTCAACCACTTCCCCAGGCAGCCTGTTCCAGTGCCTGACAAGCCTTTCGGTCAAGAAATGTTTTCTAATATCCAATCTAAACCTCCCCTGGTGCAAATTGATGTCGTTTCCTCTTGTACCATCACTTGTCACTCGAGAGAAGACCCTGACCCCCATCTGGCTACAGCCTTCTGTACAGAAGTTGCAGGGAGCAATAAGGTCCCTCCTGAGCCTCCTGTTCTCCAGGCTAAACAATCCCAGTTCCCTCAGACACTTCTCCTAACACTTGTGCTCCAGACCCTTCACCAGCTTCTCTGTCCAGCACCTCAATGTCATAAAACATGATTCTTCTTACAGTACCCTAAAACACCTGAAGTGTAAATAAAATACAACAATGGAATGCAGCACACAGTCTATTCTAAAAGCCTGTTCTTTAGCTGAAAATACCTTGTCATAAAAGCACTTTCACTTTTTTGAATGAAAATCTAAGTCCTGCAAAGTGGAACAACTTCTCAAATAGGGTACCTCTAAGACTTTCCAGATTCCTGTTAAAATTAGCAAGAATGATGACAAGCATGTGTGTGAACATGCTTCCCTTCCTTCCTGCCACCCAAAGACAGGCTACAGCACAAAGGACACTGGTAAACATTCTGTTAAAAACTGTCCTCCTGGAACCACCATTTGCATTATACGGAGAGTATTACCAGACTTTTGAAATGAAACCATTACACTGGGACAGCAAGTGCAGCCTTGGGAGTCCATCACAGGCAAGACTTCACTTCCCTTTTGACTTCTCGGTACCAAGGATGAAGCAGGTTCCAGCCCAGCAGATACAGCCTGAGCAAGACCCAGCAGACACAGCAGCCTCCCTCAAAGGTCTCAGAACTGCAAACAACCACCTGCCTCACCTCATCTGGAAGAACACACTGTCAGGGACACACAGGTGAAGCCAAGCGAAGCTGGTCTAATGCTCTCACCAAAAGGCAAGGAAATGCACCTGACATTTCAGTTCTGCTGCTGAAGGTCAATGATGGTGTAAGGTTTGCCATCATTTTTTCAGAAGCACAGTCTCTTCTGAACATTTTAAGTTATATAAACAATAATATGAAGACCTTATTCTCAAAAAAGCTTTTTTCCTCCAATAATCATATGCAATATTGTTGCCATCAAGTAATGCAAGACAGGGAAAGAAACCACAGCGCAGATTTTAACATCATCTTGTTTGCACCTCTGCGCTTTGCTGTGCATCGCCCATCGTTGTTCATTTTCTCACTGATGACCTTTCCATTTTGTCACTAAACAACACTTCTGGGCACTTGAGAACACAGTACTCAGGTTTCCCAGTTCCACCTTCTCTCTCAACAGCCTTCCCCGATTAAATGGCACGGAGCCAGCTAACGAGCTAGATGTGATCATATCACCCTGCATCCCTTCGGGAGCATCTCCCATTCCAAATTAATTCCTGCACAAGGCAGCACAACCTCACCATGTGAATGGCTCCACCACTTGTTTCCAGTGGGGTTTATCAACACCTTAACTACTGCCCACTTTTGTCAACATCACTCATGCCCCACTTACGGCACATGTAGCAACAAAAGGAACTAAGCCACTGTCCTATTATTAACCTCAATGAAATTCATGCAGTTCTTTAATGCCCCTGTGACACTGAGCACCAAAAACAATTTTTCCCTCACACATTTTTACCTTAGACACCACTTTAAAATGAATTTACACTGTTCTATTAGATCCAAAGGTAGACAGAATGGAATATAAAAGGCTGTGAAAAATCTTTTTAAGAAATCATTAATTATTTTTTTAAATCTTATTTTTCTTCACATAAACGTATCAGAAAAAAATTACCTTATGATTCACTTACCACCCATTATAATCTCTTTACATGATGTAAAATCTTTTAGATATAAACACAGTATCATTACAGACCTAAACAAACTACATCAGCTGCTACCATACCAAATTACTTTACGTGTTGTGTCGAACATCACTACCATGCTCTCCACCAAGAGACACCAAGCCACCCCAGCCCCACGTGACGCTGGCTGTGAACGCAGTCACTCTTGCCACAAGTTCAACCCAGAGTTAGCAGCTGGCAGGGAATTATTTGTCACTGAGCCGAACATGCAACACGAGTCAGCAGAATTGTTGAGTTAACTTACAGCAAAGTGAAGCAATTTTACTTGAAGATACAGATCGATACAAAGTCTTCAGCATAATAATCACCATTTCACAGCTGAGCTGACATTATAAGCCTGAATCTTAGACTGAAGGATGATCTGCAGCTTTGCACCAAGGTGTACGCATTTCACCATTCCTCAAAACAGACATTACTGCCATGCAAATCAGTAAGAAACTGGATGACCTCAAGGATACATTATGTTCTGCAAATCAGGACACAGGAGCCTGAGCTACAGCTCAACTCTACATCTGGAAAAAGGCACCTCATAACAGTGATTCAAGCTCTGAGGAGCCCTCCCACCAGCCCAGCAGGGCACGACAAGCTTACCCTTCCTCATTACTTTACAGAAATGACTTTTTAAAATGCCAGTGAAAAATGGCATCTTTCCAGGCCCTCTTCTTTTTTCTTTTGCTTCCCTACTGAGCTGCGTGACCTAAAGTTAAAGCAAGTAGGTAATCCGTGAAATACAAAAAGAAAAGTATTGATCCTGGTTTCTCAGAAAATTTAGTGCAAGTGTATTATAAAACACTTACAAAGGTACCTCTGTGACTTCAAGGGCAGCAGCTGCTTTTTTAATATGCAAAAACATAATTTGCAATCTCTTCTGAGGAACACCACAGGATACTTGGTAAACTACAATAACAGGCTTTCAATTTTTCCCCTGCAGATTTGTATTCACATGGCAACCAAATTACCATGCTACCAAGACACAGTGTTAAAATCACACATACAAATTACCATTTAAACCTGACAAGCAATTGATATTAAAAACCTCTCATTAGTGAATCTCTACATGTATGAAAAATCCCACAAACGTGCATAGCTAAAGCACGTGCACACATATATTCACACATCTGACCCTCTGAGCACTCCCATTACCCAGGTGTAGTTCTGTCCCTAGACCCAGGAGGCTCAGTCCCATTAAAGTCTGATGGCAGAACATGCATAATACAGCTTGCTGAATGTATATCCACTTCAGATGCAGACATGTCATGAGTGCCCAGACTCCCGACACTACAGCTTCTATAACCTGAAATTCTGTGACTTCCACACTCACACGTCCTATATACCAAAGAAATCGGAGCAAGAAGAGGGAAAATGATAATTAAACTCTGAAGAAAAGATATATCGATCTTTAATTGACATTTATTCTCAGTCTATGAGTTCTTGAATTGACATTTGTTCTCAGAAGATTCAGCTCAGAGTCATTTATTGCTGATCTTGGAGAAGCATCTTATAACAACTGAATATGCTGTGAAATTGTCACTGTAAGAGTTACCATTTCAAGTGTGATAAAGAGCAGCATATTGATAATTTGCTATTTGCTGTGAATTTACAACAATCTAAAACTCCACCATCTATCTTCGTCATGATTTACTGTATTAATCCGAATATCTGAATAGCTTTAAACAACTGCAGAAAAGTCTTTGTCGTGCGTTTTCAGAGGTCTCCCCTTCCTGGGGCGCTGTAATTGGTTTGCCCAGGTGAATTTCCAGACAAAAACCAATCAGAAGTTTAGGTGACGCCTTTGCTAATTACATCGTTAAGAAAACGGAAGAGAAGGGTTGTGGTGGAGATGAAAATTGGCAGCCATGTAGGAGAAAGGTGTGAGGCCCCAAGGGGGGCCAGGCCTCTCTCCTCCCCCGGCTCTGGGCCGGGGACAGGGGTAGACTGAAGCCCCCCTGGATGAGACATGTAATGGAGTGAAGAAAAAAATGTAAATTTACTTTTAAATCAAAATCATATGGAAATGCTCTGCTGTTGTGCTAAACATTAAATTATCCCCAAGATTACATTGGCTCAATACTCAGGTCAAGTAACATACAGTCCCAGAGCAGCAACTGGTTTCAGATCCAACATCTTGCAATGCTCCAGTTCCTAGTAAGAGCCCTGGGCAACTGAAAAAGGGATAAAAGCAACTTCCTATTTGTTTTCTTCTGAGTCAAGTGGACACAGACACTGCATATAACATTCAAGTCCTGAGGCTGATCTGATCAGCCACAAGTAATGCAGACATTCTAAATTCAGGCATGTAAAACCTTACAGGATCAAACCCAGAACAAGGATACCTGTGCCATGGGTAAGAAAGGGGAACGGCCCTGTGAAATGGCAATCCAAAGACAAGTCTCAGAGAACACATACAAGGTTAAATTAAGTACAGCATGGACCAAGAAGTTGAAAAGAGTACTGCTATTTCCATTACAGATGAGGAACTGAGGCAAAGAAATAAAGTCAATCCATCATTAAAATCCTGGTGCCATTCTGCACTTAGTCCACAGCTCTCTAGGTCAGACTCCAAGCCTTGCGGGTAGAAAAAAGAAGAGCACATAATTAGGGGGTCACAGGACTATCCTGTCCAAACTTAATAGTTACTTTTAGATGTCTAACTCAGAGCTAGTAATCCAGTTGCTCCTGTATCAACAAAGCATGCACTTTTAGAAGTGCATTTTTTTAAGTGGCCATGTCACAGAATCCTAAAACAAATATTTGGGATAAAACAGACATGTCATACTCTGGACATACAGACTCTTTTCCTCTGACTATACATGAAATAGTCAATAGTGGTGACAAACTCAGGCTAAACCAAGATTCACTCAACCGAATTAATCTTCTCTTGGTTACAAAGTTTCTGATTTGCCTGTGTCACCCAGGACAGGCCGCTGACTGGTCACTGTGCACCGTGAATGAAACTGGACTCCTTGCCCTCACATCCCACTCTTCCTTGATATCCTACACAATCTTTCATTTCACCAGCAAATCAGCCTGGATTCCTAGAGACAATCTTTCCTTCACTGCAGTGCCTGATGCACCACTTGGACCAGTCCATTACTGGTACAGAATGAGGCAGGAGTCCTGTTGAAAAACAGCATACGGTCATATAAGAAAACTGGGAAAGGCAGAGTAAATTTCTTTGATTCTGTCTAATCTTGAAAGTTCTAGAATCAGTTTTCCTTCCTTAATATTTTAAGCCTTTTTTAAAAAACCATGAGTACATATTAAGCTTGCTTGAACATCTGGAACCCTTTCTAAGCAAAACTTGTTGCCCTGAGAAACCTTACTGACTAGGAGAGGACCTTCTAAAGTGTCAAGTGATATTAGCAATCAGTTTGGTCTCTGTTGTTCCTCAGGCACATCAGAGACAGACATAGTAAGACTTCCTTTATCTTTCCTGATACATTTATTGACAAACATACCAGGGAATTAACTAAAATATACATAAAATAATGTACTACACTAATCCGGTCATGCTTCTAATCATTCACATGGACAATATGTGCTACTTATTCATTTAGCAGTAGCTTGTTTCCAGATTATGGGAACTGTTCCAAGTACCAAGGCTACTGGAAAGATACATGCAAATGTCAGACCATATGCAATGTAACATTTTTGAACAAACACTCCCTATTATTGCCTGGCAGAGAAATGGTAATTTAACTCAGTGAGTTTACTCCTACTGAGTTTTGGGGTTTTTTTTGCCTTTAATAGCTCAACATGTTCAAACGTTCAATTTGAATTGCCAAATTCAGACCTGTGGTCAACCCATTAGATAGATACAATGAAAGCAGCAACAGTGAATTGGTACCACAGAACAGCTAAAATCACCTCATGTGAGTCTTGAACACTGCTGTCAGAGTTGCTATGAGAAAACAGAATCAGAAAGACAACATATTAAATCAGAAAAGATAATACCTAATGTAGCATGCTAATTAGGATGATTTCATCGAGTCTTCTCTAAGACAATCTACTGAGAGAATCTACTGACAGGGAAGAATAACCACATCATTAGCAATTTGTACTGCTGTCAGGAAAGCATTTAGTCACACCATAGATTAAATGTTTAAGCAATTGCAAAGCAGACACGAGATTTTCCAACACAAATGCAAATGTCTAATCTGCCAATAAAAAAACTAAATGCAGTGAGTCATTTTACTCAGGACAGCAATTCCTCATCTCAGATATCATCAGAGGTTTTTTAATTAAAACACGAGAGTTGACATCACAGGAGAGGTTTTACTAGCACATGCTGCATGTATAGAAACAGCACTTAACCGAACTCTGACTGCCGTTAAAAAGTGAAAAAAAAAATTACAGTTTCATGCATTCAGGAGTCACCATCTAAAATGAACATGTGGTATTTACCTGAAGGTTCTACTTTTCTGAACAACCTATTTTTAATAACAGTGTCCTGATATTGAAAGTATCTGAAAACAGAGACGGAAAGTCGAGCAGGTTTTTGTAATGGAAGATTTTGTCTCTCAGACTTCCTGAAGTACCTTAATGGGATGAAGAACACTTGCATAAGGAAGATCTGGTAAACACACAGAATCCCAGAATTAAATTAATAAGGTTGGAAAAGACCTCTGAGATCATCAAGTCCAACCTACGACCAAACCATGTCAACTAAACCATGGCACTAAGTGCCATGTCCAGTCTTCCTTAAACTTCTCCAGGACCACCTCCCTGGGCAGCCCAGTCCAATGCCTAATCACCCCTTCTGTGGAGAAATTCTTTCTAATGTCCAACCTGAACCTCCCCTGGTCAACCTGCCTGGGCTTTCAAGAAGCTTTAACAAGGCCACCTGCTTCTGAAACTAAGCAACCATTCAGTCTTGGGAAAGCCCAGGCACAAACTGCAAAAGATGGTGAAGGAAACACAGGATGAAATGGTCGCTTTTCAGCAACTATTCTCTGTTGTTTATCCAATACCTTCAAAACCATGCAGTGTTATTAATAAGATGGCAAAGTCTGCAGTTGACAGGATGTAACATCGCAAACCAGCATTAGCTATGAAGAATGTCTTAGTTACTGGTCAACAAAATGGCAGACGTAGGTGAAAGCAGAAAAGCTGGAGTACATAGAAAAAAAAATTCAAAATTCATCTTCAAAATTATAAGCTTCAAATATTCCAGCTCAGGAAATATGTTGTAGGAATTGGGAAAAAATGCAATTAGTATGGACACACTCAAATCACACAGAAGGAGGAGGCTCCTCAGTAACGCTGTGAAACTACTTTCCACACAACACTGAAGTTCTTACAGTACCAAAGGGTTCAAAAGGGATTAGACATGTTCTAGAAGACAAATTCACTAAGAATGGGACAGTACATAGTAACAGCTCAGGGAATTCCCAGGGTGCAATCTTAGGGCAAATATTGTTATGTTCCTCTGTTTTATTATTCGGGCAATGGCTCATGGAGGAGAAAGGAGAGAAGGCTGGTCAGAACTCCGGTATAACCAACACTGGTCACATTAAAATCCTGTTATGTTGTCATCTGATAAACCAGCAAAATAAACAGCCTAAATTAAACCAAGTAGGTCCTTTGTCTTTTAGAGCTACTAATTATATGAAATAACTTAAACCCAAAGCAGGGAATGTATTAGACCAACATGTACTTTTTAAGCAAGGAACAAAGCTGTCACTGCCTCGTAGTTTAACATTAACTAACTTGTCTCCACTGTCATAGTTTTGTCAACTTTCCAGTACTGGATTTATGGCAGCATACGGACTTTCATCCTCAGAGAGCACCTATATGCTCTTCATCCTCAGACGCGTTTGTCCTTCTAGTAGCTGATATTCTGGGAAGTAGCAAAGGGGGGTACTGTATGACTTGTACATCGACCACAGAACCCAAAATATACGAGTCAGAAGTGAAGAAAAAGTCCAAACCAAATTTTCAGTAAACACTCAATTTATTGATCTGCTACGGGCCATGTTACTCCAGTCAATTCTCAGGTCAGTGAACTGCACTTTTGCAGTTTTTCTAGTTGGAATAATGTTCATGTACTATCTACCACTATATATATGTTGATCCCTGTAAACTGCCTAAGGATCTGAGCAAGTGTAGGAAGAATTTGTCATGAGCCTTCTTTTCCCTACTGGTATAGATCTAGATGGAGGCCATATACTAAAAAACAACTCTGATTTGTAAAACAGTGACTAGATTTTTTAGTTCTGCATGAAAGGTTTACAGTCCTTTTGGGTAGAGAGAAAGAAAGGCTTTAGGTTTTGAGTTTGGTGTTTTGTTTTCCTTTTTCTTCTTGAAAGTGGATTAAATGCAAAGGATTTTGTTGGCCTTTCCTATCCATGAAAGAAACACAAGAAGGATTCATTTTTCATCTGGGTTATGTTGCTTATTGTGGTCCTTATATTTTGCAGTGGGCAACCTGTTCCAGTAAAGAATTACTTCATAATATCTAATCTAAACCTACATTCTTTCCATTTGAACCCATTCCCCCTTGCCCTGTGCTCTTGTAAAAAGTCCCTCACCAGATTTCTTGTTGGCTCCCTCCAGGTTCTGGAAGGTCACAAATAGGTCACCCCAAAGCCTTCTCTTTTCCAGGCTGAACAAACACCTCTACTGATATTTGTTAAACATGTTATTTAACATACAGCTTACAATGCACCTAATACAACAAAGTGAGGTTTTGACAAAGCCTGGGCTGTAAGGAGGGACTGAATTCTGACTCCACCAGGCACCTACGTCAGGCTGCTCCGCCACACATGAACACAGCACTGCTTACTGAGAGAGAGAGAAACTTCTAACACTTCAGTAAATGCACATCAAAACTGCTGCTGCTTTTTACACATCCCAAGACCTAGGTGGAATAATTTTTGTCAATGTTTTTCAAAATACCACAAGTTCACATTTCTAGATATTGGATGCAGAAAAATGTTTTCATTCTCACATACACTTTTTGAAACAGAGTCAGGTGGACACAGACTTTTTCCCACACTTTGTAAGTCATGGCCATTGCAAGCCAGAAAGGCAAATTAGAAATGGAACATCACAGAACAAATAAACAAAAAATACTCTTAAACTGTCATGTTTAAGTGTTCCCTCACCACCTTAAATTTCTTCAAAAACATGTGAAGGTACAACTCAGTGTTATGATTCGCATGAGTCAACAGACCTCTGAGCCCTTGCAAAAAGGCAACAGAGTCGTCCTTCTCTGCCTGCCCCTCAGTCACATCTGAGTTGTGCAGAAAAATGGCCTGACTGACCAGCTTCATCTACTGCCTATGATCAGTTTGGATCTCATCTGTACTTCATCCTCGCCACCCCCCCAAAATTCCCTGCTACTTTTTCTGTAATACTGCTGCAAAATTTGCCAACTCACAGCCTCCTTATATAAAAGGAGAATTAATTTCACACTGATGTTTGTACTTTTTCCTAGCAACATGAAACACATACAGAATTTGATTATATAATCTCTAGATATGAGGGAGGGATTTGGAGGCTTGCCTGAAAATCTGCTGCATCTGATGCATTCAAAAGCTCGACAGCATGTTTTTCCAAAGTACACATCCACGTAACTGAAATCACAATTGAGTTCCTTCACTCTACATCATCAAAAAAATTACAAAAAAAAACTAAGCCACAAAGGCAAGAGGGTAAAACAAAAAAATTTTAATCATGCAAGATGATCTATGCATTAACCTGGGCTTGGTCCTGCCATAAATGAGGAGAACTCCAGAAAAGTTAATGGATTTACACCAATTCATACGATCCAATAACTTCAGCGGTTTCAGTCCGAATACCAGCAGATCAGTCACCGTAAAATAGAGTCACCAGGACTGACATTGACGTCACTGCTGTTGGCAGCTTTTTCTGAGAATCTGTGGCCTGTCTGAACCTTGGCCTTTTTTCAATAAATGCTCAGGCATGTAACACATCAGTAGTTCCACAGACAGCAGTGTTAGTCAGGTCTTCCCTGTTCCCTTTATCTATCCCTCTTCAGTGTGCCTTGGTCTTAAGGTAACTGCAAGTCTTCCAATCATCAATTAAGTCAGTCTGGTTTCATTTACAGGCTGCGACTTTCAAAAACACCACAGAAAAATTTTTAACATTCACTTTTGCAATGTTAAGAAAAGTTCCAATTATTCTATTTGAAGATTCACAGAACTGAAGAAAAGCATAGAAAAGAGACAAGGTTCAACTCGACATATTTTTAAAGCACAAGTACTAGGAAGCTGAATCTAGCTGAAATGTACCAGCCTTTGAAAATCATTAGCATCATCTTTGTTTTCTCTCTTTCAGTCTTTAAAACTTGATGCTGTCTCCAATCTGCCTGACTTCAAAAGCAGAAAATTATTTGTCCTCAATATGGTTATATCTGCATACTGAAAAACACTTTATTAATGTTTTAATTTTGACTTTTGAAACCTCCACAACTGGACACCAATTTGCTGCTATATAAATAAGTGGAAAACTGCTGGTCTATTCCTCAAATCTTTTTGAGATCTGAGTCACTTTTCACCAACATTGACAAGAAATCCCTGAAATTACTCTGATTAACTGAATATGCAAATATATTCTGAATGTTCACAGTACTTCATTTCTTCAAAATACCAGAATGACTGAAGAAACAGAAACAATTTTTAAGATATCCAGGTCAAAAGTCTGCCATGTGCCTCATGCCTGTGTTCCATGCCCGCAGGCCATCATCTAACAGTATTCCTGGTATTGTCTTTTCTTCAGCACAGTAACAGGAAAGTTATCACTGGAGCTGAGGCAAAAGGCTGGGAGTCCCACGATTCAGGGTAAGCCTTCAACTCTGTCAAGGATTCCTAACATTGGTATATTGATCACTGACACTTCCCAAAGAACAGCTGTTTCTTGCTGTAAGTTTGCCACACAGCACCTCAAGGCTCATGCAGCACTCTGTAAGAGACTGTCTGTGCTAAAGCAGCCCAAGTTAATTTCAAATCAGTAGTTATGTGTAATAATTTAGAGGAATAGTTCACATAGAGCTTATGAAAACTTTCAGATTTTCAGAAGTTCCTACTAAGAAAGCTGCCCTATCCTGACATGCCTTTGTCTATCCTTTCTAAACAGGGCTTTAGCATGTGCCCACCAAAACAAGATGACTGACTTAAGCTAAATATTTGAAAAACTAATGAGAATGGTTGAAAAAGCTGCTTTTCTTAGCTCAGAAAATTAATGTGTGAAGTGGAAGACACCAAATGAGCGAAGAGGACTGAGCTGACACAAGCAAGTTTGAGAAGGGAGAGAGGTGAGTATGAGTGCTCTTGTAAAAGAGTCCTGGATCTTCCTCCTGAGCCAAAGCAGAGTTCCAGAAGATAAAACAGACCAGAGGGTATAGACTTTTGCCTAATCTGTGTGTAATTTATATTACTAAATAAAGAGAAATGACGTCTTAAAATAGTTTAAAAGTACAGGGTGACACATGACACACACCTATACACGCAGTGGATGTCCCAGAAAGCCAACATGGATGGAGATCTGGGACACTGTCACATTTAGGTCCCCAAATACCCTGGAAGTTAAGACAGATCTGAGAGTCAAAGGCAGTCAGGATGTTACCCTGTCCATTTTGTGACAGGGTAACAATAAGCCTAAAACCATGAAATCTTTCAGATGCGCCAAGAAAGAACACAACGGCCTCTTGAGATACAGAAAGCATAGCACATGTCCCAGCACTGCCCAAGTCCTGAAACTGGGAGCAGGCTGAGGAGTGCTCAAGTAGACTGGTGTCAGTTCCACTGGTGTGGCCAGTCAGATCAGCTCTGGAAAAGACAAGATACTACAAATGAGAACTCCTGCTTCGACCATCAGGTGAATCCATCATCTCATGAGCAAGTTTCCATTTTTTGACACTGCAAACAGCAAACATGTAAAGAGCTACTCTTGAGGTTTAGGTAACTATACAGGCAGTCCATGTTGGCCTACTCCTGTTTTTTTAAACCTGTGAGACCAGAACGCAGTAGAAAACTGTTAAGTACTTTTCCGGAAATCGAGCAGATTACACCTTTTTCTTCTGTTAAGCCATAAGCTATATTTTTCCACTTGTGTTCTGAGTTTGTCACATTAGTGTTGGAAGAATCATATTTTTACAGAGGGCATCCTTTCCAAATCACCGTTTTGTTCATTTCTGACTCCTAGATGACCAAAACAAACTTTCTAGCAAAGATAGGAGAAGCTGGTCTCAAAACAGCTGTAGGAAATTTCCTCTGAAATGCTTTTTTCACAAGCAAATTTTCCTCATTATTTTTAACTGTCATAAGAAAATCTGTCTCTCCGCTCTCCCTCCCACTTCTCATCACTAGAAAAATTTCATATCCATTCTATGACAAATTAGTACGTCTCCAACTGTCATAGAGTAACACATACACAAAAGAGGTATATGTTCCCTTCAATCCACCCTAAAATTGTTCTCTTCAATCCACCACAGAAAGCAATAAGAAACCAAAAAAAAAAAAAAAAGAATTATTAGAATACAGCAAGAGCTTTCAAAACATCTTTATTTACCTCCCTTTCTTTTATCAGCATCAATTTTTCATATTGGATTTCTCAGAGAAAAAAAAAATAACACCACCACCAGCATTTTTAAAGCTATCTTCATATTGCCTGAAATGAAAAAACAGCACATGAACACAAGCATTTGCCAGCTATGTATAACCTCTGTAGTATTTACAGACAGATGGCTGGTTCCATATTAATTTTCCTTAAGACATGTGCTTTTCGGTCGAACAAAACTCTCAACAGAAGTTTTAAAAACTTACAAATGAACACATCACCAAATGAAGTACAGAAGCCACAGGGCAGTCAATATTGTCAATTTATCTATATGACACTTAACAGTAATCCAAGCTGCACTAGTCTTTAGTGTACTCATGGAATCTAACCCGTTTCTCATTTGCTCACTTCATTTGTTTATTGCTAAAGATCCTTTATTAAATCTAAATTAAAAGAGGATTCTATCGTGCCATTATTATTTGATCTCTACTTGGGTCAAAAGTAGAGCTTGCTATGGAATACCTTCTTTCTAGTTCACTCCAACATCTCCTGCAATTATTTACATTGTCAACACTACTGGTGAAGCCTGGTGTCGACTCAACTGCTATATCCCATCTAAGAGTCTCCTCTGTTCTCTTGAGGAGATTATTAGACTCTTAATTAAGACATTTGTATATACAAATTATTTTGGTAACTAGAAATATTATTACACTGTTGGAAAAATTAACTCGTCTGCTCTCAGTAGTGTAGAATTGAACTTTGCAACACACATTGGGTAAGTTACCCTTCAAACTGGATTCCATTGTTATTTAGTCTTCAGTAAAGCAAACAAAAATTACTATAGGATTATCTTATCCAAATCATCAAAAGTAACCCCTTCCACCACCAATATAATAGTTCTCCATCTCAAAGTACAATGAAGTTTGTCTAATTTGTAGCAGCTGGTGATCATCCATCACTTACTTGACCATTCTCCCCCCTTATGTGTGTCCCATTCCATCCAAGCATGTGCTCAAGTACATCCTTTCACAACAACTTCCAATGCTGCCAGCCTTTGAATGTTCCTCTGATCACATCTTACTGGCTAATAAAACATTTGGAGAATGTGTCTCTAAATACTGTCTAGACCACAACAGGCTATAAAAGCTTTGCCAGAATTTTCCACTCTCTTTACTGAGAAGTGGAATATGTGCACTTTAGAAGTCCCCAGGCCTCAACTTCAGACATCACGGTACAGGGGAAAAACCTGAGGAAAAGTTGGTATACAATACATTTTTCAAGAGGGTGCCAAACAACAGTAGATGACCGTATGTGGAACAAATTCAGTGTACTTTACACTAGCAGCTACATCCTGAAGGTTTCTACAAGAATTTCTTCTCAACTGCTGCCTGTGGAGAAGCACTCATGGCTCTGCAGAAGGGCTGCTTGCAAGATGTGAGGCTGTAGCTCAAGGCCTCACAAAGACCTCCTGCAGACAAAAGATTCCACGATCCTTCTACAAATTCAGGGTGAGGTGCAAATGAGAAAAAAAGAGAAAATAACAGAAAGGAGAAAAGTCTAAGCAAAACATAAAAGTGTTACTGTCCAGTTCTAGATAGAAGTCTCGAAACTCAGCTGTTAATACAGCTCTAAAGCCAAGGACTTGGTGCTTAGTGAGAACAAATTTCATAGTTCTGTTTCCAAAAGTCTGTAAATAATATTATTATTTTACAGTCTCCTCTGATTGCCAAAGGTTTGTTCCGCAATAAACTTCTGTGTTGCTGTTCCCAGTCAAAGCTGAGGCAGAAATCAATGCAAGATGAATGGGAGGGGAAGTGAGGGTCAAAGGAAGGCATTTCAATTAAGTCATTTCCCTCAAGCAAACCGCCCCATCCTCCGCGACGCGTGACTTTTGGTTTGGGTGGTCAGTAACAGGAATGGAGTGGCCCAAAAGGAAACCTTTACTGCTTCAAGTTCTTGCATCCTTGGTGAAAATTCATATACCAGCCTATGTGCGGTATGAAGAAAAAACCTCGTCATTAAATAACTTGGGAGTTTTGTCTGTCCTAGGCTTAGACATCGGGGTGTTTGCTTTATTTTTCCCTTATATTTTCAACTGATGCTTTAAAAAGCTTCAACTGATGCAAGCTGCTGGCCAAACATTTAACCAGCTTGTGTTCTCCAAGTACAGAACCTATTTTCCAAAATATAACTGAGTTAGGAAGTCAGATTTGATTTGAAAAAAGGAATAAAACCAGTAGAGATCAAATCATTAGTTCTAAATTTCAGAAGGATAAAGGGTCTAGAAACCATACAAGAATAGTTGCTAGATCTTCCACCTTAATTACTTAGAGAAATACATCAATACTTTCCCTTTGCTGACATTCTTAGCATATGTTACTTTATCCCCCAAGACAACTTCAACTAGTTTTGTGCATTTCTTTTAAATCCTAAGTTCCTTTCAAACAGAGCCTGACATACATGACATTTAAAAGTGAGTTATGTGTTAGCACCATTTCAAGTATATATTTTTATTTTTATCAAGCACAACTATCACTACAGACACCTTCAAAAGCACGAAATATCACTGGAAGTTATCCTCACTATACATCAGACAGCTTATCGCTCTGAAGTAGTTTGCATATTGTTAATGATAACATATATTTGGGGAACCTTATTACCATGTAAATAAAAAGTATCATTTTGCATCTTCTAGCAGAAATATAAAGATTAACCTACACATAGTTTTATCTTTCATTGAATATAGTTGCTTATCTAACCTGTAGATCTTTCTTCTCTGGTCGACAAAAAAAATTAGTACATAAAAGAGATCCAACCTCTTCTATAGTTGCTGCTGGAATAGACATTTTGCTGCCAAACTGCTCCAAAATCAAGTTCCTATTAACAAACAGTTGAAAATATAAAGCTTGCCATTTAGAATCCCATTTCTTGTTCTGCATCTTTGACTTACTACACAGTTAAATTTCTTATTATGCATCAAATAAACTAGTACCCATATTACGGCAGTGGCTGGAGAACAGCTGTTGGTTTTGAGCTACACTGACCAAGGGCATGAACGATTACGTCAGCAGACTGGCAAATAGATCTGGTTTTAAATCACAAAAACATATGCTGGGGCTTTATGATTTCAAAGGGTGTCATCACCAACCTTTAGTGAAAGTGAACAGGAATATCACGCTCTCCCTATTTCCAGTTTTGATACCTCGATATGTTTTCATTTTTTTCCTTGCCAAAATGTTTTAGACTCTTTAGGTGTTTGTGAAAGACGTTCCTTCTCCTTGGTTTTTTTGAGGTGGTTACGGTTTTTTGGGGGTTTTTGGGGTTTTTTTTTTAACAGGACCATCCTTAGATCTTGGAGTTACTTCAGGAAGCTTTTTAATTAAAAATTACACAGTCCTCCTGTAGATGTTCTTTTTTTCATCTTGCTTGAATTCTCACAAGTCCAGTTTCCCCCAAAGGCGGCTCAAGAGCAAAATTATGACAAGTGCCTGCAACGTACAGAAACATCAGGAGGAACAAAATTAACAGGGAGCAGAAACTGACTGGAGCATGTGAAGAAAAAGGAAAAGAAGAGGTTCATTTGTACCTCTCATCAGGCATTTCTCTAATAACTGATTTTTAGCATCACCCTTATAGGTCGTAATTGGCTGCATCGACTGAAAAAGCTAACGAAAAAAATACCATTCATTCTCCTGATGCAATTAAAAGCCTCACTCTTGGCCTACTTGCTACGGGGTCAAACAGCAACAGGAAGATAAAAACACTCCCTACAGGACAGGGCACTGGAATACTCCTGAGTCATCCTTTCAGTTCTGCCAGTGACTCTCACTACCTGTAAGGATTTCCATGCATCTTCTGAGTGCCATGAAAATTAAAACTTTCCTCTTTTTAATGTGAAGGCTGAGAAAATCTCACACCATGCAGTTCTGCTTCTAATAAAATGCAACTCTGGGGTCTGGAATGCAAATTCAAAGAAAACAGTATTTCACCAGATTTTATCTTCCCTCTGTCCCATTTACACAGTGGAAGACTGCAAATGGTACACCATAGAACAAATACCACAGGACCAAGACAGTAGAATTTACAGGTAACTTATCCATTGGGACAGTCAGCCACTAGGAATAAACCTGAAAGTCCATCACCATTCCCTCCCATCTTTATTTACATTCTTCCTCAAGTTTTTTTATACGATATGGTGATTAATAGCTATAACAAAGCTGATCTAAGCTAACTATTTTTAATATTACAAAAAACAAAGATGTTGAAAATGCTAATAAAAAAATAAGGTATGACAAAACTGAGAGTAAAAAATATGATAAATTCCCATTCTAATGGACATAGCATAAAAAAATACAATATGATTCCCCTTTCTCATAGTAGGGTCGTTTGTTCTTAAGAAAAAGAGAGAACAAAAAACCTTTGGCCACCAGAAAAAAAAAATTACACTATCGAACAATTTCAACACTCAGTCATTCTAGACTTACAGAGATTTGACTGATTAGCTGGAAGATCAAAAAGACTAAAAGCACATCAGGGAAAACAGTTACAAACCAGATTTCAGAAAAATTACAAATCAGGCATTCAAAGATACACTGGATCTTATTTCCCACAATCATCCCTTTCTGGAGCTTGAATGTATATAAATAGAAACCTTTCACCAAGAGGTTTATTATATTTCATTTTGAAATAGCAGGAAGTCTGACACTTCAGACAATGAAGGACTTCACATGTACGTATTCTTCATGAATAATTAATAAACAGTCAGCTGATTTGGCTGCTTTAAAAGCAGCTTGGGTTCTTTTGTTTCTTTTACCTGCTACCCTCCTACTTGCAACTGTAATGCAGGCAGCAACACTTTTTTTCTTCCTGCCAAACCAGGAAAACACTCCTTAAATACATAGGCTGAAACAACTTTCTAGATTACAGAAAGATACAAAATGTCACTATTCTCTCTGTAAATTTTAACTCCATAAAAGAGTTAAAGTTTAACAGGTTGACTTCAAAATATTTTCTTGACTTATAAATATTTTTAATAGCAACTCACAATTTATTTTTGTTTGTTCTCCCTATTGCTAAAATATTTTAAGGCGATGTAAACTCTTAATTAATATTAAGACTAATTTTAATACCTCAAGTTGCTTAACACAGAGTAGGACAAACTTTATTTTTTTGTGTTTCATAGTAAAGCAAATAAATGTTACTGGTAGAGCACATCAGACTCGACCAAACCATACACACTTGTTCCAAAAGGTGTAATACAATATAAAGTTTTGTTCTGAAATGAGAGAGAGAGTTCACAGAGTATGGGAAATCCTTAATTTTTCTTTCCTATGTTTTTAGAGAGGGAGAACCTGGATCTTTTTTGCCTTTAAGAAGCAGAAATACCTATAGTGTTATCTGAGAGTTCTCCATACATATTCTCTACTCATTTTGAGTAAGTACTAGTAGATTATACCAGTATCAATTTTAAATTTTAAAATTTTAAAAAAAATTAAAAATAATAATAATAAAAAAGGTAAGCTTGTCTGTAGTTTTTTACAGCCTGTAAGGGTCACTTCACAGTCATATTTAATATCTGCTACTGTAACAAAATTCCAAATATCATTTATCCTAACGCATGACATAATCACTACATGGACATATTTTCTATTTAAACTAAATGAATGCAGCACACAACTCAGGCAGATGGAATACTTTGCATGCTAATAACGTTTACAGTTATGAATGTTATGCTGGAAATGTAAGCCTCCCGCTACAGGACATTAATCAGGAGAGTGTTCCTCTTGATTTGTCAGATATTCCAGCAAGACGACCATTTATTTATTTTGTTCTGAACCCTTAAGTATTGAGCAGATGCTGCAAGAGCTCCCAACCTGGCAGACTGATGCTATGAGGCAGTACAGCAAATTTTGCGCACGCACATGGCAGTCAGGGGGCCAGTGACACACTAATGAAGACACAGGACAAGCCCAAAAATCATACCATGTGTCTGAGAACATTGTCGAAACCCTCTTGAACTCTGCCAGCCTTGGTGCTGTGCTCACTTCCCTGGGGAGCCTGTTCCAGGGCCCCACCGCCCTCTTCAAAAGAGTGAAGAATCTTTTCCTAATAGCAACCTAAACCTCCCCTGACACAGCCCCTTGCCATTCCCTTGGGTCCTATCACTGGTCACCAAAAAAAAGAGATTGGTGCCTGCCTCTGCACTTGCCCATGAACTACCTCCTAAGGTTGTCCTCATGTGGTTCTTCCCTGCGTTTGCATAACAAAACACATGGCACAGCAGGCTCCTCTCTCTAAAGAGAGGCAAAAAAATCTAGGGTGATGGGATTAAAAGTAATTGGCATGTGAAACTACAAGTGAAAAATGTTAAGTATGTATCACAGATCACACAAAACCACAGAAACAATTAGGTTGGAAAAGACCTCTGAGATCTTCGAACCTAACCTCTGACTGAACACCACCATGGCAACTAGACCGTGGCACCAAGTCCACATCCAGTCTTTGCTTAAACATGTCCAGGGACAGTGACTCCACCACCTCCCTAGGCAGTCCATTTCAATGCCTAATCGCTCTTGCTGTGGAAAAATTCCCCCTAATGTCCAGCCTGAGCCTCCCCTGGCACAGCTTGAGACCACGTCCTCTCATCCTGTCACTAATTGCCTGAGACAAGAGGCCAACTCCCACCTTGCTACAACCTCCCTTCAAGTAGTCGTACAGAGGGATAAGTCACCCCTGGGCTGCCTGTTCTTCAGGCTAAACAATCCCAGCTCCCTCAGCCGGCTCCTCCCAGGACCTTTAGACTAGGACTCTCTAGACCCTTTACCAGCTTTGTTGCCCTTCTCTGGAATCACTCCAGCACCTCAATGTCTTTCCTGAATCCAGGGGCCCAGAACTGAATCATTAATGTAAAGATTACAATCTAAATTATTACCTTAAATATCCTGGTATCTCCTATTTGTTGGAATAAGGAAACTTTCCTTACTAATTAAACTGAAGGTACAGTCTCACAACTGAAATAAACACACAAGGTAATGTTTATGTATGAATATTTCATTGTACTGTATTCCGAAAAATGTATATTTGGCTAGGCTAGTAGTCCCCCCAACACTCCCAGCTGATCACCTCATGTTTCCAGTATGTAGACTTTGACCTATTACTTAAAACTTTTGAAAGCTTTAGAAAAAGCGATCAGAAACCTTACAGCACAGTTCTCAGACTTTGAGAAGTTCAGCCAAAGTAGTCTGGTCTGTGTGCAACCTTTCATCAGGCCTCCTTCATTTTGAAAACCTTTACTCACCCCAAGTACACACTCTCCTCTCCCCTGTGGTTACAGAGGCCATACACACAATGAGCAAAATAGGCCAGCTGTAGGAACAAATCTGCAGCACTGGATGGTTATTTGAAGGATCCCTTCCTCTCATCACAAAAAACAAGGTGTGCAGTGGACTGTATAAAGAGAAACCAGTCTCTCATGGTGGCAGAAAAATCGGTTCCTCTGCCTCTAGACAGGGTTTGTTTGCTGGGGCAAACCCCAGACTTTACAGAGGCAATCCACAGCCGCAGGTTCCTCGTACTCTGCATGTCTGGACTTGAGAGCATTAGTTTACTGGTTGGACTCAGTAATCTTAGAGGTCTTTTCCAACCTAAATGATTCTGTCCAATTATTCCTGATCAAAAGACTGCCAGAGTAATCAGGAGTTGCAACTCTCAGCCAAGAACAGCAGCTTTGCAAAGAACATGTACCACTACATAATGCTCAGAACCTGTAAACTGAGTTCCTGGGCACTTAAAAATGAGACCAAAATTAGAAGGCCTTTCCAAAATTACTCTGTGTATCAACTCACCATCTGCAGTATGAGAATAAACCTTCTAAAACTCCTGAAACCTAGAAAAAAACGCTTGTGTCCACAAGCACTACTGTGTAACTTACCTCGGAACAAGATCTGATTAGTAGCAGATCTGAGCCCAAAAGCGACAAACAGATGAGAAAGATGCTGAAAAGCAGTCCATTAGGTGACCAGTGCTATTGAACAAGGCAGCAAAGCATCCATGGTTCTGGAATGTGCATAACAAGAGGGGAATGGCAAGATGAATTAAGTTTGAAAGGCAGCTTTAACTCCTGAATTTCCTATTTTTCAAGTGTTCGATTTTCAGCCCTTAATATTTTTTGAATGCATCATTTATAACACAATTCATACAGAGAATGCCCACTGCCCGTCTGCTTCCTTTGCACAGAAAATTTAGAGGAACAGGAACCGTGCTTCACAGCTACCCACTACATAATTTTAAAAGCAGGTTCTTCTTTTTTGGTTTTGCAGCTGGGCAACTTCTCCTATTAAAGTGACCACCTGAAGTAAAAAACTCGTAGACAAAAATGGAAATAAATAAATAAATAAATAAATAAATAAATCCCCACTGCATTATGAAAAAAAATTGGTGCATATAATAGCAAATTTTAAAAAAATAATAATACTGATTTCTTTAAAATACTCTGAATTTTAAATTTTTCATTACAGTGCAGCCCTCAAAGAAGTTTTTTAATTTTATTTCATTCTAGATTATCTAGTCATTGCCTCCAGAAGGCAAGAATTAGGAGAAAAATATATTTACTTTTTTTTATTGTCAGGTGTAATAAGATGAGCAGTTCCTGCTTTGGAATTCAGGTGCAGATCATCACAGCAAAAGCTACTTGACTGTCAGCCTCCCAAGCATGCAATAAATGACAGTCCTTTAAAACAGCTGTGAATTACTAGTTTGTAAATGATAAAACGTACTTTGCTAATAGTAACTACACAGACCTTTATTCTGAATAAACACTATATAAAGTCACCTCTTAGCATCAGCTGAGATAGGCAAATGTTTGTCCATTGTCATTTGGTGTGCAACTAAGAACAAAAACCATGAAGCTGTCAGAAAGTGTCTAACACAGTATTTTCAAATCCATTAATGTGTGCTTTCTTACACCAGTGTGTGTTTACCAAGTAAATAAAGTAGCTAAGCTGTTAGTCTCATTAATCTCCAGATCCTCATCAAATATCAATCAGCACTCATTTTCCTGTGAGTTTTGTTCCACTAAAAATCATGCCTATCTATACAGAAAAGGCAGTGTTAAAAACAGGAAAACTGGAACAACAAATGAAGGTGATATTCAGGGCATAAAAATAAGCAGCCAAACTGCAAATCTGCCCCTGCCACAGTATCTCATTAGTGCTTGCTGCACTAAGTGCTACATTTTGTACCAGTAAGCTGCCCTCAGAGAGTTTTATTTTTTCACTGTTTGTTAACTAAAAGGTATTTAATAGGAAATACTAGAAAATGTCTAATTACATGGAAATCTAAGCATCTGTATGAGGACCATTGCTCAAACAGCAATTGTCTTCATCCACCTTGGCAGCAGAGCAGGTACAGACACATGAAGAAGCTCTGGATTTGGGCAAAACAGAGAGAGGCATGAAGTTCTGCAGACAGAGTTTTCATTATCATTACTAAGCTGCTAAATCAGCTGCCACAGGAAAACTTTTATCAAAAGTCAGGTCACCTGGCAAAGTATTTCTTGGCACGCAGAGTATACTACATACCCCAAAGGCCCAAGAAGCCTACCAAACAATGAAACAATGATTACAGGGTATTTATTTATATGCACAACAATTTTCCTATGCATTCAACTACATCGAAACAGTTACCACGTATTTAAAAAAAAAACAAAAGGGACAAAAAAGAGGAAAAAGAAAAGGGCAGAAAAAACCCACCAAAACCCCCCCAAACAAAACCACACACACAAAATATATGCTTCAGTTGCTGAGAATCTTACTACCTAGGTTAGGAAATTTCACCTATCTCCTTTCTAAATTGGTACCTACAGAAGTGTCATACTTGTTTATTTTTGTTATTTGCAAACAGGGTTCGCAGACAAAAGATGATGTCAGTGTCTTGGCTTGTAGATAAATATTAAAGCGTAACACTATTTTTAACTAACTTCCTAAGGAAATCAGGCATATGCAACTGTGCTAACACTCAGCCCTCTCTCCCACTATTTTTTGAACAAAACACCAACTTCGATAAATTTTGTAAAAGTCTAAGTATCTCAAAGCAACAACCTGCCTGCACATTTTGGGAAAGCTGGCAGGGTGGGGTAAAAAAAGGCAGTATATCAAAGATCCTGTTAAAAGGAAGGAGGAATTGATGGTTCATCCCAATGGGTTGCTGGCCAGCAACTTGGCCTTTCCAGTCCACACACAGCACTTATGGCCTAACAAAGACATAGGAAAATGGGGCACAGAAGCACAGCATTCAAGTAACAAGCATCTTTGAAGAACAGAAAGAATATAAAACTTTTAAAAGAGAGAGAGAAACTACATTAGACTTGCTGCTCACGAAACACTACATATGGATCTGCATATAGCATGCTATGCTCTGTCTTGGCAGGAAGATTAGCTTCAATTGTTTAATGGGACTTATCCATCCCTGATTAAAATGATCCTAAGTGCTCCTCACAATCTTTAAAATATGCCCCCTGGCACTAATAATTTTATGATGAAGGCTAAATTATGTTCAGATCGAATTAAAAAAAGTGAGGCAAATTGCATTAGGCTATTTAATACAAATGTTCATTCTGAACAGCAATTACATGTTTATTCCCATATCCTGTAGGAACAAAGACATAAAGGTGATCTGTATTAACAAAATCTTCAGATGCAATGAGAAGCAGAGACGGAAGATCTTAACTAGTGGCATCTGGTTTTCCTGTGCTGGTAGCCCTGTTGCTGGTAAGCACCATAAATTACTCTTGTATCAACAACTAGGATGTCAAACCACCACGTGCCTCCTCCCACTAACCTGTTCTTAGTGCTGGGAATTTGGCAAGTGAATTTTCCTTTACTTTCCAGATGTTTTATTTTCTTCCACAACAAACTCTAACGTTACAGTAACGTACAGCCTTATCTATTTGTACATCTTCTCTTTCCCTGAATTCCTGTTCTGTGGTCCCAGAGTTCAATTTTTTTCCTTTCTAGATATATCCTTTTTCAAATTTACACTATTTATCTTCTCCCTCTTTTGGATTTATTTTCCTTGCCTCAGGGTTTTGGTTTTTATGTTTACTACATTTTCTTTTCTCTTCATTAGCAGAAGAGAAACTGAAGACAGCTATGTAGGGGAAGTCTGCTGTAGCATAAAGCACCTAAAGGAGGGCTGTGGCCTAGAAAAATGGAAGATTCAAAGGGTTTGCACGAGGACAGTAAGAACTTGCATGAGAACACAGAACACACTATAATACTAAATTCTATTTAAATATCACTGATTTTCTCCAAAAAAAGAACAAAATCCCTTTGCTAGGCTCACACTCAACCCGTCTTGCCTAAATAAAGCCTAAATTATGGGCTAATCACCTCAGCCTCCCTGCACAGTTGACAGAGATGCCTCTGTGTTATTCTGCACACATCTGAACATGGAGATACGGAACAGAAATTGACTTCATTTGGAAAAGAATTACCTCAAAAAACCCAAACTAAGACCAAAAATAATAAATGAACATGTAAATAAACTACTCCATTCTTTTGGTGTGTTTGTAGAACAGCAAGAAGATATATTTGTATATGTATACGTATATTTGTAAAATTGTGTTGAAAACCGAGACAGCATGTGGCTGGAAATGGGATTTGCTCTCCAACCTTTCTATTCATATTGCTCTCTCTTTCACAGGGTCTGCAGCTTCTCTTATCTCCCCATGCTCACTGCCCTTCAGCTGGCTGAATTCCTCCCAGACAGCTGGCAGCATCTTCGCTTTTCTTCCAGGCAGATCCGACTGATCCTTGCCTCCTCTGTCTCCGATTGCTCTAGCGAGCTCCCAGTCTTCCCACACTGCCTGCACCCTTACCGTGGATACCTGGCAAGTCAGAACACACCCACACAGGTATCTCTTGCACATGTTCTGCACTGTAACTCAAACAAAAGCACGTAACTACATGTAAAAGAGACAGAAGGATGTTTCATTTACAAAAGATGACAGCACACTGCATATCTGACATAATAATGTGTCTGTCATGCATATCTACTTTATATAATTCATATATCCCACACAAATGGAAACAGGCATCAAAGTGACTATAAATTGATAATGTAAATTTTATTATCGGTCTCCTGTCCTGGCAAGAACTTCATACAAATGGTTCAGGAAACATTTCAGGTGCTTTTCCCCTCCCTACATATCTGAGTCTACGGATGGGAGCCACTATATACCATCAGATACACTCCTACTTACATCAAGACTTTCATCTTTTAGATACTAGCACTAAAAATTTCATGGGAAAGTGAAAAAAGAGGCAGACAAAAGAGAAGAAATAAATAAAAGAGTAGGCAGATGCAGGTTTTCACCTCCAAAGGCATCGCTCATGTTAAAAATTATGTCAAACAGCAAAGCACTAGAACTTTTTCCCTGTCCAAAACGTTGTCAGTTTTCAACTAACTGCTACTTTGTCACCTTATTAGAACCCTCCCAGTTTTCTCAGCACTAAACCAAAGCAATAGCATTTCCCTGAGTCCTATATTCAAGATGTATGCACAAACATCAGAATAAATTAGGGGTGTTTATAATCACTGAATGAGCAGAACTAAACGGTTTTCTGAATGATAAGCACTTTTGCAGAATACATATCCACATTTCTAAGGCATTTATCACTGTAGGATCTTCTGACAAAAAACCTTTGTTCTATTTAAGTCCCCAAAGACTTCCTTTTTCAGTGCCGGAACACAATGAACAGAAGGTGGAAAAAAAAATAAACTGCCACATAAATGTAGGCATAGAAAAATCCTGCAAGTCCCACATTATGTTACTGATGTCTTCTTTGCTTTGGGCACAAATGACTGGTACAAACAAGACAGAATCACGGGCACACAGCACACAGCCTGTGAACTCATCAGGGGCACATTCAAAAAGGCGTGTACTCAACAACTGATTGCTTCGGGAAAGAAAACAGTACAAAGGGTTACACCCACAAGGGTTCTAAACTAATTGTAGGGCAAGCAACACTCAGCCCTGATTTACAACCGGCCTAGGTTTATTACAAAGCTCCAGAAACTGTCTCCTGTTCTGTACCACAAAAATATGCAGAATTAAAATGCAGGCTTGGGCAGAATACTTCAGCTGTGTATTCTAATGCCAACATCTTCCATCAGAAAAACAAACCAAGCACACCAGTATTGTAGAAGAGATGGGAAAAGGCTCATCCCCGGGTTACACATCCATCATCCAAGCTTAACACGAGGGTTTAAGCATCACATGTGCCACCTATGAACTCACAACTACTCTGTAATGTGATTCCTAGTGAAAAAAATACATTTACAGTAGCTCATCAAACATTACTATAAAGACAGGAGAACAAACATCTTAGGTTTAAAGCTCTGCTGAGGACAGACCCTATTATCCCTGATGAAATAACCACTACAATACAGAAATACACAGTTCAAATTTTATTTTCTCTTTAAAACTACACCGACATTCCTCCAAATTACTAAAATGGCTCACAATACCTTTACTGGAAAGCTACACATCTTTGTAAGGCATTGTTCATTATTAAATCAGGAGTTAAGTTTTTAAGAAATGTACGTAGATGCCACATAATTCTTTGTTACTTATAAAAACAGTCAAGGTTCTGCAGACTGAAATGGTTGTTCACCATTATAAAGGGAGGCGAGAAAGAATCTCTGAACAAAACAGATGTGCATTTAAAAATAAATAACTCTAGGGATGACAGAGGCCCCTGAGCAACCTCATTAGGTGGGAATGAATTCAGGACTTACAATCCCTGCAAGGATATTTTCCACGATTTATTTTTAACAGACAGTTATGAATTTTTATCTCAGTGCAATACAGTAATGGCTTTCTGTTTACAGAAGAGCAGCTAAAACGTTCAACATTGTATTAAAGAGGTAAGCTTCAGACCTGCAAAAGGAATTACTGCTCTAAAGCATTTTTGGGCTATGAATCTCTCATATTGCTGGCCAAAGGACAGAAAAGTTTTACATTTTGCTGAGCAAATACAGCCATAAAAGCTGAAGCTTTATCTGCCATTCATTTCAAAACAACAAGTTTAAAAAAATACATCTACAAGCTCATAAATGCCACGTGCATTTCTGCACTAAATAGGGCAGAACTTTGGCTATAAAGGAAACAAACCAACCACCAAATAAAATCCAGCCTTGACAGATTTTGTTCTAAAATAAGACCTTTTATTTCTTTGGTCTTGCCTATTTATGAGGGAAATAAAGACTTGGCTTTCATTCCCATTCAATCCCAATTATTAGCTCTGTAGCAGCTGGTCAGCAGCCTGGGTGAAAGTAAAGCATTCCCAGTAGCAGGACCACTGCTATGCCATATATAAACTGCAAAAAGGCTCTTTACTCCGTCAAAGGGTTACAATGGAGTGGCACAGGGAACTACAAGAATAAAGTATCCTCAGAGAAAGGATCACAGAAGAAGCCATCAAACCAGCCCTCTATCACAGGATAGTTCTGGACAGATTGAAAAATCACTGAGTGGCTACTCTGAACTGTCACCCTGTTACCAGGTCACTGACAGAGGTGGCGAGTGAGAGACAATGCTGCCCTGCAGGTTTCTCCTACACAGAGAGGTGGAATCCATTGTGGGAAAAATGTAGAGCAAGCCCAAAGTGACCCTGGGACTGTGATGAAGAGCTGACAGCTCCAGAGTTCCTCTGCTATTTTTTCCTCTAGAGGTATACTTATGCACTGTATAACATACACCCAGAAGCCTGAGATCAGCCTTATTCTGCATTCTTCCTCCTGGCCTGCAAAAGCTACGTCAGAAGTCGTGTCTGCTTATCAAGGGATTTTACATAACTGCCCTGGACAGGCACACGAGCAGCGTGTCAGCACACATGATGCCTTCCCAAACCAGCCCTCACTACTTGACCTCACCTGAGCAGCACTGCTGGTAGAAAACTGCAAAGAGAAAAACACAGGCTGGAAACCTCAGACCCAAATATCCCACAGCAGTTCAAGGCACTGTAAACCTGGACCTAGACCCAAGTTTATCCAGAACACAGACTGCCCAGGAAATAAAACTAGGAATGTCACTGTATTGTTGGCAAAGAAATTAAATTCATTAACAGGTTATCATGGTCAAAGAAGGAGAAGGGAATGTCCCATTCTTCCTCTTGCCCAATAATGTGGTCTATAAACCAGAAACTTGTACTCCTGCAAACACAGCCCATACACAAACCAAGGAGAAGGAGAAAGGGCTCGCCACCAACACCACTCCACCACCCGGAGATGGGCATATCCTGCCTATCCGCAGCTGGGAACTTGCACAAATAGGAGGTGAAAAGGGGGGAAGAGTCAACGAAAACCTTTCACAGGGCAGATGAAGGTCAAAAGAGGAAAGGAAATGCTGGATAAAGGCAGTAGTCTACTTTAAGAAAACAAAAATGCTGTAAGCCAGTATCACTCCTGTCATAAGCTTGGCTACTGTTGTAGTTTGCCTTGAACAGAACCCAAGGACATTTTAATACACTGATCAAAGTTCCCTGGTCTACTTAGGTCTGCAAGGATTTCCAGCAGACACCAGAATACTATTTGGCAGCATCAAATGCATTTTTCAGCAATTTCAATTCAACTTTTTACCTTCCAGAGCAAAAGTTCAACATGCTAAGATTAAATAATGTCACTCTCCACTGGGGGTGACAAAACACTTTAGTGACAGCTGTGTCCCATAAACAGAGCTAAAAACTAATCTCACAAAACACTTCAAGAAGACTTATAATAAATATAGAAAAACAGAAGCTTTGAAAGTAGGCACTTTGCAGACCATATTAAAAAAAAAAGTTTCTATTAGTGCTTTTAGTCTGAACTGTTCTAATTCTTTCCATCATCTGTTACTACTTTGCACATCACCACTCCTTAATCTTTAGTTTTCCTTACAAAAACCAGGCTGCCTGCTCTCAGTGTTCGCCAAGTAGCAAAAAGCATTAACAGGGGACATATTTACTGCCTCAGAGAGCTCATCTTGGTGACTCAAGTCCTTTCTGAAATTTTGGGTTTTTTTAATATCACTTCTATTGCTTCATTAAACAAAAGAAAACAACCTAGTTTTATCTCATTTAATTTACTTTTACTTAGTCCTCATACTAAGCTTCACTTCTATTTGAAATGCTGTATTTGTCATCTTTGGAGATTAACTACTGAACCACAAAACATGCTCTTCTGCGAAGGTAAGAACCAATGTCACTCCAAATGCACACTGTCTATGTTGGCTACTTAAAACAGAGCAAGACAACAACATTAACTATTATGTGAAACCCCTGAAAAATATCCCTAATGAGCTAAGAGTGCCTCTGAAGTTGAGCAAACCCAAATTTAATTAGCTCAGTTGTTTCATGATGTCAGAAAGGACTTCGAAAGTTTTTCATCTGAAAATGGAATATACTTCTCACAAATTAGATACTGAGTTTAAAAGACAGGAAGGAAGAAGTTCCTACCATATGCAAAAAGGGAGAGCACAAAATTCAAATAATTAAATGGACCTGTCTTGTCCCTCTGCGGTACTTCAGCCAGTACTTCAGCTGGCTTTGGCTAGATCCACAATGACCAAAGAAAAGGCAAAACCAAAAGCAAACCTAAGTTATACAGTTCCATGCAGTTCATACAGCAGGCACAAACTTCAAGGACAAGCCTTTGTTTCAATGAGGCAAACCAAGGAAAAAGATCTATCACCTCACCAGCAACCCCTTTTGTTCTAGTTCTGTCATTTTCCTTCCTAGGAGCAGAAGCTTTCTATTTATATTTAAGATATTTTAATATACTTTTAATATATTCCAACTTAAGTAGCACTGAACTTCTATCTGTCTCTACCACCTGAGAAGCACCATGACCCGTTCTACAGGATACCACAACTTGCACAAAACAAACAGATCTTTGTCACAAATATATATTTAAGCTAATTTTCCTTTACCTAAAAGAATAAGAAAAGCATCCTTGAATAGAAGAATAAGACACATGAAATACACGCTTGATAGGTTTTTAAACTGAGCCTCGCACAACTGAAATTACAAAATGTAACAAAAGAGAAGGATGACACCACAATGCACCCAAGATTATTTTCTCAAAGAAATAAATGTAGATGAAAACATCTAGGGCTATTGGTAGGAGAGATCGGTTTCCAACTAAAATGGAGCTACATTACCAAAATGAAGGAGCAAACGGTAGCAATGGGAAATCTAAAGAAAAGCAGAGAAGGGCAGCACAGAAAAATTTGTTCAGCAGCATGATGTAAGAGAGTTTAAACATTTTATTACTAAAACCTAAAGCAGGAGAGACATGTACAGCTTCAAGATATACCAATTTCACCAGAAGAGGACAGGAACTGTTTCCCATTACCATTCTAATAATGGAAAAATGCCCAAGGGAAGCAAACTCGTAATGCAGCAGAAAGCAAACGTTTCAAAAAGTGTTTGTGGCAATAAGCTGCACAGAGCCAACATCCACACTGCTCCCTCAGCCAGCTCTGCTGAGCCTCATTCCACAGAGCAGGCAGCACCTGTGGAAAAATGGAGAACATGAGACAGAAAGAACAGTCCACTCATACAGATATAAGGGAAAAGCAGCCAGGAAAAGAAAAAAAAGACTGGAACACGGACACCCCTTCTCAGGCTGCCGGGAGATGTGAGCACAGATAGGCAATTGGAGACTGGTGTCCCAGAGGCCCTGAAGGAACCCTTCCATGTTGTGGTCTTCTGCTGCTGAAAATGATGATAAATACGCTCCAGAACAACAGTGTTGCAGAACAACAGTGGCAAAAACACTTTGGGTGGGGTACTTTCTGTTTAAAAATTTTCAAATAGCAGGAATCAACAAGAAACCTGAGTGTTTTGTCTCATTCTATCAGCATGGTCGGTTATCAAATTGTGTAGCCTCTCCCTGAAGCTGAGTGCCTGCTGAGGCAGAGCCCAAACATGACCCTTCTGGGAGGGCATCTCCCCAGAAACACTTCCACAAGGAACCCACACTGAAGAGAAACATAGATACCACCTCTAGCACCCCAAATTCATACTCTCAAGGCATAGCCTATCCATTTCTATCTCTACCACTTAATTAATTCTTCAAGAAGACTCAGGAGATATGGGGACAAATAACAAACCAAGGGCAAAACAGATTAGCAGGTTTTTGTCACAGTCAAAGAATGAAGAGCAGATATAGAAAGGGCACTGCCTGCACACAGCATTTCTCAAGTATTTATAGGAAACAGTTGTTGTAAACCCACAACAGACACACCTCTCCCAGGAAAGGGGCTGGAGACCGAAAGAGAAACCAGAAACCCACACCCAAAACCCCAAAGTGCATTCATTACTGGAGAATGACCACCACCCCTTCCCCCACTGCTGCCAAGGCCAGATGAACAAAGCAGTTTGTGCCAGCACACACTGTCTCTAAGACAAGGCATCATGTGCACAGGGGTTCACAGGGATGCAAGACACACTCACTACCGTACAGTCCACTTCTCTTTTTTTGAAAACTGAAGGACAGAAGTTAAGATTCATGAAGCCCACCAAGTCATCACACTGTTTTCTTTTTCTATGAAATAAGACATCACCCATAATCATTAAAAGACAGAAAACAACAGTTCACAGGAAAATTACACAGGTTCAGGTAAGGTCAGGACTCTCCCAGGTCCATTTGTCCCCTGGCAGTGCGGTGACACCACCCAGCAACACTGAAGCCCAACCATCACTAATGCAAAAAAGACAACGGAACAATCAACTCAGACCCCTATATAACATATAAAATATTTATTTATAGATGTCAGGTTAAAAACACCTTTGTTTTGGGGAAAGCAATACTTCATAAAATGCTTTAGTCAGGGAGAACTAAACTAAACATAAAATTAGAACATAGCTAGAAATAAATGAGTAACTTTGACCTTAGCTGTCCAAAAAGGTCTTACAAAGAGGAAAAAAAACCTGAGCATTATTATTTCAATTGTTGCCACTGTAAATTATTATTTCTAAATATCAAGGATTACCTTGCTATTAAGTCAATTTTCTTTAGAGTAGCAGATTCCATACCCAAATAAATGTGTTTCTAATCCTCAAGTCCTTGTTCTTTCTTTAAAATAGTAATAATAATAACTACCCAATGAGAAAAGCAGGTTCAAGGAAGCCCCAGGATGCCCAAGCAGCCCATTACACAGTCTGCTTCACCCAGCATTAGATTCATTTTTGAACGAGCAGGAGGAAAGGAAGATTAGTTACCTGAATAACCCTTATAGGAGGGGAAAATAATCAGATTGCAGAATACAGAGCTAAGGTCTGTCTCATAAAAACAAATATAATGTTTATATATTTACCTGTACTTTATGCTGACTACAGGAAGCCACAAAACCTTATCAGTTTTAAAGATCTCACTGAAGGCTTGTGGAAATTTGAAGAAAAACGTTGAATGTTTTGAAGAATTCCCCTGGTCTACAAGGTGGGATGCTGGCAAATTTGGCTACCTCATGCTGATTTTTCTTCACAATTCAGTATTTTAAAAGAAAAACAGCTGACTTAGGAGGAAGACTTACTGAAGATTTTGTGCAACCCAGCTGAAACTGGATAAATCTCCACATCAGGAGTACTTAAGTGGCTCAGTATTCTTGGAGGTCTAAGACAAATACAATGGCAATATTCACAGACTGAGACTATCAGCAGATGTCAAGGTCCACCACAAAGCTGCTGTAAAAGGCTACAGCTCTTTGGCAGAGCAGGCAGGGTACCACAGCACAATGCATGTAACAACAGTGTTGTGTACTATTACATCAGAAAGATTTCCACTAACTGTAACCTCTGTCTCTCTCTTTGGCCACTAACTATAAATAGTATCAGCTCCAAAGCATTAGGAAACACGACATGCTAGAGTGGAACTTCTGCTAAAAGAGATCTATTCAACCAGAAGTCTGTATTTTGGTATTGCTAAATAGTTTCTTGAGACATAAGATACAAAAGATGACACATTCATGCTGTGCACTCCAGCAGCTCAAATAATCCAAGCCTAAAGATGCAAGAAAGCATGAAGTTTCCTAGAGAAGAAAATACAGGTTTTAGTTGCAGGACTAAAAAGCAGCAATAAGCAAGTAGTATCTGCTCATTTGGTCTTGTTCTGTAGTGGAGAAGCCCACTTCATTCATTTTCAAAATCAAGCTTCCACCTGCACAAGCTTCTGCATTAAATCTAAGTCTAAGGTGGTGGACAATGAGGATTATACTAAAATTTTATATATAATTTGTTGCTAGATACATTTTTTTACTAGACATAGAAGGAAGCATAGATTTAGTGCTGGGCTAAAAATTCCAGTCAAGCAACCTTAGAAGCCCATGGTACATCCACCCAAATCTTTAAACTGCTCCATTATTGGTGTGCTTGCCATGGCTAGTATTTTTCATCTGGGAAAAGGCTTGCAGTAGCTGGCTGTGATTGAGGTGAAGAGATCCCTACTGACACAGCGTGTAATTGCACAGCAATTTCAATCATGAAACTGCATTACAGAAATGGATAAATTACAATAATAAAAGTAGGTGTGACAGTAGGTGAGGAACTGTAAGAAATATTTTCTCCATCTAATAAAGAGTTCATCTAATATCCCATTAGATTTATTTTTTTCAAGTTTAATCATGTTAGAAAGTAACTTACTGTGCAAGTATTTGTACTATATAAACTATGTAAGCTAAATAAAAAAAGTTACAGTCACTGAGAGAGTGAATTATTCCACAAGAATCAGAGTGGCAGATTTATCAACCTTGCAAAGTAAAAATGTATTATATACCTATACTGCTAATATTTTACACACTAAAAAAAAATCCAAGAACAAAAAATCTGCAGCAAATCACAAATACAGTAAGCACACTTCTAAAGGGAACATTGCTTTTGGAAGCAAAGAATTCGCCTCTCAACAAAAAGAAATTATTCTAAATGTCATCTAAGAACAAACTGCACACACCAGCTCTAACCCCTAAACTCCCAATAGCTTTGTCCACATTTCACTGAATCAATCAACCTAAAAGCAAAAAAAAGTAACAATTAATGTAGTGTCTTTTCAGACTTTGAAATCACATCCCACAGTACTTCTGTACTACTAAAACCACACAGTGATGCAGAAATTTGCAGGAGTTCATTTCCTCCTACGATGTGCCCAAACAGTCTTGAAGACAACTCCTAACACTATATTTAAATTACAGAAGATTTATGTCGAAAGAAAGCTCAAGAGATGGTGTCAGGGAGGAATCTTTAAAAAAATTTAACACTAACTATGCTTCAAAATTATGACAAGCATCTCCCAAGGAAATGGGAGCATATCAGTGCCTGAAAGACATAACCTCCTGAACTGGGGAAGAAGTTTGGGAAGAAAAACCCAACACCAAAACCCTTTTGTAAAAACACGAATATTAGGCTGCATATCATATAATCTGAAAACATGCAAAGGAGACAATTAGCAGGTAATAATATTTTCTACAAAAGCCATTTTGATCTTTCATACTTTTAAATAAAAACTTCAGCCATTAGAGGCTGTCAACCATTTCTTATGTCAACTATTCTTCATGCAAATCATCCCTTCTTTTAAAAAAAATTGAAATTCCAGACCCTAAATTTTTCCTAAAATAAAGCCACAGTTTATTAGCGAGCAGAAAGGAAAAAAAAAAAAAAAAGAAAACAAATCAACTTAGTCAGTTGAAGAGTCCTTCTTGCTTCCAGCAACAAAGCTGAGAAGGAAAGCTAGTCTAAATTCTTTCAGACAATCCCATTAAAGTTAAAACCTGAAGTCTATATATGCTAAAGAAACTAAAGGTCCAGGCTTCCCTTAGCCAGCTATTAACATGAACAAGCTTCTGAAGTGAGGGGTTATGCAACCACTGAAATAAAACAGTCAAGACCTCCCAGCAAGATCTAAAGCAATGCCATATGGTAAGTAATGGGTGATTTTATTATTTTTATTTATTTCCAAGAACACTTAGAAGCATTTGTTCACATCTTAATGGAACTTATGATAGCTTTTGTCCTCCTCAGGAATCACTGCTTATTTTATCTATCAGAAAGGCAAATGCTGTGAAAACATTAGAGTACAAGAACATTATCAAGTATTACAGTAGTATTAGAGTCTAACATTTTCAGAAGAGGAGACAAACATTTTTTCAAAAATTAGGTACTTCCTTAGTCTCAGGCATACTCAACAAAGCAGGACAGAAATTTGCTGTGCAAGAGGAGTAGCATTCCTCACTCTACCTCACCCAGTAGAGACACCAAGGAATTGTAAGAATGAACCCCAATTCAGGCGACATTTGCAACAAAAGTAATAGAAACCACAAATACCAATCACCATTTGCAGCTCATGTGCATCTTAAAAACATCAACATCATGGGCCTAAATTAGCACCATATTAGAGAGATTTAAAAAAAAATCACAGAACAGTGAAGTATAATTTGTTTATATACCATGATCTTCCTAAATCAATATAGAATCAACAAAGACATTTTAAAAATATCAAAATTAAACAAAAAAATAAAAACCTGTTCAGAATGCAGAAGTTTGCTTTAACATTTAAGAAAACCGTAGCTTTTATTTAAATTCTTTTTTAAATGAAAAAGATATAGCTGATACAGCAGACCCAACTTGTATGTTGCACTGATCTACAGCTCAGCCCTATAAAACCTGTATTTACAGAAAACATAGCTAGGACAGACGTCACAGATGTTTACCTCCTACACCTCAGTCATCTTATTAAAATGAAACCTCAGTGCAAAATTTAAACCAAGTGTAATAAGCATAGCTAATTTTTTTCTTGAAGGAAGCTAATTAATCCCAAAGGGCTATCAAAGCATAATAGACACTGGTGCTGCATTAGGAAAAGCAAGAAGCTTTGAGTTTGTCTTGCTGCATACTCTTCATATACCAAAGTCTGTTAGAAAAAAAAAAAAAGAGGGAATGAAAGCATAACAAGGAAAAAATCTTACACCCAAGAAAATAATAAAAAAAGGCCAAATTAGCATTGCGTATGTCTTTGATTTTTTTTACGCTTTTCTTTTTAAACCTGTGTAATCTCAATATTGCTGCACTGAATCGTACGATAATTCCCAACTGATCAGTCGTGCAGTTAAAAATACAACCTCCCTCCGAAGCAAAGCAGTAACACTGTTAAAATACCCAACTTCCCTGCAGGGCAATCTGCCAGAAAACAGATCCAGATTTTTGGATTTCTTCTTAACTGTGGTGAATGCCTAACACCAAAGGAAGATCCCACTGCCTCTGTGTTCCTCACAGGACAGCAGAGCATCGGCACAGGCAACACAACAAACGGGATGCGCTGTGCAGCATCTCTACCCACCTCCCTGTCCTGAGCGCTGCTGGAAACAGCCAGCAGGAAAGATCGTGGATGACTTCAGGCACCTGAGGGGTATAACTGACCCTGTCTTGTCTTTGGCAGCTTGCCCTGCCAAGACATTTGAAATGTTGCTGCCCAAGGTGCAGAGACTTCCCTGCTGTGCCCCCAGGCAGGTACTGCTGTCCCAGGTAGGGCCGTGCTGCTGAGGGCTCACCGGGCGTGCAGGGAGGGCCTGCCCAGGCCCTGGCACCTCCTGGGAGACAGGAGTTCTGCACGTGACGGAGAGGAGTCTGACACCAAAAGCCAAAACACTCATAGCACCAACCCCTCCAGCCAGGCTGGGCAGGAGCCTCGCTAGGTGGGCATCCTGCTCACCATTGGCATCTGCTCGCATCTGCACCACACACACCACCCTCAGTTTGTCTCCGTGGCCCCTCCAAAGCCATTTACAAGCACTCTAGAAAACAGTCTTCATCTGCCTTGACTTTAAGAACTAGAAAGTAATGAACTGCAGTAGTTTCTTGATGTCGTGGCTCTCGCAGGTTCTGCTGGTTTCTGGCACACCTGGCAGACATAATGCACAGACATAACACAGAGTGCACGTTCTCACCAGCTCCAGTACAGACAAGCCTTACTATGGATAAACTGTGTCCCAGAGGCTGCATGATGCACACGAACGTGAGAGAAAAAGAACAAAGGTCCTCAGGAAGAGTGGGGAAAAACAGCAGCTGAATAGAAGGGCTGGATGGAGAAGATTACTGATTGTGTTTCAAACTGATTACTGATTACTTAATGGAATAAAAGACTATAAATAAAAACATAGTTTACCACTGTGGTAATGATTAAATTTACCAGTCAGAGCAATATGTGAGAAAGCACAGAGCCCAAGTACCAATGACAGCAGTATTTTGATGAGCACTTGAGAAAAAAAATTACAGTGAAAATTGCATAGATACATAAGTACATAGTAGATGCAATATTATTAAAGCCATAGTAAAACCTAATGGTTGGAAGCAGTGATAAATAAATTTAGATAAAACTTACATTTAACTGTCAGGATCATTAAACCTCACCAACTTATTTACTGATGTGGTGATTCTTCTAAGTGTTCAAATTAAAGTTGGAGGTCTCTAAATATATTTTAAGGGTAATCATTTCCTTCAGTTTCAGTTAGCTACAACCAAAAAAAAAAAAAAGAATATAAGAGGATATGTGCTTGGACTTGCACAGTACCAAAATAAATCATTTTACCTGAACAAGATTCTCCCTCTGTCCTCACCTGAACACAGTAATTCCACAAAATCTTTCTCCATCAAATAATGTGAATTTAGGAGTACTTTGCTGTATCATAACCATAACTGTAGACACTGGAGAAGTACACCTGGGGATAACACAGACTTTTCTGTCCTCACAGCTGATAAAGGGATTTCCTACACTGCCTCAAAACATCTGAGCCTACCACACAGTATGGGATGCCTGAAAGAAAAGAGCCTCAAAATACCTGAGCCATTTGCATGGCAACAGTGAATCACCAAAGCATTTGCAGCAAGTCATCTCCATGTCAAATCCCTGACAGGAAAGACTTAAGCAGGGATGGGTCCTATATCCAGGCTTCAAGAGTCTAGAAACACAACAGCAAGACAGTCAGCAGACACTTTCAGGAGTTTCCTTCCCATGCACTTGCCACTGACCTACTTCACTGTGACACATGGGTTCAAAACCTTATTACTTAAGGCAGGAATTTAGAAACTAATTAAAAAAATCTCAAGTAATGTATATAAACAATTCTTTATACTGTAAATTCAAACTGATGCTCTGTTCTATTTGGAGAAACAAGGGCATGTCCCTCAGTGCCAATACAGGGCCACAGCCACTGACATCCCTAACACAAGTAACAACCAGCATAATAATCCAGTGTTTATCTACAGGCTCTCTAAAAATCTTTGAAAATGTATTACTAGCATGGTTCTGTTTCAGTTAAGGGCTGAGAGTGTCATCCTGGGTGATAAATTCTGAAGCATTTTTTTCCTTCTTGGTAAATTAACATCAATCTAATCTCCATCAAATGCAACATTATTTTAAAGACTGTGTCTGTTCACACAGATACAAATAGAAAAAATTCCACTCAAACTGTACAGGTTCAGAAAATCTTGAATATTCATTTAAAATAAGGAAAAAAGTGTAAATAAGAACAGTCACAGCAAAAAAAATTATAATGGAATTGCTTTTAGCTGGAACATAATAAAGCAAGTGAGCAACTGCAGGAATTCTCTATTTTGCTATACTTTCAGTGTAAGAACTCACCCAACCCAATACTATTAAAAGAAACAAGGTACTAAATATAACTCTGAGGATAAAAATACCTTTCAATGACCCAGCCCATAACAGTAACATATGTCCAAATATTTCACAAATCAAGACAACATACAAATTCGGGTTACTCACAACAGAATATACTTTACGAATACTTTTACAAATGGCTGTAATTATTTCACAGTCTTTGTATGGTGATATTTTCCTCCTTCCCAAGCCCTAAAAACATCAGCTTCAGATTAGTATGTAAAGAACAGACTGGACTGAAGAGGTTGTAAGGAAAAAGTATTCTCTAAAAGTGAGACAAACTGGCAGTGTACTTTACCTTTACACATTCAACAAACTGCAAACTTGCAGACTAAAAACTCCCTTAAGATTTGAGCTCTATCTTCAGGGTTTTTTTGTATGTGTCAGGTTTTAATAAACATTAAAAATGTAAGCTAATTTAGAAATAATTTCTTTTTAAAAGTCCCGAAACTTTTTTTTTTATTTTTTTTTATTTCCAGAGCCAAGGAAAAAGGAAGGCTGGAGAACTGCAGACAGCATTTTGATTTCTTACACGCTACCATGCACATTAACAGTTTTAAGGCACGAGACTCCCCAAGGCACTGCAGTTACGCACCCAAACCAACTCTCTCCTGCTGTTCTAACACACATATTTATGAACGTACCAAAAATATTTTGAAGGCAACACTTAAAATAAACATCCACCACAAGCAAAAGGAATTGCTATATTGATGTGGTTCCTTTCATCCTGACTTGAAACCATGCTGAGATCCAACGATAACAAGAAACACAGAAGGCAGAGTTTGTCACTGCTCTTAGCTGCAATTCTGACATCTGTTTCACAGCTCTTGGAAAGCCCATTTCCATTAATCTATCATGAGAAAGGACAGGAGATAAAATTCCCAGGCTGCAGAGGGCATTAAGAGACTTTCCTAGCTGACTGTACATTAAGAAAGAACTGCAACAGCCAAATTATGTTTCTGTGAATAGACGGAAAATGCTGTAACTCTATTCCTCCTTTTGTCTTAATGGAGTTATTTATGTTGCAATCCTGAGGGCAGACCACTTACCAAACACATTGCCAACCACCTGACACACAGAAAGAGCAGACTAAGAACAGAAGGTGACATCCTGGTCCCATTCAGCAGAAGCAGGTCCATCCTTCCCTGACTTAGCCTGCAAATTATCATTTGTAACAGTTTATATATATATTTATTGCTTCTGCTTCACAATAACATTTAAGCAGATTTCAACAAACAAGCCAGAGATTCATTATCAAATCTAAAGTAAGGGGAAATCACTGAAGGCTTCACCACAGAGAGAGCTTTAAATTGCTTAAAAGCATAGCTTTTGTAGTATTTGCGTATTTTAAAAATAAGAACAAAAACACATTTGCCATTCAGTATCATTAAGCATAATGAGTTGCTTTAAAGCTGAACTTTCTTCAGATTAGTACCCTAAACCAAAGAGGGACAGAATGGTGGTCATATGCAGTTTCAGTGGAAATTATGTACACTCAGCATGCCATTAATAACTAGGCTTCTTTTATTTAAAAGATTAATGGAGAAAAAGGAATGAAACCAGAAGGAAGAAAAGGAAGACTGTCAGAAAAAACCTAAATTAAACCATTCATCATATATATAAAACAGGGGTTTTATTTTCCTGTAGGACAGTAACACTCTGTACTCATCGTATTTGCTACTGAGAAATAAAGAGGTCACTAAAGAGCACTTACCCCCTTTATGTAACTTTGAGTTACTAACCCCACATTCTAAGTTAACAGAAGTAAATGTTAAAAATGCTCCTTCAAGCATGAAGAAGTCTGTGATATTAGATATTAATCTGTGTATCAGAAATACAGAAACACGGTGGCTCAGCCATTTGAAAGAGAAAAGTAATTGGAACTAGCTCCTCTGAATTAACTTAATAATCAAAAAGCCCAATACTATTGATCCATATGTTGGGAGCTGCGTGGGTTGAAAGATACTTCCCTTTTGAGAGTTTACTTTGAAGTCTAAAGTAAAGTAAGCATGATGGTCTCAGCCGAAGTCCAAAGCCCAAGTCCAAACATCACCAAAACTCATCTGATTTAATCTGGACCAGCTGACTTCCTGGTAGGATGCACAAGAAGAAATTGTGTTTCTCTGAATAAGACCGGCAATAGGAAAAGAAAGCACTGAGAACTTTCCAGCACAGTTAAAGGCTGGAGAGGTCTCTGTCTGCACTAGTTTAAGGAAGAGAGAACAACCACCCCATTGCCTGCAGGGTGTTTGTTATCTAGAGTCATAATTAAGGCATATGGGAAAGCAGCAGGAATTAAGAGTAAATACCAAAACTCCTGTCAAATGGAAAATTATTTCAACAAGCTATGAACACTTGTCATTATCTCTGTGAATGTATTTACTGGGCTTTGACTCCCTCTTAACAGTCTTCATTCAATCTCAGCACGAAAAACAACAAGATTCAAGTTTGCTCTGTTTTCCCACTTAAGATGGGGCAGGAGACACTGACATTTGTACAGATTTACAGAAACCTTTATTTTTCAGACAGAAAATACTTCCCATTTGAGGAGAACAGGAAAAGTTTAGGCAGTCACTCATCTCTTAACTTGCAGGCTACTTTTTACACATGAAAATACTCACAGTACATTTCTGTAAGGAAACCAAGTTAATAGTCCAGGTTACCACACACTTTGTGGTTTAACCACAAGAAATAAAAAGCAGTTGGCCCATGGGAGAATGTCTGTATGCAGCGGGGTCATACTTGAACCAAAACTACCCCTAAGACTTCTTTAGCTATGCCAAAGCCAGAAACAGAAGGCTCTGCTTTATGTGTTAGATCGTACATTCAGCATTCTACTTCTGATGTTGTGTGACAGACGTTCACCAGTTGGCATCCACTGAAATATGTATAATGAATTCTGCCATATACAACCCTCAGCCTACAGACATACGTCTCTGCTTATCAGTAAGATATTTCCTTAGAGATGATGCAAGGTTAAGTCCTTCTCTTCCATCTCCTAGTACAAATTTATTCCTCCTTCATTTTCAACTTTACCACACTAGGAAATGGTAAATCTTAGTTTATTCTTTTCTGTTCCTCTATTTTGTCAAGCTACCCTGACAAAGAAGAAAAAAGTTCTTCATCCATTGGCAACAGTGAGTTCAACCAGAGAATCAAAGGACTAAAGAGAAGGCCACGGAGGGATGGGGTGCTTCAGATGCATAAATCCAAGCTGCAATCTTAGACACAAAAATGCAATAAATATTTGGTGGGGTTTTTTGCCTCTTTCCTCCAGTATCACACTACAGCTGAAATGGTATAAAAAAAAAAACATAAGAAAGAACAAACTCAAAAAAAACTTGTAATGAAAAGACAGCCAGGGCCATGTCAACACTTGGCTTTATTTCAACCCAAAAGAAAAACAAACTTCGACACAGGGAAGAGCAAACACTGGGAAGCGTGACCATTTGCAGGCAAAGAAGGTCAGACATCTGAACAAACTTGCGGGAGCAAGGGAGCTCTCCAGGCAAACACTTCCTTTTGGCAAACATCTTCCCTCTTACAAGATGCTTTTCCCCCACGAACACACACTGGGTACCCGACACATCCTTATGGTGTTATCAAAAGTTAAGCCATAGAAGTCTCCAAGGTTTGCATCAGCGCTGAGCACATCCATAAGAAAAAGCAGAAGAATATGGATTGCTCAGGCCACGGGTCCACTTTGCACTTGATCAGCCAGGCACAAACATGAAGGTTTTCTTTCTCGTCACAAAGTGTTCAACCAAGGGAAGCATGACCAGTAAGTTAATAATATTACAATACTGTCACTGTAGCATTGAAATTAGTATTATTACTTACAAACCCTGATAGCAAAAATGAGGCTAAAATGGACCAAATTTGAAAAAGCTGTTATCTGTGGGCAGGGAGAGAAGGCGGAAGCCTATCCAAAGTCATCAGGTAAAACACTAAACTAATTTACAGAAAAATATAGAAGTAAGTAAAAATCCTTGAATCAGAAGATAAGTTTGAGGAAGATACGGTAAAAGCAATATTACATTAATTACTATCAGGTAAAGCAATATTTTATGCTTGTGCAAGAGGTGTGTGATTTAGGCAGCTTTCTTACCACTTGTTCAGTAGTTTCCCGTGCTTATTCACACATATTTGCACAAAGCGGAAAAACAGATTGTTACAGAGCTCCAACATTTTCATTTAGTGCCATTTACACTCAGGTCTATTTTACAGCAGCCTCTGTCATAACAAGAACTACTTCTAAAAACTTCTTTTCCATAGTCAATTCTTTGATGGCAGTTACCAGGACACTGTGATTCCTCTCTGCCTGAAAGCTGTATGCCTGTTTGAAACAATTCATTCACACTCTGGTTGACAAAAGCGTTGTTTTACAAAGTAAAATTCAGATTCTATAAAATACAGCCCCTACTAGTTATCCATTCACCCTTGTGAAAAGATGTAACTGGTTTAGGATTTGTTCTTGTTTTACATGAACTTTAGAACCTACCTAGTTCCTTTATGATAAAGACTCAGACATGGGGAATCCTAAAGCTGGAGCTTCAGAGTGTCTCCAAGCTCACCCCCAATTGATTCCCCAAAGGGAAGAAGCAATAACTCAACGTTCATAGTGGCTAAAAACCAAACCTAATTGCTCTGTTCCTACAGCAGCAACACAGGGATTTCACAGACAAACATAAAGGAGCTTTCAACTGCAAAGTAAGGAAAGATTATCCAATTTCTCTCCTAAACCATGCCAGAATCCTCCTGCATTTGTGCCAAGATCTTAAGGCTGGCTCTGATCACTAATATTTCTAGGGACTGAAAGACCCTTAAATCTCCAAGAAGCAGGACTAACACACATAGAGGATGCAAATTGGCTGCATTTCTATCCTACAGGCTTTGGGGCAGGGAATTCTCCATGGAGCAGCAGACTCTGAGCTCACCGTCTCATTCACCTCATAAAACTCTGGAAAAAAATACCCAACCTGCCAGCACTTTCCCAAGGCAAAACCAAAGTGTGCTGCACATTATATGTCCCACAGACCTGATACCTGCTTGATAAACATAGTCATTTCACAAATATCATAAAATTCGAAGTGTTTCACACATTTTCTAAAGTCCTGTATTTACATGGCAGCTTTGTATCAACTGCACAAGAAAAGTTATTTTTAAATTATAATTCTGCATTAGTTACCTCTTGGTTAATTGAATTTGTGCCACAGAAATTAAATTACTGGCACGGTCTTTTTAGAATACAAAAGTAAAATGATTATACCAGAAATTTTGCCTCCCATAGGCACATTATGGCAGACAGAGATAAAACTCATCAGCCTACAGCCCGCCACAGCCCCACATGATATCAGCGATCAACTTCAGAGCACACACGAGTGGCTTTGAAAGGAAACACTGTGATGTGAGCCTGCAGATTAGAAAGGAAAATTCAAGCCCTTAAAAGGGATTGCATCCTTGAGATAAATGAGCACAGGTGTCACTGGTTTAGCTGGAATTAGCATCAGAATTTGGGACTCTCAAGAATTTAGAATGTTTAGAAGTCTGTAAATAAATTAATTTAGTGAAGGGAAACGATCTGTTAAAAGAAGAACTTCATTACTGGAGGGTTATGTTTCTTCACCAGGGATGAAAGGATTAGAGCTAGACAAAACACACAAAGACACTCCTTCCAAGGGATCAGTGTGCTCACCGAGACCAGGGTTAACCCTGAAGTCTTTTTGCTTTCAGCATACTTGCAATTCTGTTCTGAATTCAGTTTTGCTAAAAAATGAACCATCTCTGCATTACAGCATCCAGCAATATGCCAAAGTAGCCCTTAAAGAGAGAAACTTCACTTCTTTGTGATGGAAAGAATACTTTCCAGCAATTTTGTTAACCAATGGAAAACTAATATTTTTTACATTAAAATGCTAAGGTATATAGATGTGGTTTGGTGTTTCCCTAAAAATAACACATCTCAAATTCCCAGAAAAAAAGGCCATTCAATTACATGCTTGAAGCCTACTGAATCATTTGCTTTCTCCAAAGGGGACAAGAAAATAACCCAGTCAAGTTTTTCACACACTTAAATGCTGTAACAGAGGTTTTAAAGATTGGGTTCCCCTATCTTAATTTCACAGTGTCCCAGCAAGTTACTTAAACAGAAAAATAAGCACATCTCCTGAGGCAGCAGGTCCTCTCCAACTTCTGAGCACAATCCAGACTGGTATTGTTCTTGCTGATAACCTAAGTTGCACTCCTTTCAGAGAGATTTTGGCAATATAATTAAATTATTTTTAGAAGTTTTAGGTAACTAATGACATCAAAATTATAACAAAAACAGCAGATGCATATTTGTGGGGAAAAAAGTTAATTTGCATGATTAGGCATCAATTCTTTAACCAAAACTAAAATAAAAAATATATTTCTTAGTTTTGTTCGGTTTAAGAAACATTCAAACATTAATTAAACATTGCTCCACTCACTTCCTAGCACACTTAAATTTCAAGGTGATGCATCTATTTTGCAAATATTCATCCATGTTAACTTTCTACATCAAACATTTAGTAAGCAATGGGTAACAGAAAGAGAGAGAAGGGACAGAGAAACTATATTTGCTTAGAATCCCTAAAACAGTGTTTCTGGCTTCTGTACGACTTTACTGTATTTGAATGTCTTCTGTAGTTCTCAATATCCTGCACTGTAGAAACAATCAAAAGTGCAAACCATTCTCCAATACTTTAAGAACATACACACATATATGCAAGCATGAATATGTCAGAATTATCAGTTACTAGAAGGACCATTAAATTTTTTTTTGAAGTTAAGAATGATCATAGCATCAAAGCCTGAAATTACCCTATGCAAAAGGGCATTTTTCACAATGCAACAGAGAAAGGAGAAACAAAAAATACATAGTCAAGAAGACTACAAAGGATCACTTGAAATGGAAAACATTGGAAGCAAATTGAAACAAATTGCAACGAGAAGCTTCTGAACATATATTAATTTCAAAACCAGAATATTTTAACTATTCAGAACAAGGAAAAAACCAAAAACAGTCATCCAGAAAGCAGACAATTCCTTAGCAGTCTATAGGGCTTTCTACACATCAGTCAGAAGCAGATATGGCAATCCTACTGAAACAGAACATAAGCAGTGTTTGCAAATAACAAAACATTTTCCTTAAACCAGTAATGAACACATCAAGAATATTTCAAGGGCAATACAAATAAAACTGGAATGAATTACTAACAGTCTGAAAGCTAACAATCTTATCAAAATGACAGAAGAGTAGCTTCATAAAGAAAATGCTTATTTATCTTTGTTAAGAGATGGAGATGAAAGTATAAACACAAACCAGGATTAACAAAATTAAAACCTGCTTGCAACTATTTTTCTTTATTAGAGCAACATACTTCCACACCCTAATGACAAAGTCAAAACAGAAGAAAGAACTGAGGCGGTTTTGCCAAAGCAAAGACTTTATCTTTGTTAAATCTAAAAGCCTTCTGCTGCCTTTCCATCTGCCTAGCTGGAGTTTCAGTGCCTGTCACTGAACAATTTCCAGTTAAAAAAACAAAACCAGGCTTAACGCCGATAGTGGACTCTGTCTGTTCATCCGCCAATTAAATACAGACACCTCCAAGCAGAAACACACCATGTGCTCGCTGCGTCTTCTCCCTGGCACAGCTGGTGCTGCTGCACACTTGAATGTAAAATACAGAATCCAACCCAGAGAGCAACTGGGCAGGGCATATTCCCCTAAAATGCCCGTTTCCCATAAAATGCTCCATGTCATACTGTACACAGCACTCATCAGCTGGTTTCTCTTATCCCCGGATACAAGAAACAGCAGAACACCAAACAGTTGTTTCTTACATGTGTAAAAAACATTTACTTTTAGGAAACAAACATAAGGGAGCATCTGAGACATCGGTGAAGTCGTGGGCAGTGGCTAGAAGTAGATAAAGATTTCAAACCCCAGAAACTGAACTGGATAAGGGGCAATTTTGGAAATACTGGCAGAGTAACATTTTGTAGGTTTTATCTGTCAGGCTCCTCACTAGGCTTCAAATCAAGACATGCAAACAAACGTACAGAAATTTTTTTTTTCTTAAGTGGACCAAAATTGCTGAGGTTAAAGTATTTTCTTAATCAGTGTTCTGCGTAGGCATTAGGTAAAATACATAAAAATTATGATCTAGAATGTCACCTGTTGACTATCCTAAACGGAATATTCTGAACATTAATCTTCTGTGAAATACAATCTTTGAAAAGGTTTTTCTATTCACTGGAAATGAAGGGGAACCGAAACAATAACACCATAAATGCATGAGCACTTGACTGTGGTTTCAGATTGCAATATTGCTTCCTTCTTGAATATCCATCTTGTGAATAAGTCCAGTACGGAATTTGGCATGGGGGATCTTGGAAATTTTTCCCCTTAATCTATTGTTTCAGGCACCATCAGATTTGACATGCACATCCACTTTCACAGCCACTCTGTGGCTAGTCCTCAACTTTACTTTAACCTCTGCATGTCGTTTACTTTTCAAGTATGTAATTCTTGCAATTACTAAAGATGCCTATATAATCAAGTGCAGCATATTCTGGAATACACCTTTTCTAAAAAAAAGCACTGTCTTTTATCTAGTAGTAATTTATTTCCCAATAAAAATCTAGTTTTCTTTCCAGTATATGCTAACAGTGCTATCCAACACACAGAGCAGCAAAAATGTTAACAGAAGTTTCATGTTTCCAGTTTCTTTTTCCCTTCTCACACTGCTCAGGCAAGGAAACTCCAGACCATGAAGCACAGCTGATGGTTCCACTGCATTCCTAACCAAAGGATGATTATAGGACATGCAATACTCAAATCACCCCCAGCATTCTATGCAGAAAAGTTAAGAACTACAGACACCATAAGGCTGCCTACAGCTCCTTCAGAGATCAGGAGGTCACGGCTGAAAGACACTAAAAAATGAGTTTTGGAAAATCTATCCCATATCCGTAGCTAACTGAGAAAGATAGCCCCTTGCTCCTCCCTTTAATCAAACATCAGTCTATATGGGCAAGCAATTGTGCAGCATAAGCACTGAAATCATATTTCACAGTGAAAATTTAACTTGATTTGTACATCCTTATAAAACATATCAGTATGTGATAACTGTTAGAATTATTCTTTTTTTAAGAACAAAATTAAGGAAACAAAAGTGTTTTGTAACATCTAGTTGACTCTGAAAACTTCTCACCATGTACTCATAAACCCTCAACGCAGCCCAAGCCTCGTAAAATTAAAGTGTCAAATATGGGTGTCTGCTGCTCACATACCAGCACATTTCTGTGGGGCTCCAGCATGTGCTCTTCCACCTGAGAAATGCAGGAGTGCACTTTAAAGCAATTCCACAGACAAACTATTTCTTGTATCAGAAGCAACCCAAATCTAGTACCGTTTTATAAACAAGAAATGTTTTGAGGTTTTGTTTTGGTCACATCCAAAGACAGTTCTATTTCTTGCCTCCATCTTTTACACATTTAGAGGTATTCTTGAGTTCTGTAAAGCTCTTCTAATACAGCACAGTGCAGATGTTTTATGCACTGTTTCCTGAGCAGCCACTCCTGTCAGAGACACTGCCCTGACTAGCTGTGGGATTTCTCAAATTCTCTGCTACATGCTAATACAACACTTGAGGAAAAGTACATAAGTCACTTTTTGGAAGGCAGTAAAATTTATCAAAGGCTTATTTTGCAATTGTTTTTTTTTTTAACTTTACAGAGTAATCGAGTGGCTTTGCCCTTCTAGAAGTCAGCCTTACATAGTGAGTATTTCAGCATAACATATACATAGCAAATACTCATCAGAAAACAACATAGGCAGTAACAGACCCTTAGTCTGAAGGAAGACAGAAAGGCAGCTGGTCAGCTACCTTTTAAATATCCTTCCACAGTGAAAATATTTGAGATAGGGAAAATTCTGTCCTTTGCTAAAACCCACAAGGGAGTTGAAAAGGTAGTAAAGGATTTCCACAGCTCAAGGCTGTAGCTCATATCAAAATAGCTATAAATTACGCATTACCTATAGACAGTGCTGAACTTCACTCAAAAAGAAAACAGCAAGTCAAATGTATCATTTCATGCTAAATGAATCTTCAGTGGGTGACCAAAGTTGCAGATCTTGTCTTGGACACAGCCAAGCACTTGAACAAACACACCATGTGCTGTTCACCTTGCAGGTCCCATGAGGCACTTCTGGGATATGTCCTTCACATCTTAACACTCAGCACAGAAGAAAACGGTTTTCAGCCAGGACTGGTAAGAATGAAAAACTCCTACGTGAGCCAGGAACTGAGGACCAAACCCCAGATGGATACCTTGGTTTTGACTGCAAACAGGAAGGTCATTTTTCACCTTTTGTGGGTTTTTTTGAGAACAAACAATAAAAGTCAAGAAGACCTATTGTACAGTGTACAGAGGCGTAAAGGAATCAGCAAAGTAAGTCTTTGGCTGTTATCAACTCTATTTGATTTCCATGTTCCTGGCAGGAACCTATGTTTCAAGAGCTTCTATAGTCACACAGAACCCTGGATTTTCTTTACCAGAAGGTTTTAGTTGTGGGGGTTTTTATATAAATGTACATAAGTATGTACATGCATATATACATACACAAACACACATGAAAAAAGCCCAAAAAACAAACAACCCCACAACTAAAACAAAATCTGTTCTGTAAATCTTACAGCATTATTTGACTTTCAAGGAAGCAATTTTACTACAAGAACTAGATAAACTTTTTATTTGGTATAAACTAGCAGGAAACCTCTCTCTTTCTTTTCTTACAGGCTTCTGAAAAATTACACAGCCTAAAGGAACTGCCAAACCTTGAATCTGACTTCAAGAGCTGCCTCAATATATCACCTTGGAAAATAAAGAGATAAATTTTCTTAAATGTGGCTCTACTGAGTTCAGTTAAGCTTATTTACAACAGATCAGTATTTAACCCTACATGACTGTCAGAGCTGAGAGAAGGGTATTGGAACAAGCAATTTAGGGATGCTGCAATTCCTCCTACAGTCTGCAGGACCAATGAATAGGACAGCATTTCCCACCCATTCAACATATGTCTTCTAACGTGTTTCAAGGGCTTTTAATTCTCTCACAAATATTACTTGTTGACATGGAGATTGCTCTGCTTGAAAGATGCCCACTGTCATTTTTAATGCTAGCTTGCAGCATAAAGATACTGTCTTTACAAAATAAAAATCTTTTATAACAGGGAAATAAAAGAATTTCCATTAAGGGGAAGAGGACACATATTAACTTAAAAATAAATTCTGGTCCCAAGAGTCAGGCATGATTTTGCAAGATTATTTAATATCCAAATTGTTTTCTGTTCTCTTTGTACATCTCATCAATCCATTTTCTTTAACTCCATCTTCCTAGTAAACAGAGTACCAAGGACATTTCTTTACTGCTGTCTGAGCTTGAAAACACAGTAAGTTACCCATTATTAATATATTATACTAATAAGCACAAGTACGAATACATAAAAAATGCTGTTCATCACAGCAACCTTCATTTCCAAGTAATTTCTGATTCTCCATTGTTTACTAGGTCAGTGTACCACCATGGAGATGACAATGATCCCTTTTAATCAAAGGAGTTAAGCTAATGGAAATAATTAATTGTAACTACCAATGTATTAGCTATTTATGGAAGATACATAGGCATGTGTCTGAACATAACTGCTATATAATATGAGAAGGAAATTATGACTTTTTCCTCCCATCTGTTTTAAACTCCATTAAGAAGTTTAGCTATGGGATCAAAAAATGCTATCATGACCCAGTCCTGGTAACTTCAGCCTGCTAGGATGAGACAACTTACTTGTGGCAAAACAATAAAGGGATAAACAGAAGATAAAAGAGAAAGTACGAAACAAGAAAATTATAGAGGGTGAACAAAGGCCAACAGGCCCAAACAGCAAAACAGACAAGAGGTAATGCCATTTAGCAGTGACACAAAACTGCTTTCTTGAACCAAGCCTTGGGTTTCTCACCAAACAATAAGCAAATATTGTCAAACTCTTATTTGAAAGATGCCAAAGAGACCTTTCCAGAGATCAAATAGGTTCCTGGGTAAAATTATTTTTCAAGTTACAGGTAGATATTATTACCAACTCCCTAGAAGACATCAACAATAAAACTTCATCAGTGCACACTTGCCCTATTATTTTCTATCAGATACCGAGATAAAAGTACCTGAATTCCTTGAGGAAAGAGAACTGTAGCACGCAATAGGAAGCTAATAGGACTATTTATAAATCAGATGCAATATCCTCTCTCAACAAGTGTCTTGTTGAACAGACAGCTGAAAGCTAAGCAACTTGCTAAAGCAAGATCCACATCCTGAATTACTTCAACAAGCCTTATTCTCACACAGGCACTGTTTGGCAAACTTATCACAGGAATTAACTGCAAGATAACAAGCAGCTCAGATGCTTTCATATCATTGCAAATGATATGATTTTACAGCTAGCAATGGACTTCAGTATACAGTTTACATGCACTGCTGAACTGAACTTCACACTTAATTATATATTGCTGGACCCCTGCCAAAGCAGTTATATCAGGAGTTACCCCTCACCCCCACTTGATATTTACCTTTAACAGCTTATTTCTGCTATACCTGCATCAAAACTAACTTACCTCAATGAAAACCAGGATTAAAACCCCAATGTAAGAACTGAAAATGGTACAAGCAAGTCAGCACATTCTCATGAGATCTAGGTGCCGTAATATATCATTTTTATCAGATAAAGACAAGTCATGGAGCTACAGCAACATTTGGCCGTGTGCTGACATAACACATGACATTCCCCACAGCTTTGGTTAGCACAGCATGATCAGTGTGACGGAACTGCAGACGGAGATGAGGGGGTGGCCAGCAAGGAGAGCACAGGAAGCACTCAGGACCACTTCAGGAACCTGCTGCAGAACCCTTTCTAGGAGAAGCAGCCAACAGAGCTGGAGAGCCTTCCTGATCTACAGAACCACAAACTAAAACCTTCACATGGACAAGAGCCACAGGCTAACTAAAACCAAGAGAAGGAAGAGCACCAGACATGGGCGACAAGTGGGAGATACAAACTCCCTCTAGGTCCCACCATTCCCTGGCACGACAGGGCTGGGCCGGGCTTCAGCAACCCAACAGTGACAGCACAACTGCCCTTCTTGCCCTGCAAAGCCACCAGGGTGCCACCTGGTTTGCCAGGTAACCCTGGTCAGAAAAGGCCAGCCACCAGTCCCACTGACCACCGCTGAGCTCCAAAGTCACACATTCCCACTCCTTCAGCAGAAAGAAAACCTTTTCTAGCACAGTCCCCACCTTTCTATCAGGCAATTAAAAATCAATCAGATTTGAGTTCCCAGATAGAAACCAAGAAGATTCCTCATTTGCATGAGGAAAGAAATGCAAAAATACATGGTTAGAGAAGATTTACATACAGCTGGACACACTGAATCCTGGGCAGAGTATCACTTACAGAGATGGTAATTACAGAGAAATTTCTTCCATGAATCAGAGATCTTAAGAATGCCACTAACTACATCTTTTTTTCAGCTTTTTATTGAGCAGAAAGCAGTGTTTAAAAAGAAAAATCCTACATAGCCTCACAACCTATTTTAAGAATTACAATTCATGGACCATGGTTTATTTGTAATCCCAAACTGTAATCCAGGATATACATTCATCATAAAGCACACATTTCCAAAAGATATAAAGAAAATTACAGAGATCAAAAATGTTACTTAGAAGTCCAAAGACACAGTGGAGAAATACAGAAGTCTTACTCATATGTGGATAACGACCAAAAAGATCCGAGAGAAAAAGGAGTATTTTATTTGCCTATCTGCAAAACGTGTAAGAGAGGGAGGAAAGCAGGAATATGCAGCAAATGTTGAAATGCAAACGTGATGAAATCTAAAACAGGCTTTTGAAATCAACATTTAAAGTTATGATGCCACCCTGGAGGCTTCACTTACCCTGCTCTAGAACACACTGTATGTGTTGTGCACTGCTCAACACTCAAAGTGAACTGCAAAACAGAAGAGATGAGACCAGAGACAGGAATGTCTGTGTGTTGTGGGTAGAAAAAGGCTGGGCTGAACACAGGCAGGAGGCAAATAAGGCAGACTGTGACAGAGTAGTACAAAACAAAGGGGGAGAGGAGAAAGGAGATAAAAATCAATCAATCTTATTAAAGTTACAGTGAAGGAGAAATTATTAAAAAAATCACTGGAAGAATGATCAAAAAGGAATATATTTACCTTCAGCTCAAAGCTGGTTTTACCATTGTGCTAGCAGTACAACAAAAAAACACAATAAATCCTCTTTTTACTTTAAAAACATTATTTTCCAATACACTGGTTAAACATAAAATCTTTAGAACAAAGTTTTCATCTAGGAACACACACACTAAAAAAAAAGATAAAAAAATTCGTGACAGAATCTGCGGCCTAACAGCAGCCTGGTTCTTCCAACAAAGCCAGGAGGCCTACCCTTCACTTCTGGAGCTTCCTGAAGCTCAGAGATATCCCAAGGACAAATGCCATGCTGGGTTTACATCACAGTTATGCAGCAACCCAGTAAGAGCAGAGGCCCTCAGCTAACCTCAGCACCAGGAACAGGAGGAAACACAGACATCAGGGGCGTGCCCAGGACCTTGCTGCACATGCCAGTTCTACCACGCAGGGGTTTACCCACAGCCAGCACCTTCTCTTTCTTTGGCAGAAATCACAATCTCAGACAGCACCACACTTCACTTGAATAACCACTGTGTATAGTCAATAAAAGTGCACTTTTTTCCCCCCTTAGAGTAACATATACATTGACACCCATGTGAACCCATTTTGAGATCATCACAAAATCAGGGACAAAAGAACTGCTGAAGTGCTCTCTTAAGTTCTCTTCTGTTCTCTACCCACACAAACACACATAATATCACTGCTGTTGAACTGCAAATTTATATTCAAAAATTAAAGCGTGAAGTTAACAAGAAAAAGAAAGCAAGAAAAAACAAAAACAAAAAAAACATAACCAGATACTTGAAAAATAGGAGAGCAGTTGTACAATGGAAGTTCAGGTTCTCATGTAGAAACGTAAAACTTCAGTGTTTGGAGTCCATGAACTTTGATCCAAATACCTGTTATAAAAATAATTCTTTACCAGAGTATTTTTTAAAGAAATGTGACTTAATGTCAAGAGCTTACCTTTCACAAAACATTCAATTTCATTTCAGTTTAACTTGGCAATGTCCCTTTCACTTAAATATCCATTTTTGCCAAGGGGAAAGAAGTTTCTAGATTTAGAATTTACATTACTGCTTGTATATGGAATTTTAAATTTTTTTTTGTTTGCTTTAGCTTTCAAAGGTGGTACTGGTTTCTTTTTCTCCACAAAACAATAAAGTTAAATCTCTCCTACTGCATATTATTTTTATCATAGACTGGATCTCTAGGAATATCTCTGTTGCAGGAATCCTCCTCATACTTAAACCACTGAAAAAGTACACAAAACCCTCTGTGAAATTACAATTCCAATTTCCTTCTATTTCTACACAGAGAGGAAAACTGTATTGTCAATGTAGCATACTGAACACTTATCCTAGTGAATTATCCTAGAAGAAAGGAGAACATTTAGCTGCAGGAAGCGTGAGTTGAAAGCTTAAAATACAATTGCATTTCCAAATTCTTCACACCCTTTCCACCTCCACTGACTGACTGAGTAAACGCATATGGATTCCTGCCAGCTAGGAACAGTCACAACACCAGCTCCAAGAAGGAAGTGCCACTGAGAACTGTGCATTCCCAGGGAGCATCAGGTGGCACTGACACAGCTCAGAGCAGAGGCACGTGCAAAAGATGCTGTTTCGTTCACTCGTGACACTGGATTTTATCTTGAAGTTTATTTTAACATCTGAACCTCAAAATCTACTGCATATGACCATAGCAAGAAATATGGAAATGCTAATCAGAGGAATGCTCATGTGTCTTCGTTTCAGGATCCCTCTTAAGGAACTGTTCGCTCCAAATGCAAATAGATCAATCACTGATTACTATTTAATAATAAAAGCACTAGGATTTCAAACCATATGTATGTCAAGTGGTTTATTAGTCCTTATTTTAAAAGTGACAGTGAATAGGACAGAGAATTTCAAATTAAAGATCATCCTCAACAGAACTTACTAATTTAGGGATCTGATAAATTTTAGGTTCTGCCTATAGCAGTTGAAACTTTGTTAGCAACTACAAAAGAAATTCTTTCTAATAAGATCTGAAATTGGTTTTTTCCCTAATTACAAACACAGCAGAATAATGCTCTGAATGGTCAGGCAAAATATTCTGTCACTGGACTTACCCCTATGAATTTTATCTCTGTTGATTTCACTTATGCAGTTTCATAAACCTAATAAAACCAAATTACTCCTTTAAAGTACTCCAGAATGAAAAAAACTGAAACAAACAGGAATCAGAAGATATTATAAAGATCCCAGTTTCTAACAGCTGTGGCTCTACTTCCCAAACACTTGGGAGAATACACTCCTAAAATAAGCAAACCAACCATCAGGAAATACAAATTTCTATTAGGATTATCTGCATGTTCTCGATTGTAACTTCTTTTTCCAACCTGTATTTCAAACTGGTTATTTTAACAGTACTCATTGAGGAAGAAGAAACGGGAGCGGGGGGGATATTAAATTAGCAGAGGCTGCAGTTTACTGAATAAAAACTGCATATATGATGGTATGACACAGAGGCTACTTTTTTCAAGACAGAAAAACAGATGAGATCTAACACTCTGAACATTGGCCTGGTAATCAAGATGTTAATTGATTTCAAATGCTGAAAGACCCTTTTCAAGGTCTTTATATCACTTGCCTCTTTTTACAGCGTAACAGAACTCACAAAGTACTTCAGAGATGTAATTACTGCTTGTAAAGCTCCCTGACCACAGCCTGAAAGTTTCTTTTAGCCAAAGCAGGGAAGCACGGCCTGCCATGTTTCAGGACCAGCTATAATTCTCAAACTCCGAATCTTCAGCTAATGCACTGTCCAGTGCCAGGAAGGAGGATAAAGAAACCACTGTATGCTTAGATGTAAAATGGAACCACTGATAAACAGCACAAAAACATAACTAGTGCCAGTCATTTCCCATACACAGCCTCATCTACTTACAATTTCTTCCTTGGAGAGCATACATAGAAGTGAAAAAGTGTAGGACAGCAATTCAAAACACCTTTGCTGACCAAGCATGGCTTCTTTCCCGTGCTGTATTACTTTCAGTATCTGAATTGAATGTACTTTTTCCAGAAACAAAGATTTTAAGAAGTTTCTTTATCAGCTGGAAGCATCCAGTAAGATATCATAACACAAAAAACAACATGGCAACAAAAAGGTACCACAAAACACCGATGTTCAGGGACAAAACACAAACCAGAAACAATTTTAAGCATGCCAATGATGTCCTAAATCTAAATCTAGTAAAGAATCCCTGTACCATCAAGTCTTGCATTTTCATTTAGTAACACTGCACCTTTATCAAGACACTTTGGGTAGCCTGGCTTTACAAAACTGTGGAGTAGTTATCACTTCCCCCAAACAGAAGGTATGTTTTGTCTCCTTAGAAGCCAACTTTTGGATTCAGGAATAACTCGTTAATTCCCACTCTTAATGAAATAGCAACACAGCAAAGAAAAGAATCTTTTAAAATTTCATCACGCTCTCATATTGGTTTCAGTACTGTTGAAAGTAAATATTTTCACTTCCCATCTGATATCTTCTGGATGGCAGCCACAGGTGTATAAGGATCATTTTGCAGACAAAAGAAAATAAAGCAAAAAGCCTGAGATACAATTTTTTTAACTGAAGTTGGGTGGGGTTTTATTTAAAAGAAAATTATGAATCAGTAGTTGAAGGCTGACTCTCCTTATTGCAAAGAGACAAGGATACCACAGTGAAGCCTTCTTTCCCTCTAAAAATCACGGTGAAGAGTGTGGGAAATGTTATGCAAGGTGGATGAAAAGTCACTTTTAATCTTGAAATTAACTCTACTCCATAAACTTGTCTGAGCACTCAACTATTGCAGCTTTCTGCAACAGTTTTACACCGACAGACAGTAATAAAGCACCACTCACAACAACAAAAACTAATTTTATTGATACATTTTGTTCAAACCACCATAAACTACAGAAGAGCACAAGTTTTGCAGTGAGAATTGCATCCATGATGGCACAGCAAAGGTATTTCAGTAACACAGTTACAGCATTAGCCTGACTTAACGGTATTCATTTTCAAAGAAATAGAGTAAACAGGAGTTAGACTTGGATGATCCTTGTGCATCTCTTTCAACTCAGGATATTCTACGATTCTATGATTCTAACAGCAGTGAATGGAAAATGCACATTCTTGATGATCTGAGATACTTGTCTTAGCTGAATGATTGTTGGTGTAAAAAATCCTTTCCAGCTTGCAGGCCCAGAATGTTAAAAGCATGATGAGAAAGGAAACAAAAAATTAAAACAAAGGAGGGAAACCAGGATTTTATGCAAATTCTCCTACCAGTTTTCATTAGTAATTTCCCATTAATGCCAAGCATAGCTCTTTAGTCAGTTTCTATACCTAGCCCGTTTCTATAACCCTTTGCCAGTTTCTATACTTAGTCCTGAAGACTAAGTTCTTTCTCCACCCAGTCCAGACTAATGAGCGCTCCAAATTTAAGCCAGTCCTCCCAGAAGCAGCTCAGGAGATGGTGATGCTCCAGCAACACTGGCTGATGAAATGGGTTATGGTGACACATGGGGCCTACAAAATCAGCAACAAAAGTATTTTAAGTTGAGCTCAGTAAAACCATCTCTGAATTTTGGTCAACTTCTGCAAAAAGTTTCAGCTCAGGAAACACAAAAATCCCAACCGTCCATTTCAGCAATTCTGGAATATTTGCTTTTAAAGCTGGTTTGTAAGGAGACAAAACTGTTACAAAAGATACACAGGAAGTGGTAACTGCTCCAGTGAAGGCACCATCCAGGCACAGTGCTGGGATTATTCTATCTAAATAATAAATTGCTAGACTTAAAACGTTTTTTTAATGTTTACTAGCTGTTCACATACATTTCAGAGTTGTATGGCACATATATTAAACACTCTGCAGGATGAAGTAGAAAAGATCACTCATATGGAGAATGCACATAGAAAATCCATACATTTTATAAGTTCCATTTATCCAAATTCAAAGGAATGGAAAAGAAGCAAAAGTAATGTTGATTCATTTCTACACAGAAGGCTATACATTCTTTGTGTTTTCAGTTTGCACAGTGTATTTCATATTCTTGCAAAGATGTCAGACAAGGAAGATATTTAGACTATGTCTGACGTGCAGCCGGCTGGCAGGGCAAGGACAGCTATCAGGTAGTGCCAGGCACTGCTCGCTTATTCCCCTTCCAGCCTCATGATATATAAAAGACAGCAGCTAGAAAAAGGCATTCACAGTGCCAGTAAGCTGCTGTATGTGCCAGCAAACAGCATCTCACATGTTTCAGAAATGGTGTCCCACCGTGTGAGTGCCAAACTTCAGCACTGCTTTTTGTATCATCTGACCTGAGCAAGGCCTGGAGATGCAGTAAACATACCAAGAACATATAAAATTGGGTAAACCAGGGGAGAGGTTTTCATTCCTTTTAATTGCATTATTCTTATTACATGTAAAACCCAAAGAGGGGGACACCAAACCAAAACAACTCAAAATGCAGTAGTCTCTCCATTTTCTGAGACCTGTAATTTTAAGTCTTGTCATTCTGTTTCAAGTACCAATTTACCCAGCTAACACTGTTGATCTTGAGTAACACATTTCGAAAGAAAACATTAATCAGATGGCAGTGTGCTAATGAAATTTATTAGAGGTAATGTCAAATATGACTAGTCTTAGCCTGTGTGCATCTGAAAGCTTTGACAGCTACATATGAAAATACTGACTTCATGCACAGCGTAAATTTAATGTGAAAGGGAAGTTTTAGGAGGTTTTAGGAAGGCTTTGTATAACATGCTGGTGCCTCTTAGAAGAAGCAGGGCACACACACAGAATAACCAGATGAGGCTGACAGCAGAATAAAGCAGAAAGCTGTGCAGTACGCATCATTAGCAGTGTGCAGTACAGGACTAAGTTCAGTGATGTAGGCCACAGCAGGCTCTATTTTTAATTTTTTGATGCACCAGAATGCAGTGGTACCTTGATACATGACCTCTGACAAATGCTTAGGCAGGTAATGCAAATGGTAGCACTGAAAAGCACATAGATGACCTCTGCGCTGGAATTCTGGCTAAGGAAACAAAGAAATGTTTGAAAGAGACTTTTCTGCAAACCAAATAAGACTTTTTTTTTTAAAAGAAGGTCTATCCTTTTATGATCCAGGTTTCAGCAGAAATGTCTGTGTACAACACACTAGGTATTTAATTTGCTTCTGAAGTGCTCATGTCTTGACTTTTGTGAATGTAGGTCAGTTCCTTCACAACATGCAACCCATCATGCCCTACTGTTGCAAACACCACTATTCCCCTTCAGCAAAATTCTATTAGGTATTTGGGGGAGACATTTTAAAACTTTCTTGTATTTTGCTAAAATCTCATAATTCGCACAAAACCCAGTAGACAGACATACACAAATACTAACTACTCTCACATCAGAGACTCCCAGGTACGAGTTTCAAGAAGATAGAGAAAAAATATGTAAATGAACAAATAAGTGGCTTCTTAAAAAGCAATCCATTCTCGGGAGCCTGTGCATTATGCAGCAAAAAATTAACATGATTGACTTAAAGTGAGAAGGGCTGAAGACGTTTATCAGTGATGCACAGTTGCACAGGTCATTATCTGAGCTAGCAATGCATGACCCAGTGACACCAGTAGAAGTTTACAAAGAGGGGGAAAAACAAAAAACAAAAATCAGACTTTTGCTGGGGGGAGGGGGAGACAGGGGAAGGGCTCATCATTAACAACTGTCTTTTCTTGAAATAGCCTAGGAACTCTCCATCCAGCCTCTATTTCAAGAACAGCCTTTTGGCCAATTTCACTGTATGGTATCAGCTTTGCTTCACGTCATCATGTTTGTGGTAAGACATTCCCTTTTGCCCCCTCACTACAGCTCCATACTTGAAAAGCTGACTGTAGAAATCGCGCTTCAAACAGAGAAATCACATCTGAGCACATGCTGCTTTTTCACAGGTTAAACCACCACTGGGTCTGTGACTTGCTGATGTAGAGTTAAGTGGAGTCTAGGCCGTGGTCATCCCAGCTGGCAAGGATTTACACGGTGCATACACCAAGATGCTCACACAGCTTGCACAGACAGAAGTTTGCATCCAAATGAGATACAGAATCCGACACATAAAGTTTTCAGCCATTTTTACTTGTTGTTGCCATTAACATTGCTGTGAAAGAAGTCTTGATGGCAAACAGATAGATGTAGGAATCTGCAAATGTTGAATCCACTGCCATAATTCTTTTCAACTTTTATGTGTGAAGCACTGAAAAACGTGAAAGCCTGTCCTTAGCAACAAATCATGAAATACAGATTGTAACCTCTGTATGTTACAATTATCCTCTTGTTCTTCCTCAAAAGAAAAAAGACATAAAAAACTGTTAGATATTCTTCATTATCATGAGCATGTCCAAATTAAAAAAAAGAAAAGAAAAAAGAAAGAAAAAGAAAAGGCATTCTGGTGATCGCACAATATTCAGAGAAGCAATTTTGCATCTTCTTAAAAACTTTTTTGGAGAAAAAAAAAGTAAGAAAGGTCAGTTCAACATGAGTATTCTCTAAAACAAGTCACTTGATAAATTCATCCTAATCAAATCTCTGTCAAAATTCCCTTCTCTTTCAGATACCATTTCATAGACAGCTGTGAAATATTACAGAAATTGAGATTGTTCTGACAAAGTACCAGTGATGTGGAGGTAACATTTTGCTGTAAAACCAATTCTTACTGAAATAGAATTGCTCCGGCCATACTTTGAAAAAGTGCTAATGGATTGGGTATGCAGTTGAATTAGAGGAGACAATTCAAAGGCATGATTTTGAAGGCAGATTTGATGAGTATTTCCTTAGAAAGTATATAAGACAGGCAAACATCAAACAGTTCCACTAATATTAAAACTTCCAGTTAAATCACTTTTAAAGGTTTGACATCCCTCCCTCTTTTTCTTTCTCCTTCTCAAGCTGCCAAAAAGAGAGCCTGCAACAGTGAAAACCACGCATCTCTTTAAAGCTTAAAACAGACCACAGCTTATTTAAAGGCTCTAAAAGTTCTTGATTTATGCAAGCAGCTTTACCCACTCAAAATAAATAAAATGTTTCCTGAATTTCCATCCAACTGAGCACGAAAACGACTTCCACACAAAACGTATTAACTCAGACACTGCATGGCACGATTTTTACAGTTCCCAAAAGTACCACTGGAAAGGTAAACCCTTGTTAGAGACACTAATTTTCACTTGGAGACCTGTCACTGCCACATATACTTGAGTAGGATGGAAGGGCTCTGACTCAAAGAACAGTGAGAAATATAAATCTGAAGTGTCAAAAAATGTTTCCTTTCAGTGCACCAGTCTTTGTCATCACTTATTTAATTAAAAAAAAAAAAAAGTACATTTGGCAACACTGTCAATTTGAGAAACTTCATGACTTGCAGGAACGCTAAGGAATCAACACCCAGCATTCTCTCTTCATGACACAGATAACCAGACTATTGTTTTTTCTTTGTAAAACAGTAAGAAATCATTAAAGCTCTCTACTGCGAAGGGTTTTTCCCATTCTAGAGTCTCATCAGTAGCCATCTGTATGCCATACAACTTCAAACAATCTAACAATAAAAGCATAATAGACAGTCTAATAGGAAATAAAATTTCAGAAACACAGAATCATCTTATGACATTTAGTAACCAGTCTACCATCTAACCAAAAGACCTTCAGTCACTATGACTCCAGGGTAAAAGACCTGCAACTAACCACACTTCAAAAAGTAGTTTTACCCAAAGTCTGTCCAGTTGTTTCATGTGAACAGACATTTATTATCTATCAGTCTCCCCAGTGGAAACTTACATCTCAGACTCTATATACGAAACGGGGCGAAACTAGAGTAAGGCACAAAAAGGAAACCCAAAAGTGTTTGCTCTTTTTCAGATTTAAAGACTCCTTGCCCATCTGAAAATGTGTCATTGCACTGTCAATGGTTCCAGAAACCAAAAACAACAAAACCTAAAAACAAATAATGCATGAGGTATTTTCTGCCTTCTAACAACAGGTTACAACTTTAGGGTTGAAACGTGCCACAGTAGAAAGGAAAAGAGAGAGAAAACATACATGTGCCTTGACCCAATAAATTAAACAACCAACCAATAAAGATTATATTTTTTTTTGCAAATAACTACTCAGATGCAGGAACTTATCTGCATTACATACACATTTTAGCAAACACACATGCACTTACTATTTCCACCAATGTCTTTCTTCCCATCCATTAAAAAAAACACAAACAAAACACAAAAACCCCAAACAAATTAAGAACAAGGCACAAACCCCACACATCTCTGACCAAAAACTTTACTGTAGCCTGTGTTGGTATAGCTGGAGAAATCCGTACCATCAGAGAGCTGCATCCTGCTATGCTGGACACCACTGATGTTGGAAGAATTAATCATTCATAGATCAACAATTGGTTCTTTCATCTCCCTGGCTCTCTCAGACCAAACCATTATGTATTTTTTTCCACCTACTGATCCTGTTACAGTCTAATTTTTCAGCTGCATGTAGCAAAGACATCTGAAAAACATTCATACTTCCAGAATGAACCTCACTGAAAGAAACTAGTGAGGGTACCTATCTGCTTCTATGGGCTTCACGACTCTACTAGTCTCAAGATTTGACTTAACATACAATTCTGTACTAAAATCCCAATCAAGCTATGGAAAAATGTGGAAGGCAAATTGAAGTGCACCCAAGTCCCTCTTTCTGGCTTTCTACCAACAGCAGTCCATGCGAACTAATCCATGAGATAGCTGACCTTTTACCAAGTAAAGTTTTAGGACTAAATACTTCAGCTAATCAAAAACTAAATGACATGTATACATTAACTCAACCCACATCTTTAAAATTAAGCTCTATTCTGGCTAGCCAAAACGGCAGCACATTCAGTCACTACTAAACCAACAAGAACACGGCTTTTTCAATATCACTGCAGAGAAAGAGAGGGAAAGGTGGCATTCGTGATTCCAGAGCACTGCGCCTCATCACGGCAGTAACGGGGAAGAAAAAGTCAGTGGAAGAGAAGGTTGTCATGGGAAACACTTCTCCCACTTTTATCGCTGACTGGGTTTGTCCTTTAAAGGCTCACCCCTGCAGAGGCCTGGCAGGTGACATCCCGGCAGGTGACGTGAGCTCGGCACAGCCAGCCCTGCCAAGGGCGAGGGACGCTTCCCTCGGGGGCCAAGCCGAACCCCGGGTGTCCGAGCCCGCCGAGTTTGTCCATAATGCCACCCCACGACACTCTGAAGGGCGAAGGGTCTCGGCAGCGCAGACCCGGACCCCAAAACCCGCACTCTGCTCAAGGATGCGGGAGGGAGGATGCTCTTCAGCCGTGGCTAGAAGGGTCCCGCACATCCCTCCCGCGGGAAAGGAGCAGCTCTGGAGGCAGAATCCCGCGCAGAAGGACCGCGGCATCCCCGGGAGCCCCGCGGGGGAGGGCACGGGGACCAGCACCGTCCGTGCGGGCCGGGGGGACACGCTGTGAGGGCAGCGGGACCGGCCGGACCGGCCCCACCCGGGGGAGCCGCGGGGGCAGAGCCGAGCCCGCCGCGGGGAGGGGAAGGTGAAGGGATGCGGGGGCTCCCCGGGGCGCCCGCCCGCGCTCACCGTCGATGTTCTCCCGGTCGCTGATGTGCTGCAGGTTGCAGCCCGTGTCCTCCCGGCTCAGATCGGCCTCGGGGCGGTAGGACTCCAGCCGGGAGTGGGCATTCCGGCGCAGCTTGGGGCTGGAGGAGACGCAGCAGGACGTGGTGTTCCCCATCTTCTCTGCCGGGCCCCGGCCCCGGCCCGGCTCGGGAGGAGGCGAGGGGCGGCCGGTCAGCGGGGGCGGCGGGAAGCCATGGGCGGCAGCGGCTACGACAGGGAGCGGCGGGGGAGGAGGAGGCGGCGGCGGCTGCGGCGCCCTGCGGCTGCACTCGCCGGCGGGTCCCCCCGGCGGCTCATCCGCGGAGGCGGCCCCGCAGCGCGGCCCTCCGGCGTGGGCTGCGGCAGCTAAGCCGC
>JAWMRA010000078.1:12021532-12074833 GCA_035584735.1 Pseudotriccus pelzelni
CGCCGGCGGAGCCCGCCCCGGGTCCCCGGCCCTCCTGCCCGGAGCGTCCCCGCCGCCCCGCACACGGACACGGGCGCTCTCCCGCAGTCCCGGAGCTCAGCACGCCGGCGCTCCCCTCCCCGCAGCGGTGCCTCCCGGCCCGGGGGGATGCTCGGGAAAGCCCCGTGCCCGCGTCCGCGGCGGGGACCCCGCGGGGCCGCCCCTGGTCTAGGCCAGAGCCACCGCACCTGCCCCGCCGGGAGGGGCCTGCATCCTGTAGGGAAACATTCACCGGTGTCCCAGGGATTTTTAGGGGCTGCGAACTCTTGGAGAACTCGTCAAGGTTTCCTGTAGACTAACGGTGCCAAAGATAACAGGCCAAAGAGGCGGGGGGGAGGAGTGTAATGCTCCCCTTCTTACCACCTTCCCTGTGTTCAGGGCTTCCCCAGGCAAAATCCACTTCTCCTGTTATTGGTGTAATGCTGAAGATCGGGATTGTGCGTGGTTTTCATCAGTCTTTATTGTTTTGAGTTTTTTTCTTTAAATCTCTGTAATCTAAGCACATCTCATGACTGCTGGAGGTCTGAGTCACGGTAGTTGAATGATTACACTGATAATTTGATAACAGAAACACACTTTTCTGTGTTTATAAAAAAATGCTTTGACTTACAGCCTCGTGCCCAGGGAGCCATTACTTGTTATTCTACCAGGCATCTCATGATATCTAATGTTTTCACAAGATCCTGCTCAAGTCAGATGATTACATAAAAGACAAGTTTTCATCCTACATTTTTTTCTTAGATCCCACATTGCAAAGAAAAATTAATTTTTAATCTTCAACTACCTTTGAATGCTTATTTGATGCAAATGTACTGTAGTAAGATAAAAAGAATCAAAAAGAAAGAAAAAGTGGGGAGTTTTTAAATGAAACTATTTTGAAGATGTTTTCTGTAACTAGTTTTGTGATTACCCCCTCCCCAAGCTTATATTGGCAGCAGATTTGAGTTATATCATCCCTTTGTGTTTGAGTAGCTCAAGATAAATAAGGATAGGTTTAGCATATTTTGTACATTGGTGTCTTCAGTAGTTTGCATCCAAAGACAATCAGATACTTGCTAGAGCTCTGATTTCGAAGTGGTGCATTGTAGGATGTCATGCTAACTGCTGCCTTCCACCACGTCACCACTTGCTGAGGGCACTTCAGCTCCTGCCTTGGAGCTCACCCTGCTCTTCAGATGAGCCTGAGCCTGTGCCCAGCTTGGTCCGCGCAGACCAGGCCTGGGCTTAACCTGGTGGCAGGTTAAACCTCACATGGGCATAGGCAACAATCAGGTAATCTCAAACATGATTTTTTAGGAGTCAAATCATCTTAGTACATATACAATAGATCAGCAAGATGTTACTGAAACACCTGGCTTTCCACATCTCACAAGAAGCCTCAACAGAAGTAGAGAGACCTCTGTGGAAGTATTACCTGTTTTCTTGCTTGCCATGGCTCCCTGCCCTGCCCTGTTAAATTCTATCTTCCTGTAGGAATCGGGGACTCATTTGTGGCCTTTTTGACCTGTTGTCTTCTGGCATGACATGGGCACTCAGGGCACCAGTGCCATTGTCTTTAAGTACATGCTCTGGTAATTCTAACTGAGAAACCATTGTGTTGCCCTGCCTTGTTGGATCAATCCCACTACAGTTTTGCATAAACATTTCATAACCCATAATTATTTAGGCACTTTAACAGGCATAAATCTATTGCAGCAAACTCTTGGACAAAACTTGCAGCTTATACTTCTTCCACAATTTTCATAAGCTTTGAAACAAAACAGGCAACCACATGATGGAGATGGGTTAATACAAAGTTTGCTTCTCTGACTATATAAGTAGAGCTTGAAACAACATTTGCTTTATTAAAAAGGAGTGATTTAAACTTTAGTTCATGTTTAAAACTAATATTGTAAACCAAAACATTTAAAATGTTTAAAATACTAAGTATTTAAAACTTGTGATCACCAGCTGTGACCGTGTAGTCACTATGTGATCAGTAGATGGATGATCTTTAAGGTCCCTTCCAACCCAAACCATTCTATGATTCTGTCCATTATTCTATTATTTTATGTAGCTACCTGTTTTCTTACTTGCAGTCTTTCATTCTGAATTTTTCATCTACCTTTATTCCTCCTCTTTTCACTCCAAGAGCTTGCTGAAGTACATTACAATGACAAAGGCACTAAAATACATATTTAAAGTCAAAGAAAAGGGATGCTTCTCCAGGGTAATGGTCTCCTGCTGGTATCTAAGAGCTGAGAAGAGTACATAGGTGAAATACACACCAGGAAAACATACTTGGTTTTCAGTTTTGATTACTTTATTTCAGCTATCTCTACTGTATGATGCAAATGTAATTGCATTATTTGATAAATATTGGTACAGTAAAGCAACAGTTCACTGTACCTTCCTGACATGCTTAGACGTCATGTATGTCTGTCTTTGATTAGAGACTGTTTCTATTTCTTATGTATTTTAACAAGTTTGCCCTCCTGAGCAACTGCATGTTATCAGCTGAGTACCACATAAAGCTCCTTAAACCAAGGCCAAGGTTTTTGAGCTTGGTCAGTGCTGACATACCATGTTTACAAAGGACTTATTCTTCCACAAAAATATTTTCAATCTGTAGCATCTCCACTCTACAGAGGACATTCCACTATACAGAAGAGAATGGATTTTAATACACTAAAATTAATGATGTGACCCATTAAGTTTTGTACTTGAAATCTTCCTGGAACATTGCTGAAAAAATATAAGTGTTTCAAACCAGCAGATGTAGGTCAGTGTTTTGCTTAATATAACCTTTTATCTGTTTTGAGTAGATAAAAATTGTAACAATTATTCAATCCAAAACTACTACTTCCTGCAAACCAAACAATTTGGGAAGCACAGTTAGAAAAACCCAAACCTTAAGGTAAATGATTGGTGACAACCAGATCTTCTAATTATGCTCGTCTTTCAAATACAGTCTGAGAAATTTGTGTCACGCAATACCTTCCCCACACCGCCATCTGATGTTTAGTAGGAGTCCTACTCGCAGTTTGGATATACATCCACTCTAATGCCATCTTGCCAGATTTATCACAGAGCCAATCATTGTTTGGAGTTTAAGCAAAAGCTTGACATTAACATTCCTAGGTACACAGTGATCTGGCTAGTCAACTGAACCATACCCTAAATTTTGTTGATTGCAATAGCTACATTTCTCTTTAATTCCAAATTCTCTATTAAATTCCAAATCAACCAAACCACAGTCATGAACACACCTGAGGAATGTTACTATCCCTCTGACAATTTATATTATTAATATTTTATGTTTATTGTTACAAGCGTAAATTCCATAGCATTAACACTTTCTTCCTCAAGGAAAGACCAGAGCGCATCCCACTTGATTCTGACCCAGCCTGTATGGCAAAGCCTTTCACTGTGCTGCTCCTCAAGAGAAATCATTCACGGATCAACTCTTAGATTCCCGCCCCCCTGGATTTGAATTGACTAGTCCTGTGGCAGATTTCCCCTTTGCTGAAGGTGTCAATTCTTCCAGGATTAAGGCAGTCTTTTCTTTCTTGGAGGTAGAAATCCAGTTCTTGCCAGAAAACATCCTTTCAGCCTTGACACAGGTTATCCAAAGCTCTGTCCATGCCAGCTCCAACCATTGTGCCGTCATCAGGGACATTTGTTGGTTTCTGTGGTACATTGCAGGGAGCTGCAGCTGCTGTTCACAGGAAACACATCCAGAAGCAGTAACAAGAAGTAGGAAAGAGATGGGAGCTACTGCTCTAGCATTACCTGGCTTAAAAATACTCAAATGGTATCAGTGAAGTTAGTCCTCTGGTAAATGGCACACTTGTTTCACAGAAATCAAGTGCCTTAGTTGTAACAGAGAGAAATATGCGAAGAGTAAATCAAGACTTCTTTTGGAGATCAAGGAGAAAATTTGGGCTACCTAGCTCATGTATTTAACCTCAGGGTGTAAATTGGGACATTATCTCATGTTAGCCAATGAGGAAATACTATTCTAGGCAATAATGCAGAGCACAAAGTCACGCTCATACTCTGAAGTGTGTGGCAACCGGAGGACCCTGCCTATTTCCATTTACTCTACAGGAGGAAATGGTTGCTTCAAGAATGAAGGTGATAGACCAGAGAGCAGGTATTAGAATGATTCTCTAAACATGCTTAGCCCAGCTAAGTGCATATTATATTATATAATTACTTTTTAAATTATTGACATGTTACTCACCAGCTTGAAATCACTGGAGAAAGAGGCAGTTTCCCCTCAACTGGGGAAAAATTATTCATTGTTTTAGGGGAAACACTTCAAGAACAGCTATGCTGGAATATTAAAATAAATATGTAACTGTTGGGGGTTTTTTATTACTATTTCTTCAGGGATTGAACAAGATAAGATCTGCACTTGCAAGCATCCAGAAACCCACGCATTACCCATCTGAGGGAAGATCACCCACGCCGCACAGATCTGCCATGAGCACTGGGAGGGGAGGAGGCAGTTCAGCCGAGTGTACCATGGATGCCCTTGCATTGTGGAGGAAGGCACAAGCAATTGGATTTAACCAGCTGGGTGGAATTTGATTTGATTAGCTTTGGCACAGTTTCACATACTCTCAATTCATCAGTGAATGGAGTAACTATATTGGAAAGCTACTGGGGAAAAACAACATTGCCCCTGATGCTGCTGTCACAGGCAGATAGAGCACAATCCCATACAGTCTCCTCTGTGTTTTTCTCTCTTCATTGTCTCCCTAGTTAGTTTTTTTGTGCCAGTGCGTGTCTTCCTGTATCAGGATTGGCTGCCTTTTCTTGGTCTGAGATCTTGGCATGGAAAGAGCAGTAATTACTCTATGGTATGACTCGATGACTATGAGCAAGGGTGGGAGTGCACCCTCTTGAACAATAAAACCCCTTGTAGAGAAAAGCCTAACTAAACAAAACAAAATAATGTGTAAAACCAGGCAGTGCTGCCACAAAGCACTTTTCCAGCCAGAGAGTCTATCTGGAGTATGAATAAGAGCCTACTGTGTTTTATTCCATTCTGCCTGTTAAAGATCCCATTCTATAAAGAGGTGTCTGCTAATCTGTTCTGATTTCATACAAGTCCAGGCAAATAAAACTTCTTTAATTTCAGTGAAGCTAGTCCTAATTTACAGTAAGAATGAGAACTGAACCAGGCCCAGCAATCTGGGATAGCGTGTTCAGGCAAAACTGTTTTTTTCTCAAATTCATCTTCAGAAAATAAAATCACCCGCTTTTATCCAGCTCCCAATACCTGACAATTTTGAATATCAGTCATGGCAGCTCACAGTTAGAAACATTTAAGTGTAGTATGAGCTTACAAGTCCTGTAATATAAGCTGATAGAGGTTAGTATGTGGAGGATTAAAATCTTTACAAACACAGCTCACCAGAAAAGCACATGTCTGTACATACATTTGCTCAGGCTGAGCTGCCTTTATGAAGAAGAGCATCAGGGAAGTTTAGTGCTTTATCCTACAGCTCCCCAGAAGACCAGCCTTTTTAAGTAGAATAAAGAGGGCTTTGTTTGAAGAATAGATTTGAAGAAAAGTTCAAGGTTTCAGAGACAGGGAATCAAGCTAAATATGGTGAACTGTACAGACATCTCATGAACTTTTTCTGTGAAAGTCTCAAACTGAGTAAAGTTCTCCTAAGTATTAACATCTGTATTAAGTCAAAATACTTTCCTTGGTTAATTTTCAAATGAAGAGGTAAAAGTAAAAAGTGAAAACATTCTCAGTATGAAAATTAAATCTCTTGAAGCATCCAAGTTTTCAATAGAGAAGTGTTCAGGCATGAGTTTTTTGATTTATAGCAAGGTAGTACAACTGAACATACTGTAGGAACTCAGAATTGTAGAGAAGCCAAAAATCAGCCTTCTCCAGACAAAACCCCCGTGTATATGCCTGGAACATACAGAAAATGGAAATACGGATCTTGGAGGTAAAGAACCAAAAATCAATTAATGTACTTAACAAATGAACAACAGATATATAATTTTGAGTGTGTACTTCTGAGAGGTTTTGTTCCACTTCCTCAGGTCCTGTATGGTATTAGGTAGTACTTTTTCCTTTGAAAAATAATGCAATATTGAAAACTATACAACAAAATGAGCCAAAAGTAGAATGGAATAAAAGTAATGAAAACATTACCCCTTGGTATTCCAGAGTTCTTTCGCTCTCAGTGAAAAAGTACCCAGGACATAAGCAAGCCTACAGAACTAAAACTGAGGCTTCCATGTGAACATTTAAAAATTTCCCCTCAAATGTAGCAAAAGCTGGCATGATCCTTAGAATCAGTTTCCATTTTTTGGGAAAAAAAAATCTGCTCCATTGCAGACTGGGTTAAGACTCTTGGAAACCACTTAACCCCTGTATCTCAGGTCCCCTTCAGTGAATGGGAATCATAGAATCTCACCATATGAAAGGGGATTTTTAAGACTAAAATCTTCAAAACAGCGAGTTGTTCATGTGTTACAGGAAAGGGGACCAAGTAAATAAAATGGATGTGCCATGGTATTTCTGGCACGCACACCAACACTGCTGGATGCAGTGCCTGTACTGGTAATTAAATGTGAAACAAATTCTTGTCCATTGTAATGCTTTTTGCCACTTGTGTAGTTTATTAACTTTGCTGTCATCATCACTCAACAAGCAGATACATCAGCTAATAGAAGAAATGCCAACACGAAGATAGCAAGTTCATAGGTTAAAAAAGTCATCTTTTCTCTATAAATAGAGTTGGTATAAATCACCAGAGTCGGCAAAATGGGCTTGGGAAAATTAGTCACTGACCTACAAACACTTCCTGCTGGATGTCTGGGAATCCATTTCACACAGTTAAAAGTGACAAGAACTAAAGCAGCTAAAAAAGCAGGACTTTATGGCAAAATAAGGAATAGAATGTCCTAACAAACATGAAAATAAAACCAAGTCCAACTAATAAAAATACAATTATACTATTGTGGAAGTATTCTAAATAATCAAAAGGCAAAATGAGCCATTTAAATCTACCATTTCATAAAAAATAAAGGGAATAGTTTTTTAATTTCTAATGAGGAAATTATTATATATTTTCAGTGTCCTGCAGTCCTTGTGGCAGCTCTGGAATTTCAGCAGCTGACCAGTCAGCAGGCCTCATGATATGCCATGATCTAGCAATGTGTGGTTAAACAGGGAACTCAACACAGCAACTTCTGTAGGAAACTGCTGACTAACTTGGGAAGAATGTAGTCAACTTGAATTATACTTCAAATTAAAGAGAATATAATTAATAAAGACATTTTTAGCTCAAGTGAGGAACTAGCTTGCTGTTTTCCCTTCAGAGTTAATGCTACCCTTCACTGCTGGAAGTCTTCAGCTAACACTTTACCCAGGTGTCTTCTGCTGTCACTCAAAAAATACCCCTTAGGGAGTACCATAGGAAATAAAATACATGCATTAAAACAGGTATTTTCTTAGGCCCAGCTCACTGAATCACCAGATTTACTCCAGAATACTTTTGTTGTGCTCACGATTGTGACACTTTCAAAACACTCACTAATTCAGTGATGAGTGTACCTTTATTTTAAAGCTACTTTACTGGAAAGGATTTAGAGACACCAGAATTTTACATTCCAGGAACTGTCACATAATTTGACAATTAAGTTCTAAAAAATAACATAAAAACATATTGCAAAATATGACTGAAAATTGCAGCCCTCCTAGATAAGCTTGGCTCCGAGCAGAGAAGACAGGCCTCCTCAAATCCATTCTGAAAAACAGAGAAGTGTCTTGTATAACATAGGACACGATATCTGTCCATAAAAATATGCATGTTTTTTTCAAATTTTGTAGTAAAACTCCTAAAATAGCAGCAAGACCTTTCCAATAAATAGCAAAAGCCCAGTAAAAAAAACTTGTTTGTTTCTGCAATCTCTGAGTTAAAATAATTTCTAATATTGTGTGAGTTACACGAATTATAAAATTTGGTGCAAGAGTACAAAGCAAACTTCTTTCTTTGGAGTGCTTAGGCAATTCAGGTCAGATGTTTGCAGATTTAAGGCCAATGAAATCCAGTCTGTATTCAAGCTTTACAAAGTCTCCAACCTCAACCTTAATTGCCTTTGTCCGAAATAAAGTTGCCAAGGATACACCTCACCTTTGATATGGTGGTTTATCCATGAGGATAATATGGTATTTTCTCTTAGTCTGTTAACTAGTTTCATAATTTTCTCAGTTGTTCAGACTGAGATATGTTAAGAATTCATAGCTGCTATGGCATTGCCTACATAGCTAAAATATGTGTCTCGATAATGGCTAATATCTCTCATCAAATATGTGTTGGCAAAGTGTTTAGGTTCAGGATAAATCATGCTGCTGGCCACAGTGTAGCCAACAAAAGGATAAAAATTATACATTATGTAATGCAAAATAAATTTTCCATAATTCATCTAGAGCATTAGGGCTCACAGACTCCTTGAGTTTGATCCATACCTTTAATCATGCACAATCCCATTGATAAGATTTTTTAAAAAGCCAAAAACAAAATAGAAAACCTAAACGAGCTTTGCAGACCAAAACTCCTCAGAACAAGCTCTGGAAGAAGCAGAAATACAATCAACTGAGTTAACTGTCTCATTGCAAGCCCTCGCACTTCAAAATATCCTACTTTTAGATGTGCTTAAACTTAATGTACAATTCTGCAGATGCCATCAAAGCAGTAAATGGGTGGGGGCCCCTGCAGAATACAGCATCAGTAAAAACTGCATGCTAGGGTCAGTCTTAGGGAGTCCCGACAACTCCAAGACCTGGCCTGACCATTCCTTCAGCCCAGCTCTACCAATCAATTTTAACAAGTCCATTTTCATTAAGAATATTCCTTTTTGGTTTTTTTGTTCTTCCATAAAAGGCCAGTCATGTTGTAGAGTGTCTTTCCACTGACACTGCATCAAATCGGTCAGGCCCAGTGACAGCAACACTTGTACATACAGAAGAGGGTCATTTCAGGAGGGAGATTTGCCATCTTGAGCTTTGGAGGCAAATTTCTCCTTTCCAGTGAAAGTAAACAAGAACCAACAGTCTAATTTTCATTGGCACCACTGTAAATCTCAGCTTAAACTGAGGCATCCCGTGCACAGAACTTCTAGACCCTACCGATGGTAGGCTGAACAACACTGGCCAACGCTTAAAGACACAAAACTGTCCCTCTTCCCTTTTCCTGGGACAAGCATTCGACCAGAGGAAGGAAAATCCTTGAGTGCTATTCCTTCTAAAGACACAAGAGTTGCAAACTTGTCCTACCCTTGATGCCTGAAACTCGCTCCAAATCATGTGTACACTGTCACAAAACCAGCTGTCCTCACCTCCCAAATGCATGATCATGTCTGTTCCCCTCTGCTGACATGATTATTTGTATAGCCATACAGGAAGCTACGACAGGAGCCTGCTCTGGTTGAAGCTAAATCAGCCAGAGGAGTTTTCAGCCAGTCTCTAACCTGGCTCACCATGTCACTGTGCTAACATTGTTACCAGCTCAAGAGAAGCAGTGGAAATATGCAACTGGGGAAAGCTAGGACTGTTTTTCTGGGTCATAGTCTCACTCAAGGGGCTTAAGTGACTGAGACAGCAGCCTAAATTTGGGAATCATGTCTGAGAGCAAATGAATTCTCATGAATCCCCTCTAGTACTATTCCTATACTGCCACTTCCTTTTGCAGGACATTTCAGCATTTTTCCTAAGTAAGATGCTGAAATAAAAGCAGGACAGTACTTTTAATCACTTGAATTTGACCAGTGCCATACAGCTGTAGGAATTTATTTGAAACCTTCCACCATGCTGTTCTCTCTGTATTGATTATATCATTTGCTTCCACTTCAAGACTCTGGAACATCAGACAGCATTGCAGAGCACAGACCAGGCCACAGAATAAGGTATCAGGACTGCACTACTGATGTAGTATTTAGACCTTATTAGTTATCCATCCAAGAACTTGTTGCCTACAGTAGGAATAGCAATTGACTTACAGGTTCATGGATTTGAGATTCTGAAGTCACAGAAGGAAACATCACAATGAGATATGCCTTATGCCATTAACTAAGCATTATTCAATACACATTTACAGTAAGCTCCAGTCCCAGCATTTACTGCATGTAGCACAGAGGTATCCTGTTCTGCTCATTCTCTTATTTTGAAATGCATCTTAATTGCTTAGGCCTAGTCTTTCATCACATATCCGAGGGGAATGTAGGAATTGTCATACTGAGCAGGGACTGTAACCACCTTCCCTTCCTGTGTCACATCACGTAAATTAAATGGCATTTGTGGTGTCAAAACAGTTTCCAACAAAAGGGTGCCCTGCTCACCTCATTTTATACTTCCTGGAGTTCGTTTATGAAAAGCTATAAACCAGATGGCATCTTTACCACACCCACTGGTCTCTTCAGATCAAAAGAGACCAGTGGAAGGTATCTCAGGGAACTTTAATGTTCTATTCATTCTGCTGTTTCATACTCCTGGGCTGTCAAGTCAGAAGCCTTCACTGGCATTTTTTGTTGGGTGTGAATTTTTTTTCTATAAGAAAAGAGGTGAAACATGATTCCATTACAAACCAAGTATTTTTAGCCAGCCATAGCAGGAGGCAGCTGCCTTTGTCACTAAGCTATTTCCTTTATATAATAAAGAGAAAAACATTGCTGAAGAAAGTACTGAGGTGCTGATGCCAGAAGAGACTAACTCAGTATTTGTGGGATTTTCTGAGGAAGAAGTACCCCTCTCTTTTTAGCAACTAAGGATCTCACTTTCGTAACTCTTTATACCACTGCTATTTTCCCCACTGTGTTAATAGTTACTGCAAGTATGCACTGGAAATCTATTATGTATGTGATGTAACTATATGGACTAAAAACCCCACACATTTTTAGGGACAACTATTCTGACAGTCTTATTTGAACAAGCTGATCTGTATTTCTGTATGCATATATACTGGGCATCATCAATTAAAAGCCTTTGCTATCCTACCTACTAATGCAAATTAATTTACATAAACAGAATGGTGAGGTGCACAGAAACTGCAAGAGCATAAGACAACCACTGTTTCCTAGGTGGGATTGATCGGGTCAGGCACACAGAATTGGAGAAGCAAGATCCATAGCAGCTCAGTAAATCAAGATTTTTTGTGAGGTTGTGGTAAGAAAGCATAAATACGGGATAACAAATAGGTTTCTGTCTCCACAGAGAAGTAATCACACATGTCCTAAAGCTGTCAGCAGCAGTGGCAAGTGGTACTGCAAATGAAGACAAAAATATCTTCAAATGTTTTCAGATCTGCACTGATTATTAATTTATGTTGTTCATCTGAATAACTTTTGAAGTTGACATCGGGAATCCACATAAACTAAATAACTATCTAGGTTAGACTAGAGATACGGGTTTGGGAACTTTACTGCAGTATATAATTTGTACCAGAACACAGGCCTGATACCATTAGGGGTTTCAATTAGCTTCAAGGTTGCAAAACCCACCTCATACTTTCAGATCAAACTTGACCTATGAAGCCAACAAAGCTATTATTACTCTTTAAAACTACATAATCCATGTCTGGGATGTTTTTGGAGCACCTTCTGCAGCAAAGAATCTGGATTCCTGTCCTCAATGTGTAGGATACACTCAATTCCTCCTCTGTCTAAGAACATTTAATCTTACCTCTCCTGGGAAGTCTTTAGCTACCACACTGGTCAGGGTCTGCCATCTGTACGCCATCTTTACTTCCTTACCATAGCTGTTCCTCTCAGGACTTTTTCTTAGGAAAGGTCAGGAATTCATAATCTTGGTGTTCGGTGTATTTTAATTAACTTATTGAAAAATCAGCCCTGTCTTCCTACGTCTTTGAAGTGCTTGTTTGTTCAGTGGAAGGAAAGGGACTTCATCAAGGGCAAGTGACTCCATCCTCAGAGTCATGGACCACTCTGTGAAAATGCTGCCTGCTATCCCACTGAAATACAAACTAGACTTTAGAGGAATATCCAGATTTTAGATTACAATTGTTAGATAAGACAAATATTACTTCCAGCAATTAAAAAAACTTGCCCAGGAGTCTGGGGAAAGAAATCTTGGACTCTCCATGCCTACTCCTATGAACTTTTCTGAATTTTAATAAAAGTAGTCATGTATTGTGTAGACAGCTTGTGCACACAGAGATCTAGTTACCATGCTCAGGAGTGGATATCTAGAGTTTAGACGTGCAACAATTTACAGTATAACCTTATGCCTGGCTCTTGAGACAAAACTATTTCTCACAGCAGCTTCACAAATGGCATGGTAGTTCTCCTGGGTACCATCAGTGTGGGATGTTCTTCAAGGTTTCACATTGTCTGGCACCTCTGCAGTGATGAGGCACAAGTACATCTGCAGCTCAGGTTCTGGCTCTGCAGGACGCTTCTTCAAGCAGTTCTGCTTCTCACATCATTGGATATATCAGCTTCACAAACACTGAAGGAGGACAAGGCGTAGCACTCCAGACTCATTTCGTGCTACTCCTGAATACTGACCTAACAGCACTACTACCCTTTCCAACCCATTTGTTGCAGTATATTCCTTTATTTGGCCTCAGGTACCTACTGGCTTTGCCAGGCTTTTTTTTTTTTTTTTTCAGCTTAGATGCTGCTTCTAGGACCAACTAAGCTTTCTGCTACAATTATTGACTGATTTGAACAAAGAAAACGTGCTGATTTGGGCTAAATGTCACATAAATCACCTGGTCACATATCAGCTACATTCCTTGTATTTTTGAACACCTTTAATCTCACATTACATTGCTAAAGATTCTAAGCAGATGAATTAATCAGGAATATAATCTTTAATCACATTTAAAATGCATTTAGTCATTTCCTTGTGATTTTATTAATTTGATAGGCTTATTTCCTTATCAAGTATGTATTTTAAAACCAAGCTGCTGTCTTTGCACCACTTCTCCACATTATTGCAAAGTTCCTATTTGGTTTTAATAGGATTATTTTTGTATCGGCAATTCCATTAAGTGTGTTTCACTTTGCTGGGCATCGGCCCAAGATCCCAGACAATTAATCTCTAAAAAGTGACCTACATACTTAACCATTGTCCTGTTCATATGCAACACTAATTGGCTCATATTTTATGTTTGATCTATACACAACTTCTCTTGTGCAATTGCATAAATCATTATAAATTAGTAGTTTTTCTGTATGTGAAGACTTTTCAAAGAGTTAATTCAGACGGATAAATTTGCCCCATATCTGAACCAAAAGTGAAGTTCATAAGACATGGTTAACCATGTTTGAAATATAGTCTTTCTGCAGTGAATAGCAAACCCCTGTAAGCACTAGGTTTATTTGCTTAGAATTTCAGCAGAGGTAGCAATCAGATTTTTTACACAATCTCCTATAAACTGATTCTTTCAGACTCTTTAGACTGGCTGTACAGCTGAAGTTTTGTATTTTCAAAACATCTGCAGAGGGCAGAGAAGTATGTGAGGAAATACTTGGGCCAGATTTAAAACCTGTTATGAACCTTTAGAGTACAGCTTTCCAAGTTTTATTATGGGGGTGTTCTCTTCTAATTGGGAGAAAGCGTTCCTTCATTTCAAATTTGAGCATTACTTTACCTTTGTACACATGAAAAGGCTCTTGGATATCTCTGTAGGCATTCCTTTCGTGTCAAGTGTGTATAAAAAAGAATAACAAGCTCCACTGGCCAAGCTGACCACCTTGCTACTGAAAAATCCAGACTTGAACATTGTTACCTAGAGGCAAGTAGTCAAACTCCTCAAACCATGGCTCTGAGAAGATACTTTGAAAAACAATCTAAAAGGAGCTGATGGAAAGTGATACTTGCAAAAATAACTTGAACAAGTTCTCTTATATCTGGTTTTGGGCAAATGTGCAGTAAAAAGCAGGGTTTCTTTTTTGAGTCATTTACTATGAGGATGTGCTACAAATGTGTCACTAGAGATGGCTCTGAGCTGAGGCCTGCAGATACTGCTGAGCATGTTTGCATGAGTTGTTTCTCTTCTCCTCTCACACATTTCCAAGTCAGACAGTGAGACCTCTGCTGTTAGTAAAAGTGCTCTGCTGTGTTATGAGGGAAAATCCATTTCTGTTCCTTAGGGGGTTAATGGCAAATGGTGGAGACCAAACAGAAGACTTAAGCATTTCTGGGGCTAAAACATCCACTGAAAAAATGTAGCATTTATTTATTTCATCCTTGAAAGGGGGGTGTGTATATGTGAACTGGAAACAGAAGAACTGATCTACTCAAACAGCAAGAACTAGCATTAGGTGTTCTTTGAGCATAAATTCCTAAACTCAGAAATGCTCCAAGCTGGGACACAGATCTAACATTGGCCAAACCAGCTATGCTGAAAACAGCTGGGACAGCAAATCAACTTTTTAAGCTTTGCAGTCATACACTACAGTGAAAATGCATATGGCCCTCTTCAGGCTGTATCAGTTGCAACACAAACTTTTTAAGACCTGCTTTAAACAGTGACCAAGTTAACATGACTGGAAATTGCATGACATTAGTAATTGATTTGTCAAATTATATAAATATTTAAATTAATCTCTTAATAACAACAATTCCCAAACCACGTCACTTAATTTTTCACTGAATAGGCCCATAAACTTACCATATGAAAATTCATTTGTTGTTCTAGACCTTGACATCACATCTCATGTATTTGGCTAATTCTCTTGAATGTTTAGGTATTCAGTTCACACCTCACAGGTGCTATGGAAAAACATGACACTATAGGACATAGTCCTATAAAAACTATGCATACAGACAGCTACTTGCAGACGTGACTGAGAGGACAGAATACTCTGTAATCATGGTTGTAATGCAAAAACAAGCAATTTATTAGAAAAGTGAAATCCATCTAGCCTGAACAATGTTTTTCTTCATCACTGTGCCTTCATCTTTTCCTGTGTTCTGCATTCCCTGTTTTTACCTCCCTCTTCTATTTGCAGAATGATATTTCTGAATGCCTGGATTAAAATTGCATTATTTCATTTTCCCTTCACACCATTATGTTTCAAAAGATACTTAGATTTTTTATTATATTTAATGTTTGTGATCTAGAACTAATAATTACTGTGCTTCAATAGCAGTATATCGTTTAGATATCACTGGTAATAGCATTTAGATAGCATTTTATTATTATTATTTCTATAAATAAAAAATAACTCATTTTGTCTTTCACTAAGTGTGACTATTTGTCAGGAAGACTATAAATTGAAAATTTTATCAATATGATTTTTTTTCCTCTTAGAAGGAAAAAAATAAAATTATATATTTATCAAATTATAAATCACTTATTTCTAACTACATATGAACACAGGAACCACCAGAAATGTTAGTTTGTGTCCTCAAGAGCCACAGAACACCCTGCTCCTCTTATTTCCCCCCAGGATACAAGAAATCACCTACTTCTAGAACATGCTTTGGCTGTCTCATCAGTTTGGAAATGACGTGCAGACATTTATACTCCACAAGGTGTCACTCTAAAACAGCTGGGAAAAAAACAGTCACTTTTTTTGCTTCAAACTTCACCCAAAAGGTCAGAAATGACCAGCATTTAAATTTAAGAGTGAACTACCAGACTCTACTCAAAGCTACTACAATGCAACAGTAAAGGCAGTGGATATTTTTTCTTTTAAATAGTGTATTTCAAAACCAGTCTATTTTTAACTTATTTACCCAGCTGAAGTGTGCAAAATTGTCAGTAACTGTTTAAATCTGGGAGATCATTCAGCAAGTATATTATCAGAATATATACCATTGTCCTTTAATCAACTACTGCTGGCTTGGTAAAGAGGCAGAGAACAACATCAGACCCAATAGCTTAGGTCTGCAAGGTACTTAAGCTTTTTAATAAAATACATTTTGTTTATAAATACACTGTCCTTTTAAACAAATATAGTATATTCCACAGAAATTTGAACATCCTCCAAAAATACAAATAGTTGTCAGCAATAAAAGTAACAAAACCTCGCTTTCTGTGGTTCACTTGCAATCTTGGAATTAATTCTCAGGAATCTAACAGGAGAGAATTCCCAGTAAGTTTTCTTATATTTAACAAAGCTTACTAAAGGAAAAGCTGGAAAGTAAGTCCATGCTCTCATTGCTAACTATCTATTTTCATGAACTTTTGAGAGATCTTTGACACATCAACTTTGATGTCAACCATCAAGCTCAAAACATACCAGAAGAAATCAGACACAGACATGAGACTGTCGTCTCACAGGAAACAAGATTAGTATTTCAAGAAAATGTAAATCATCTATGAAAAAGAACAAAGAACATATGGAACAGGTCTGTTAGCATTAGGGAGACGGAGATAGGTGACAATTTACACAAGATACAACAGAAACAGGAAGCAATTTTGAAATGTTAACACTTTTTATCCTCTGCTCAATGCTGCAGAGCTCTGATCCCTGCATAGACTAACACGGTTCTTGCACAAAAAATACAGAAAAAAGTCCCACAAGCAAACTCACAGTACCTGCCTGCTGGTGTTACTCTGTAGAAGGCCAACAGTACAGCTTTCAAACACTTTGTTCACTCTGTCTTGATTTTTTTCCTGTTTCTCTCTAGCTATGTTTCATGTTAGGCCCATTTCTAGTAGACACACTTGATAAATGCTAATTGGGTCAGGCCTCAAATGAGAAAAGCAGATGACTGTCTGCTTCAAAGATCTCAACGGATTTGGGCTGCTCACCTGTGTCAAGAAAGCTGCAGTTGCAGGCCCATGTCTGGACCTCTGACGTAACTGAAAACTTCACTGTTAAAGATGCAGAGGTGTGAGGATTTAAGCATTTTCTGGTTTTTATGGAAGCTGACAGACTTCAGAAAGCTTTTAGTTCACACAAGCAGGATCTTGGGAGAATGTAGTTCTTCAAAATTTCACCACACTAAATACCTCAGTATGCATTAAACTTCAAAATGTATTTGCAGTTCTCTCACTTCTGTAAGAACTAATGAAAGCTAGAAATGTGATGAATACCTCGCTGACGGGAAAAAAGGAAATCTTAAGAGAACTATTTTAGAAAAAGCAAATCCCATGGCCCAGGCTGGGCTTGTTAAACAACTCTGCAGCAGCTTTTACCTGGTGTGAGCACAAACACACTGGGGAGGGGAAGGACAGAATCATAAAAGTGAGAACATGAGAAGCCTCATTCAAGGATGTTTGGAAATCATATTTTTGAAGCCACAAAACAAAAACAATGGCTTGGCTAGGTAACCAGATTTCTGAATTGCGACATTTTTATAGCTATAATTCCATTCATGAGATGTGTTAATCACACCCGATTCCACTGATATAGGCTATTAATGGAGAGGAAAAACCTCAGCGGTAACAATAACAAATCCACTTCCTTCACTGTTTTTTCCATTCAAGTCACACACAATACAATGAAGTTATTTTTTTTCCTTAGTCTACGCAGGGCACTCAACTCTCACATACTCTCTCTCTTTGTAAGACTTTGTTCATATACACAGCTTCTGCTTCAAACTATATCAAACAAGCCAGTTGCAAGAAGGAAGTTCTAACTCAGAAGTAGGAAAAAACAGAAACCTGAGAAAAAAGATTAGAAAACCTCATTAGACACAGAAGAAACTGATTTTTGCTAACTGTCATTGACTGTCTGAATAAGATGCTATCAAATTACCCTAGAACTCAAATAACTCATTTTCTTCAGTTTTTAAAGCAAATACTAGAACCAACACTGCTTTTCCTGGAATAATGAAATCATTGTTATCCCTCATCCACAAGAGCCTCAGAAAAAATTCCCAACCAAATTAAGCCCCCTCCCCACACACCAACATTTTACAGATGAAGGCTGACAACCAAAAGGCAGTTACTTCTGTCAGCTGCTTAACAGCTCAGCATTCACTGCAGTCTTGCCATGTACACACCCATGCACTGAACACCAAGGGGATGAAACAGAAAAATGTGGGCAAAATGAGTCAATCCAAACCAGAAGCTAAGCAGGCCCCTTTGTTTTCTCTGAAGCGATACTTCATTCAGAAAAAGATCACACTAAATTTAGCTTTTACACCAATGTCTGCAGGATAACAGTACAGCTTAGCAATTATGTTTAAGAAGAACAGAAGGAAAACCAAATGGGAGACAACTTGCACTCCTTAGGACTGTATCATTGCAGCCAAAAAATAAATCCAATAATTATTGCAAACAGCAAAATCTATGGGAAATAACAAGCAAAAAAATTCCCCCAAAGAAACTAAATCCACACCTGTTCACACAATATGCTTATTTTAATCCCTTTTTTCCCAGGTCTGAGGCTGTTTTCCCAGCTGAGGCCATTTAAGGGAGTCAAGAGAGATATGCCTAGATAGTCTAGAGAATTTTCTTTGCAAGTCTGCTTAAGAAACAGCTGTGACTCAAAGCTGTACCTTAAGAGGAAGCTGACTATGACATTTCTCATCACCCACAACTCTAGAAGATTGAAGACATTTTTCAAGAGATCATTTTCACTGAGCTACATGAAAACCTATTTGAAATAAAAAAAAGTTAAAAATCCATGCAGTCTTGAGTACAACTTCCTTAAAGGCCAATCCTCTAGCAAGCAGACATAAAGAAATTTGCAAACAGTTGTGTGGTTCAGCAAGAGAGAAGAGTTTTGTACCATAGGAATGAAGTTTTCCTACAGAAAGAAAAAACACAGTTATTTTGGCCTTTTTTTCTGATAATGAAGATAACAAATTCCTGATTCTGACAAATCCAAGCTCAGGCACTGCTCAAATTCTTTTGCAATAAAATAACTTGGATTCATTTAATGTTTCTTTATTAAGAACAATAACGTGTTGAAAAGGTCTTTTGCCTGCACCACATCAAGCATGCTGTTTCACAAATCTGAACTGGAATCAGGTTCCTTTGCTAATTATATTATTATCCAAAGCTCAGAGCTAGATTTTTATTAGAGAAGTAGGTACTTTCCCATCTTATCAAGTGGCAGGGTGACAAACCGTCAAGAAGGAGAATTAGGAGAGAACACCTCTTGAGTTACTGTTTCTACTCCCAGACGTTGCTAACAGTGTAGAAAAAGTATCAAATTGTGGTAAAAGGCATTAAAACTAACAACACACACACTACAAAACAGAAGGTCAGGAAGTTCTTCGGAAAGAATACTGAATCCAAAAGCGTAGTTCAATTGAATTCAGATCCCAGTCAAGTTTCAATTTTCAGATTTCTTCCAGGAAGAGTAAGAAGTAACTATGAATTAGTTCCAACCATTTCCACTTATTCTGCCCTTTGAAAGGAGCATTAGCAAGCACAGGACTTTATGCATAAATGCAAGCTTGATGAACAGTGAATCAAAAGAAAAATTCTTTTCCTGTTCATAGCACTGTGCATCTACTCTGGATTCCAGTACTGACACACACTCAGGAACATTCAGGACACTGCTGTAGAACAAATTGAGTCCCACAACTGATCTGAAACATGAGAAGGCTAAACTGACACTTTAAAGAGAAAAAATAACCTCAAGGAATACTTTATATGATTTATTTTCCTTTGCAATCTAAACTAATTTGTATATGCTAGCATATATCGTACTATTGCTCTAAACCTCTGACATGCCTCTTGAACAGAGACCCAGGCTCCCACTATTAACAAAGCACCCCCACCAACAAGTCATCATTTAAATAAAAAATAAACATGAATCAAATGTTTTAAAAATAGGGTGGACAACTCTGTGCATAAAGCAGGATGGATGCAGCCAGACAGCTGTGGTCAATGGCTCTATGCCCAGGTCAAGGCCTGTGACGAGTGGTGTCCCCCAGGACTCTGCCTTGGCACCATTGCTCTTTAATATCTTTAGCAATGACACAGGCAGTGAGATAAGTGCTCCCTCACCACATTTGGGGATGACACAAAGCTGAGCAGTGCAGCTGACACAACAGAAGGACAGGTTGTCATCCAGGGGAGCCTGGACAAGCTTGTGAAGTGGGCCCATGAAAACCTCATGACGTTCAACAAGTCCAAGTGTGAGTTGCTGCAGAGGACACAGATGAAAAGCTGGTCATGACCCAACAACGTGCTGTGCAATGGCTGCACAGAAGGCCAATCCCATCCCGGGCAGCATCAAAAGCAGCATGGCCAGCGAGGAGGGAGGGAATTCTGCCCCCCTACTCTGTCCTTGTGAGATCCTACCTGGAGTGCTGCATCCAGCTCTGGGGTCCTCAGCACTAGAAAGATGTGGACCTGTTAAAGCAGGTCTGGAAGGGAGCCATGAACATAATCACAGGGCTGGAGCATCTCTTCTAGGAAAACAGGGGTTTCTTCATCCTGGAGAAAAGAAGGCTCCAAGGAGACCTCACTGGGGCCTTTCAGTACTTAAAGAGGGCATATATAAGAGAAGAAAAGCAACTATTTACACAGGCAGGCAATGATAGGACAAGGGTGGACAATATTTAAACCAGAAGAAGAGTGATTCACAGTAGATGCCAGGAATAAATTCTTTACTCAGAGGGTGGTGAGGCACTGAACACGTTGCCCAGGAAAGCTGTGGATATCCCATACCTGGAAGTGTTCCAGTGAAGCAGATATTTCATGACTTTACTTTTTTTCCAGACCTCCAGCCCTAGGGGCCAAAAGGCAGCTTGTTTCCTCCTGACATCAATGTGTCTGTGGGAAGTGAGAGAGAAAACTGCCAGTGTCCACCCTACCCTAACAGAAGACTTCTTATACAAACAGTCTCACTTATGTACCTAATCGGACTTTCAAAAGATCAAGAAAATTATCCTGTGTATTTCAAGTAATTTGGGAAAAAATAAAAAAAAATATATATACAAACCAACACACCCCAACAGGGTCAGAGTGAAGTGGGTTAAATGCAAATTCAGTGTAAATTAAATTAAGAAGTCTCAATGACTTCAGTATGATTCCATCCCTCCTCCCCTACACACACACACACTCCCCTCAGAAAAGCCAATTAAGTAGGAACCAAGCCTTTCTTCCTACCACATCAGTAAGGCAATGGTGCTATTAGTTCCAGCAAAGCTCCCAAATATTCTGCTCACAGACTGTACTGGCCAACAAACAATTAGATCACTCCTGAATTAAAGAAATACCCAGAAGCAACTTTGCATAAGCACTATTTTCTTTCAAAGCACAATGGAAAGTGGCACATTCTGCATTTACAAGAGCTGTAATCTACTTTAAACATGGGTTCACTTTAAAGATCTTCAGCTCTCACCTACAGGCTATTTCAGAACCCAGTGAATCAGCAATTAGTTACCATTTATTGGAAAGCTTTCCTTCTTTAGGACACCTTTATCATCACTCACTAGTTGGTTGAAATTGTGAAATAACTGCACCATCAGTCTTTGCTATAGGCAACTGTCCACAGGTGTACAGAATCAAGAATGTGAAGTATTCAGAATGCAAATTTAAATTTTGATATACAGACCTCAAATAAATCAAATATTCTGCAGACTACATAAAATTTAGATAGCAGCCATGTAACAGAGAGCTTCTTACAAGTATTTACAATATGCTTCGCATCACATCATGAGCTTAGGTGTGGGTTTTTTTCCTTTGTCCTCTTCCAGATACTCATGGATTTTAAAGCAGCTCGACCAGGTGTTTAAAGGAAATCAGACACTACACAGGTTAAACAACATGGTTCTATTAAAAACTATCTTTAACCATGGCACTCAGTGACAGCAATACAATACTTTTTTTCCACAAAGCAACTAATATAAAAATATGCCATAAAATCATCTGTAGACTAGTATGCTAGTATACATACATATAATCATAACATTCTTTTATAAACTCTTTCCTGAGATACCTTGGGTGGTTTGATTTTCTCATATTACTGGATGCATCATCTTTATGATTCATCTAAAACAATTGTAAAATATTTTCTATGTGCAGGACACTCAGTAACATGTAAAAAGTAGTATGTAAATATATGGCAAAGAAACAGCTCTTAGAAATTATGCGCTTTTTTACTCTGTTACATTTTTTAACATTTGGCTCCTTGGGAGACTGCAGGGAGGAGCACGAAAAACCTGAAATTAGAGCTATGAATTGACAAAAAGCAGGAAAGCATTCAGGAATGTTAGGAGTTGGAATATAATATAAATGACACAAAGAGAAAGCCATAATTCACATTGGCTATGTATTGTCTTATAAAGCAACTGGACATATCTTAGTTCACAGTATAATAAATATTTTTACTAATCTGTTTTGGAAGAGCAAATGTCTTTTAGGGTTTCAAGCTCCTGAATAAGTTTCTTGTTCTGAACTTCTAGCACTGCAACACGACTCTCCAGACATTTTATGTATTCTTTCTTCCGACGTCGACATTCTTTAGCAGCTTCCCTGCAAAAAGCAGAAGTAAAAAGTGCAAACAAAAAAGCCATTTGCATGCCATTAGAAAGCTCAGCAGAGTATGGAGACTATGACAGAATTCCAAATTTTGGAACATCTCCCAAATGAGTCTGAAAACACTAAGCAAAACTGGGTTCCACAAGGGCCTCAAGTGTCTCTTTCTCAAGTTCATATGGCAATCTGTAGAATTGCTTCCTCTCATGCCTTGATTAAAGTTCATAATAAACGAGGTCCAAATGAAAGACAGTTATTCTGCTTTATGACAATAAAGATCTTTGAGGGCCTTGAGTTCCTCAATGAGAGTCTTGTTTTGGTTTTCAAGCACAGCCACACGATTTTCAAGACATTTGACATATTCTTTCTTCTTTCTGCGACATTCTCTGGCAGCTTCCCTGGAACCAATACAAGGCAAATGACTACAGGAACAGCCACAATATGGCAAAGACTGGATAAATGCAATTACCTGCAATCCCTGTGGTTCCACAATAACAACAACCACCACCACCAACTGCTGGATTGCACAAACAGAACATCGAGTAACAGCCAAAAGCAATAACATAGTTAAAATACAATTCAAAACAACTAGAATGTGAAACTAATTCAGCATCACCAAATCCAAAGATGGGACCAATAGACAGAAGAACTGAGAAAAATAGCAAGTAAATGAAAATGTATTGACTTGAATTGTACTAAACATTAGGATGGAAAGCAGCATTTCCTCTTCAGTCACATTCCATTTTGTGTGTTTATCGGGAGCATTGTCTTCTGCCATGGAAATCTTAAAACCAAACCCAAAGAATTTACTTTCAGAAAACACAAGCATAACACTACTCTCTTCAGATAAAAAGCTAGATGCCAAGCTTACAACATGCTCTAAATTTTTGCCTTAATGTAACAACGTCCAGTAAAATTTAAGCCCAAACAAATAAAATTTATTAGCATTTTAGAACTGGCCATCTGAGCACATTCACATGCGTCTGTGTTTCTTGTTGGTGGCAACTGATAGCCTGAAGCCATTCTCATAGTTCTGCTCAGAAGTCTGTTATATTGAAGCTGAACACTTTGAGTAGTGTTTTCAGAGCATGTGACTAAACAAGCATTCAGTTCCAGAAGAAATATTAGAAGTACTGGGAGTCCACTCCTTTACCACCTTGGAACCGATAAACTGTCAAATCATGAGAGTAATGTTTTGGCAAGTTATGAGCTATAGCACAGGCACTAGTTTTAAAATTGAAGAGAGGAGAAACAAAAGGAAGCACAACAATGCAGTGATTCTCATGAGTAATTTAAAATAAAGGACAGGCATGAGAGCAAAGCAATACCATTAATTCAATCATAAGGCAAGTGGTTAGTCAGTGTGTTAGAGATCTGCACAGCAGAATATTTCTTCTATTAATCTGCTAATGATAGAGATGGCTACACATTTTAAAAAAAGACAGACTCCCACTTAAGAATAGCAAGAAGAATGCACAGAGAAAGATTGATATTTATAACATTCAGTCAAGTCCATGCCAACTAATTAAAAAATATACAGCCACCTCACACAATATGCCTCACAAAATGACAGGGGCACTGCAAAGTAACTTATCCCAGCAGTCAAGTATTTAGAAAAGTCTATAATTATCATTCCATCCTAGAATAAGTCCTCTTCACAGCATCATTAATGGACAGCTGCTAATGAGATCCTCAGATATTTTCCTAACCAATTCTTTGCTGGGATGTTTCAAAATGAAAAAGCCCATCCTGTTCATTTTACTGTCAGAAGTGGAGGAGGAGGGGAACTAAAATTCAACAAAAAGCACAACTCCAGATCATCACAAAAATGATCTGATACTGATTTCTGCATTACCATAATATTTTCAAACTAAAAATCCATGGGGATACGGTCAACTCTAGCTTTCCAGAGTCAACAGTCAATACTCCACGCTGTAAGGACATGGGATGGCTGACAAAGAATTTCCTGCCTTCCCCTCATCAATTACAAGCAGTGCTCATGACCTTAAGAACAAAATTTCATTAGAACGTTTTGGGCGTTTTTTTGAACCTGATTTTGAATTGTTACATAGTCTTACCTATTTTTCAAAAGTCTCAGCTCTCTCTTGCGTGTTGCCTCTTCTGCCATTTGCTGAGGACTATGCAAAGTCCCAGGTGAGGCTGCCATGACCACTCCCTGAGGTAAGGTAGTAGTGGGAGTTCGAATCTGGTAAGCTGGCATGTCTCCAGTGGCAGCTGTATAAAAGAAACATATTTTAAACTTTATGGCAAAAAATAACTATGCATAAAGGTTTTCTATCTGAAAATAACAAGTTTCTGTCAATGAGTTATCCAGGATGCCTGATCCATAGTTTATTTCTGTAATGTCTGTAGGTCTGTAATGTCACAAATATATTTTTTCTTTAATAGTGCTTATTTCCACACTGTAAAATATCTAAATTGTTCTAGCATGTGGCCTTCCTTGTGATAGCCACAGTACCAGCCTTACGTTCCCTCCTCCTCTTACCACAGCAGTTTGGCAACCGTTGGAAAATCAGTGAGAGCTGCTGTTGCTAAAACGAACAGGAACAGACAGGCACTCATGAGGACAGGAGCATGATGACCACAGATAGGATGCTGTGGCATTAGCAAGAGGAGGTGGCAGTGGTTGCACAGGAAGGGGTGTTGCCGTACAGTAAGTCAGAGGGCAAAAGTTCAGATTCACCTCCTGAACCTACCAGTTTTGAGCTCTCCCCAAGCTAAATGCTGATCTGACATGTTACTTGAAACTGATACTTTTCTGATAGTCTCACCTCATTTCTGTATTTCTGATGTACTTTGCTCCTACTTGATGTACCTCAGCTTTAAAACACTGTGAAAGTTCTAAGCACTTGTGACTTGTCTGACATAGAAAAAGAATCAAACAAAAAATTCTATCCCTCTTCAAATTCTAAGCAAGTACTTACCTCTTCCTTTCCATAAATACTTCATATTATTACAGAACAGAACTTCAAATTTTGTCACTAAAACAGCTGAATATAAAAGACGATGTTTCAGGGCTAATTATGCTACACTTAATTTATACTTTAATTCTTTAAAGCAATATTCAAATAATGGAAAAACTTGTGTGTCATGGTTTAACCCCAGCCTGCAACTAAGCATCACACAACCACTCACTCACCCCATCCACCACCCCTCCTCTGATGGGATGGGGTAAGCAAACTCTTTGGTTGAGAGATGGGAACAATTTAATAATGGAAATAAAATAAAATAAAAATAAATGTAAAGAAAAGGAGAATAACTAAAAGAAAGAGAAATAAACCCCAAGAAAAACAAGTGATGCAAATGAAAAGCAATTGCTCACCACCCAAGCAGCAGTCCCTGGGGTCAGCTTTTCCTACAGTTGATGTGTTGAGCATTATGCCTTATGGTATGGAATACCCCTATGGCTAGTTGGGGTCATCTGTCCTGGCTGTGATCCCTCCCAGCTTCTTGTGCACCCCCAGCCTACTCACTGGCAGAGCATGAGAAAGTTTTTGTCTGCGTGCAAGCACTACCCAGCAACAACTAAAACATCTGTGTGCTCTCAACATCATTCTCATCCTAAACACAAAACACAGCACAGTGCCAGCTACAAGGAAGAAAATTAACTGTATCTCAGCTGAAACTAGGACAACTTGGAAAAATAAAATGTAGACAGAAACATTGTGGGGAGACTGACAAGTACAAAAATAAAGAAACATCAACTACAGGGGGAAAAAACCTAAACTAAATAAAAAGATACTATTATTCTTAGTATATTAACACAGGTGCTTCACTAATTAAATAAAAAAAGAAGGATGAAGTTGTGTTTAGATCACAATTCCACAGCCACGTCCTAAAATCATTATCAGCTTAAACCCCCTGCACCTCCCCCAGCTCTCCATCCTGCGGGTAAAAGTGTTTGTGGAATTACAAGATGAACTGGACCAGTGAACTGACCTGGATAATCCCCTGGGGATGGAGGGAGGGAGGGAGAAATCAGCTCAGAACAGCCCTGTGAGCACTGACAGGCAGCCGCCATGAACACAGGACTTGGTTGTCTTGTACATCTACAGGGGAACTACTGAAGCCTTTCTTTAAGTTCTCCATAGTCATGTCAATGGAACGGTATTTCAGCTCATTATCTATAAAAATGGAATGCTAGCAACTCTTCAGGCTCACCTTTATGCTGGCCACATTACATATATTTTACAGACTCTATGCTAAGAACTACCTTTTTCTACCTCATCACTAGGCATAAAGAGACGTTGCCTTAGTTTGCTTTAGCTGTAATGAATTAGAAATCCAAGCAAGCCATTTTGTAGACGAAGTCATGGGGAAAGCCCCTTAACCCAGGTCACCTCAGCCTGGCAAGACCAACTCCTTTGTTGTCTTTGATTTACACTCAGATGGCAGTGAACAGGACTTGCTGCTGTTGTGAAGAGGACTCTGTGATCATGTACCTGCAGCAAGGCTTCACAGAAGTGATTCCCTATCTCAGCCAGGATCAGCAAACACCACTGTAAGTAACAACAGGTCCTGGTAGTGGCTGTTCCTGCCTAACAGTTGTCTCACTTATAAACCTGCCAGCATGATAACACAGATAAATAACCATTCTGGTGGTACAGACCTTGCAAACCCAGACATCACTGTTTTTTAAAAAAAAGAAAAAAGCATAGCATACACAGAATATCTTTTAGCTGAACAGTAGTATGTGCTCTATGACACATCACTACAAATCAGTACTTTTAATGGCTGCAAAGTGTTTTGTATAGTATCTCGAAAAGTTACAATGTCACTGCATTCCCCAGAAAAATACCTTGGGAAAGGTGAAATGGGTTTTAAGCAGGGGGAATAAACTATCTTACCGAGGGTATTTTAAATCTAGTAAGGTGTCTATATGACAGAGAAGCACACATTTTGGCATCTGAGACAAATATCCCACACACCTTACCCAGACTGACAAACCTCTGTGGCCATTTCTAATGAAACTTCACAAAGGTTTAAAGTCATTCCTAAGGTACCAGAGGTAGGACCGAGATTATTAACAAACCAGCAAACCTTCAGTTGGCACAGTTCCCTAACACATTGCCCCAGGTCAAGTTTGTTGGTTTGGTCTTTTTTTCATCTCCTTACAATTGCAAGGGAGTAAAAAGTCACTGAAAACCTGAAGCTTTCAGTTGAGACTTACAAAAAGAAAATTATTAACAGGAAGAGAAACAGATGAAAAACAACTCCTAAAAAAAAGCAGACCACATCCAGACGAGCACAAAGAACCTTGTAAATTAATATCTGACAATTAAAAAAAAAAAAAAAAGCCAACACCTTATTGGAAAAAGTAGCCTGCTGAACACAGGAGAGCATCCCTGCACTCGAGTTCTTTAAGTGACTATCCAGGATAAAAAAAGCCTGATGTATTTTTATGTCTATTCTCCCCTTCTGTGAGTCATAATGGTGGGACTTGGTTATTAAAGGGTTTTTAACTTCACCACCAAACTGGCTACACAGGGCACCAATCATTACTCCTCTGAGCATTAAAAACATCGACTCGGAGAAGATACTTATCTTTGGGTTAATCAAACAATGTGCGCCAGCACCGAGCGGCAGCACGCAGGAGCCTGTGCCGGCTGCGAAGTGGTTAAAGCTCCCGAGCTGCCGGAGGCGACTGACGAAGCAGAAAGGAACTGACTAAATCGCAGCATGACTTGGAGCTGACGTCAATGTGTATCTTGTTTGGAGTTTAACTTTTCCAGTTCCCTACTGCAACACGATTCCAGGAAATCTAATGACGTCAGCCTTTTGAACTCAATTAGCTGAGGAACAGACCATTTTAACAGTGGAGGAGAAAACAAGCAAGCGTTACAATACTTAGAATTATTGCCCTCAAATTGATTTGCATTCTGTATTTTTTTCATCATGAGAGCATAGGGTTTATTTACACTGCTGAAACAATGCACACTTCTTTACAGCTAGGCTTAAGCCCACAGATATCAAACCTGTAGTGTTTATTGCTAAACAAACAAACAAAAAAAAGCAGCGTCATTTTTACAAAACAAAAGGCAACTATAAACACAGCAGCATATATGACTATCTCCACAACAAAGAAAAATGCAAAAGAAGACGGGTGCCTTTTTTTCAGCAAAATCCTGCGTCAAGTAGTAAAGACTAGTTATCTGAACTAATCTATGCAAGAACTCAGACACTAACTGATTTTTTTGGTTTTTTTTTCCAATTGAAACTATTAAAATTGCCCTGAAATTCTACACTAACTAGATAGAAGCTATTTGTATGAGTTTTGAGAGATGAAAGAGTTACAGCAACAGGTTCAAAAGAAAACGTCACAAATACTAACTAAATCTGCTAAGACATACAAAAATACCATGTAAAAGGCAAACAAAATTTTTACCTGTTTCATCTCCTGTTACAGCCATGATCAGCTTCTGCACACACAATTCTCCTGTTCCTCTGCCACAGCTCAGCATGAACTGTTCCAAACTAGCAAGCATGTGCAGGATTACAAGCAAGAGCACTGACATCATAGTGACCTCACTTGCTTACCACTGTCATTAATATGCTCTCTCACTGGCACAGCTCACTGAAACGGCAGCCCAAAGAATTCCTTTTCCAGTAAACCTGTTCTGGTTTGTTTGGTTTTTTTTCCCTCTTCCATATTTCTATAATCCCAGCTTTGTTCTTTTTCCCTGAATTATTCATAAAGCTACAGAAAGCCCTCACCACAACGCTGGCTGAAAATTCACAGCACTGTCTGACAGAAATTAAAACATTGCTCTAGCACTCATGAATAACTTGAAATGATAAAGTCATGATCAAATAGAAAATAAGGAAATTTTAAACAGACATGCAATTGTTTTGATTGGAACAGTTCCACTAAAAGGCAGAGAACTCTGTTGGTCAGACATGCGAGACAGGAAAGCTAATAAGCTGTAACAAACAGGTAAATGAAAGGCTAGAGCTCCTTTCTTTGTGGGGTAACCAATAACCCACTCATTTAATTTCGGTTAAAAGCTTCAGAAAAGATTAAAGAATGCTCCAACAAAGTAAGTCAACCTAATGCTAGTGACTTCAGGCAGAACAATAACTCTGGGTAACAGCTATCTCTTTCCCCATCCCTCCCTTTTCAAAATATGTCCAAGAGATCTGGTTGACTTAATATTAAAAAATAAATTGGAAAAAAAAATACCAGCTCTAAGGGAGTTACTCATTATTTACATCAATTTAAATAAGTTTCACACCAACAGTCCAAGCACTGGTCTGCATGTAGGGCATAGTGAATTTCTAAGGTCCCTGTCTGTAATAAACAAATTCAGACTGGTAATTCATCCACTGTGAAACTAAGCTGGATGGCAACAGTGGAAGAATCAATGTGAAAAAGGAACTTTCCGTGATTACAGGACCACTTCAGGATCATATGAACAGAAGATCAGAACTGAAGCACATAAGAAATTCAAGCCACAGATCTCAAATATCACTGACCATATAATAAAAATACACATAGATCCCAACAGAATGATTTTTTATACAACTTTGCTACTCTCATCTTTCACTAATAATCAAAGTTTCTTCTTCTTCAGCTAGCAAAATAACCCTTAAGCTGTATTAAGAAACTGTCCAGACATTAGATCTGCCTTTTATTTTGTCCACAAATGTAAACTTGTAGCAAATAGTGTTACTCAGCTGGATCAACACCTTTGGCACTTTTCTCCTAATATTTTTCCCCAACACAGGTGATCAGAAAATATCAAGTACAGGGTTTATGTGATCCATTATTACATGAGATTAATCAACAAATACTTCAGAAAAAATATCAATACATATGCTATCAAAGATTCTGAATCAGATCTTTTCTGCCCTGGGACTGATATTTGTTATATTTTTTATTTCCTTTACTTCTATGATTATTACAAAAAAATTATGTGCTACCTATCCAAATTCATTATAAATGATGACCATATATATAAGTGGAAAGATACTAAGCAGAATGTTTTTTCCTATTATAATTTGTGCTATCACAATATAAGGTGACCATTCAACTACAAAGTGTACATAAATGACCAATATTCATAAACTATATTCTTACAGACTTTCTAGCATAGGCAAGAGGACCTGTAGCAAGGACATATCAGACACTTGTATATTCACCTAATTCCATTGTTTCACTCCATCCTGAATAACTCATGTTTGTTGACTATATACAACTGTATCACTGTAAACATCCTCAGGTGCTTTCACACTCTTTATACCCTTTTTTTACTGAAGATTTATTTGTTTAAATATTTTCCAGTATCAGTAGCATGTATAGTAAGTTCAAGCATTTTATCTTCTCATCATATTCAAGATCATGCTCACTTATTGTTAGGTTTGTACTCTTCTCTGTATACATTACATTGCACTTTTCTTCAGTGTCAACAGCTATGAGCCTCACTGAAGTACTGAAATTTGAGCCAAAGGAACAGAGAATTCCAGGAAGTCAACTTCTCTGACCATGGACAGAGAACAAATCAATGTCATTAAAAGTATCTAGAAGCTTCCAGAAACATGATATGGCAGGTATTCAGTAACTGTCTCTGAATCCATTTCGAAGGTTTCTATCACAGGAAAGACACTTAATAAGCTATTCCATCTTGTCAAGTCCATCACTGAGACTGAGTAGCCCTGTCAAAGGACTACTCTGTAACGGAGAGTCTGTAAAGGAAGGTTGGTCAAATGAAACTCCCAAGGACTGAAATGCTGCTGGATACAATCCTTAAATTCTGTGTCTGTACTCTCTCTGCCCTGACCCCAAAGCTCTGAACAATCAAAGCAATACCTATAAAACACTACAGCCTCTGATTTAAGGGATGTGTAGGCACATGCATAGAAAATACTCAGAAAACATGTACTACCAGAGTGGGAAATTTGGTTGTGGGATGGCCAAATTTGGATCTTAAGGCTTTACTGAGAATGTATTCATAATAACATTTAGGGATATTATAACAGTACTCTCTGCACCATAAAAACTAACATTTGGCTAGGGAGTTTTCATATTATAGTCTTAAAACTTCCCTGAAATGCTTCTGAGAAGTCTTGGGATGATAATGTATTACAGCAAAGAATTGAGCAGAGGCAATGGAAGAACTCAAATTTCATATCACTATTTCACATTGTCTCAACAAATTCAGATATCTACAAGCTATTATTTTTATTAACACCCTTGGTTACCTTTACAGCAAAGGAAGAGAAACAGCCACCTACAGGTAGAACTTATATCAAACATCCATAGCAGGTAAAATAAAGCACCTCAACCTGGACTTCACCTCAGATATCTGTGCCTACACTTATTTGATGACTTTCATCCACTCCATTAACACACATTTAAAGCCTTTCTTGCTCCTCTCATAGTTAATTTCAGATAGCTGTTTCGGCTTATGAGAGCATTCATACAGCCCTCCCTTCCCACTTCTCTGTGTCAATAAAATAAAAATTTTTAAACATCCCCTATATGCTCCATAGCTATTAATTTTGTGATTCCACAGAGAAATCTCTTCACCATTTTTATCAGCATCACCCAATTTCCCTGATAATGATAAGAATCCAAGAGACCTTTGGCTCTTTAACTCCCTCAGCATTACCAAAAGGCTGAGAGCAGGGGAAGAAAAAACATCATGCAAAAACTACAGTAAGTCTCAAGAACTCACTATTCACAATTCAGTTCACATGTGCATTTTATAGGACCTTCAATGTGCTCTTCTGTGAGAAAACTAACTTCAGTTAATGAACTGCACTCTAATAACGACAAGAGCCATATGTTGCAAGAAAACTCTGCATTAAACATATCCAAAGAACTTCAGAATTTGTGTTTTAATAAGATAAACTGCTGAAAAAACCCAAATTACTCCAATGTATTAAATGAGGTGCACCTTCAGCATCTCACATGAATCTGCAGCAGCACCTGTACTCCAATTAAATATATATCTCAGAAATCCAGACACAAGAATTAAAAGAGAATTCTAAGCAGAAAGTGATTTTATATTATTTCCTGCTTTTAACCAAAAGTAGTCGCTGCCTTACTGAGCACAGAACCTGAGCCCCCTCCTAAGACTATCTTTCATCTTGCTGTTCATAAGTATTTTATTTAATAGCGCAATAATGTCAACACAGTAAAAAACCTTTTAAGAACAGTTGCTTAACATGAAAAAAATTATAACGCATTGGACTAATAAAACATACCTTGAACAACAACTTGGCTTCCAGGAACAAAAAACTGTTGTGTGCCATCAGACGACTGTCCTGCATATTGCACAATGGTAGCACCTGGCTGAGGAGCTCCTGAATTTGTCACTGTCTGGATTGTACCACCTTGAGATATAGTAACTAAACAGAAAAGAAAAAGGTAAGTTAGGCAATAGGAAGAGATAACATTTGCTAAAAAGCAAAATTCCCTTTTCGAAATAAACATTGTCTGATAGGAATCCTGGTTCTCTCCTTGCTTAAAGATCAAGTGTACAATAAAACTTAGATAATGTTAATACTGATTTCCACAAACATAAAGCATGTTTTGCAGTACATGCCATATATATAACAGATAAAAAGCCATGTTCAACACATTTTATCTATTTTCAGAAATATTAACTGTCCTAGAATAGTGTTAATATAATTTTAAAAATTAGTAGCTCCTAGCCATATAGAATCATTGTTGTTCTAAACATAAATGTAAAAGTTATTTTAAAAAAATAAAAATAAAAGCTATGTTTATTGACTCCCACAAAACAAAACCCAAGACATCTAGACAAAGGAAGAGAAAGTCTTCTCACTCACAACCCTTTCCTTACTGTGAGAGTAAGTTTCGCCTAACAAGATTTATCCAAGTTGTACAAAGCTGTGAACAGCCCAATATTTATGTAAGAAGAGAAATAGAACAAAGTGGGATTTTTTCATCCATGTAATCAGCAATATGAAAAATACAAATATACTTTCCCCATTAAAAAATCATATTGTATTCCTTGCCATAATCAAATATTTAGAAAAAATTGCAATTCCCTAGAGACATAAACTGTATATTCCTTTTAAAATTAGCCTTGCCTTTCTTAAACACAGAAATATCATAGAATCATAGAATGGTTTGAGTCAGAAGGGACCTTCAAGATCATCTGGTTCCAACTCCCCTGCCATGGGCAGAAGCACCTTCCACCAGAACAGGTTGCTCAGAGTCCCATCCAACCTGGCCTTGACACTTACAGGGATGGGGCATCCACAGCTTCTCTGAGTAACCTGTTCCAGTGTCTCACCATCCCCACAGTGAAGATTTTATCCTAATATCTCATCTAAATCTACCCTCTCTGTTTAAAACTTGCCCTCTCCTTCTGTCACTACCCTCCCTGACAAAGAGTCCCTCCCCATCTTTCCTGTAGGCCCTCTTTAAGTACTGGAAGGCCACTGCGAGGTCTCCCTAGAGCCTTCCCTTCTCCAGGCTAAACAACCCCAGCTCTCTCAGCCTGCCTTTATAGGCAGGGCCTCCAGCCCCCCAACAGCTCCATGGTCCTCCTCTGGATCTGCTCAAGCAGGACCATGTCTGTCTTGTGCTGGACACCCCAGAGCTCCAGGTTGGGTCTCACCAGAGCAGAGGGGCAGAATCACCTCTCTTGACCTGCTGGCCACACCGCTTTTGATGCAGCCCACGATAGGATTGGCTTTCTGGGCCACAAGCGCGCATGGCTGACTCAGACTCAGTTTTTCATCCATCAGCACATCCAAGTTCTTCGTGGCAAAGCTGCTCTCAATCCACTCATTGTCCAGCCTGTATCCACAGATAGGATTGCCCCAAACCACATACAGGACCCTGCACGTGGCCTTGTTGGACTTCATGAGGTTTGCACGGGTCCACCTCTCTACTCTGTCAAAGTGTGACCATCCAGTCAATTCTTTATCCAGAAAGTGGTCCACCAGCCAAATCCATGTCTCTTATGCTAATTAAAACAATTCTGAAATTTTTAGCTGAGAACCCAATTCCCAAGAAGTAACAAACTCCTTTCTCCCCTAAAGATGTGTAAACTACAAACATTGTGATTATATTTGTCATCTGAGATGCTACAAAAGTCAGACATAAGTACAGATTAAAGTCAGCTTCAGGCTTGCCAACTCCTCTGAATTCTTTGTCAAATTCACAGTACTTGATGACATTCTTGAAGGTTCAGCTCTGCTAATATGAATACAGGATTTATGTGGATTTTGGAGATAGCTGATTTCAAATGTTCTGTTTTAAAAAGAGTAGAGTATCTTGAAAGTGCTACTTCAGATATAAACAGTTCGAAGAGCACTGAGATTGCCAAATCCCAGCAGCTAAATTAGCTTCTTTAGGGCAAAACATGGAATTCTTCTCATGCTGAATGAAGTTCAGAGCCCTACCCACAACACTGAAACAGGGTTCAGCATGGACCTCCAGTCCTGCCTTTGGAATGGGGAACATGCAATGTAGGAGCATACTAGCATGTACTGCACATAGGCTCCATAAGGCATCAAGGAGTAGGGGAAGGGGGTGGCAGGGTGAAGAGAGCAAGATGTTGTTCTGGTCTGACCTCCAAAGCAGAAAGTGCCCCATTTTGGGGTAGGGTGAAAGAGAGAGAAGGAAGAGAAGTAAATCATTGTATTCTGTGTTCTTCACAACGTCCGGGACAAGAGCAGAAGGATTTGTCAACTCTACCTCCCAGGAAAGTTACACAGAGCCAAGTTCTGCCTCTCAAGAGTTAGCACCAAAAATGGTATGTCTACACCATCACAGAACCATACCACATAAAACCCAGTCAGTTCGGCTTCCTGAGCAGCAAAACATCAGCACAGAACGATACAAAGCTCTTGGCTCCACAGTGAGCCTGGATAAACAATTATGTCACATCTGTACTGCAATTATTCATTCAGATCACAATCCAGGACTTTCTAAACAAGAGTGAATTAACTCCAGTAACTGCCTTCCCTACAGGACTGATTCCTGCCATATTCCCAGAACAAAACACTGCCCATCCCCCCATTCACTGCCTGATCTCAACCTCTGCACACACTTGGTTGTGCTGGAGCTCTACTGAAAATCTTCTACTGAAAGCTTTCTCTGAAGAAAGCTAGGACTTTCCTGGACAGTCCCTGGAGGTGGATGGGTATAAGCAGCATCTTCTAGCCAGGACCGAAGACAATACTAATACCACTCTCTGGGTACAATAAACTGCTCTAAACCAGAAACAAAAAAGAAAAAAAATTTCGATTTTTCCCTCCCTCCCAAAACAGGAAAAGGAAATAAAGTTGGTCTTTCCCAAAAGACTTCTTAACTCTCCAATTGTTAAAATGCTTCCCTAAGACAGCAAGCAACCCAAACAGATGGCAAAAGAACAAATGATTTTCATTTCCCCTGCATCTTTTCAGGCAGATCATCATAACATGCACAAGCAGGCAGGGAGGTGGGGAGGTTGATTCACACAGTCCAACTGAACAAACAACTCTTGCACACTAGACCACCATCGTAGGTGAGGAAGACGCTATTTTTTTTTCAGTATGAAATAACCAATACGACAGAACTACAGCCAACAGAGTAGGCTTGTAGTCAAATGAGGCTACAATGCTCCTACACAAGGCAGTGCCTTGTGCGAAACCACTCATTCTCCTGACAGAAAGATAACACATATGTTGATGGAGGTAACTGGCAAAGACACTTTATCTGGTCATGCCTATCAGTCTGTCTGCTTCCATAAGCCAAAGCCAAGAAGCTCTGAGGAAAAAGATATCTGGAAACCATGGCAACATACCATTTTGGCTGCTAAAAAGTGGAGAACAGCCATCGCTGCTGCTAATAGAAAAAAATACATTTGTTTTCCAGAAAAATTTACTTATCAAGTTATTCCAGAAATAGTCATCCCAGACATCCAGACACCAACATACAGTCAAAATGATCTTTTCCACTAAACTGCCTTTCCTGAATGCAGAAATAGAGAGAACAGTATAGAAAAACAATGAACCAGCAAATGCAGTAACATATGACATCTCTTTTCAACCAGGATACTGCAAGACCAGTTCTTCATTGCCATGGACACTGTACAAGCTTAATGCATAAACTGCTGGGTGCCTGCACAGGAGAGCCTGTGCAAACAATGCTGGCCAGGAAGAGAGGAGTGCTCAGGCATAATAATGATAGGCAGAAGTAAAGAGCTATTGACAGGAGATGTAAAGATAAAGTGGATATGTTTAGTGACCTGCATAATATCCAGTTTAAAATCAACACACAAGTTGCTGCATTCCCACACAGTGTTCCTGGTTCTAGCTAACAGCAGTTCCTGAGGACCACAGGCAGCCAACAGGACAGCTCAGAAATGCTCCAGATCTGTGCTTTATACACGTAAGAACTAGAAGTCCTTCCAGCTTAACTAGAAGCTCCTTGGTAAATTCCAAATAAGGATCCGCTCTACTACAATTAAATGACCATCCTTGCTACCACCTGGTACCAATTTTTTCTAAACAGAATTAGAACACATAGACTTCATTGAAGCCAAAGATGGGAGATGTTTTAACTTACAAAGCTGAACTTGAAAAAAAAAATCAAATTAATAAACAAATAAATTGGGTCAGAAAAAACATTTCCAGGAAGAAAAAGCTCCCCAAACAAAGTTTTGGAACCAGAAACAAGAGAATCCACAAAGGCTGACACTGCATCCTAAAGGAATACCTCATTATGATGAGAACCTTAAATATACAGCAGATGTTTTAGACTCCCACTATAACTTACTCAAAGAAAAAGTAGCAAAACCCCATAAATCTTCCAAGCTTGGCTTATAGTGAAGTTTAAATTAAGAGAAATGAGATTTCATTAAATCTTTGTGAATTCTGTTGTTCAAGCACATTGCTGGTTTTGGTCTCTGTTGCTTAATTTTCACAAGTAAATGTCTGATTGAACAAGAAAGCAAAAACTGTGAATCTCGGTATTTATTTATACACTTCCCTATCCCTATGGTTTATGGCTGTGTTCAGATGAAAATATACTCTACCAAGAATCACCTGCTGCAAGACATTGCTAGTCAAAGTACAACTCTGGTTTCCTAGAGGAAACTATGATTAAGAAACCTAAACTCTAAAATTTCTTAGAGTCCTAAAGGTTTTCAGGCTCACTACATCATAGTGATGCTATAGCATTTTTTTTAAGCCTTGAAATGGCATATATATATATATATATATACAAAGTAAAGCTAAGCAAAACCAAAAATATTATTCAAAAAATTAAGAAAATAATTTAGTTTGGTCATAAATACCTGCCAGATTCTGTACTGGATAACTGTAATTTAGCATGACCATAAGTCCACAGAAGAGAACACTTCAGATGCTGGACATCACATAGCAAACATTTATCTGTGTCTATAGCTTATGCAAAGGGTAAGAAAAGCATTCTAGGAGCACAAACAATATTACTTTCTATGATGAAAGGATAAATAACATTATAGGCAAATGTTGCCTTCTCAGAGTTAATAATTAGTTGCATAAATTAAAGATAACTGAAGAACTCTAAGGGCGACTAGAATACAACTGGAGAGCCCTTCTATCCCCTTTTATATGCCACTGCAATGTTTTAGTAGACTTCCTCTGTTTTCTCATTTCAAGGAAAAAAACCACAACATTTCTTATGTAATCTCCCTGTCATTATATCAAAGGAAAAATACCTGCACTTTACCGGGTCTACTTATGAAAAGACACGAAAAAACCCTACAAACAGTACGAGTGAAGCTTTATCAAACACATAATTGAAAAAAGAGTTATTATAAAGTTAACCCTTAGACAATATCTGATTAAGCCCAAAGAAGCCATAGAGAGCAAGTTAAGCAATGCTTTTACCACAAATACAGAATAAAAATATCCAAAATAGAACAGAACTGTGAATCTAACTTTTAACTTGCACTTGGATGAAGTATCAAATGTTGGAAATCACGATTTAGGTTACTTCTACAGTTTAAGTGTTCATACTTGACAACTGGAGACAGAGACATAGTTCGTTTAAGAACAAAAGTTTGAAGTTAACAAAAAATTTCATACTCCAACCTTACAATTCAAGAAAGTCTAATTGTCATTTCATATAATAGCACTAATACATGGCAAATCACAGCAATTTGAAACTACAATGATTTAAAATACTGAACATTTATATAAAAGTGTCAATGTTTTTCATTTCACTTGAGCTTCACCTCCACATTTTAACGCACAGAAACTCTAGAAGAACTAAATCTATCAACTAACAAACATCACAAGAAACAGACTGAAAGTCTGTAATGACCACATCAGGAAAAATTAAATATAATAATTGAAGTTATTTAGAAATACAGAAGCTCTCATACTTCTTCATCAAAATCCAACACTCCTATTTCATTGTGAAACTGTTACAAAGAAATCTGTGCTATGTATGTTCTGCAACATCACATAGTACAGGTGCAAACATACGGTATTGCCCTGTGTTAGTATGATAGAGGCTGGTCGGCATGGCCGTGGCAGAAATACCAGAAGGTGTTCCTTCATCTTCTGACTTCTCTTCCTCTTCAATCTTTGCTACTGCAGGAGCATCTGATGAGAGTTCATTCAAAATTTTTCTAAAAAAGAAAAATTGTACTGAATGTATTTGAAAATCCATACCCATAAGAAAACTAAATAACTGGCTTTTATCAGACAGTTTTGCTTTAAGACCAGCAAAACTAAAATAAAAAGTCCTTACCGGTATGAAGGCCTTCTTGAAAGTATTTCCCTACGTTTTTGGGAATCAATTATCACTTCTGATACTGCAGCTTCATCTGCAATCGATGCTACCTGTAATAGCAAAGTTCCTGAAATTCATAACTTCATTAAAAAAAGAAGATAGCAACAGAGTAAAATATTATTTTTAAAAATTCCTTCCATGTTTGCATATAGGAAATTTATGCACTTATTTATCACTAATCATGGGATTTCAGACTTTTTTTTTTCCAAAGTAGATAAAATATGAGGTTAGACAGACATAGCCACTTAGTTGACATCTTTCATTTGAAAAAGAAAAGTCAAAATAATCCAGGTTACTTTTTTTGTGACTGACACAAAAGTACAGACTTCTTTCAATATAAAAATATTATACAATTTGTTTAGCTTTTAAAGTGAGTTAAACATTTAAAATACAAAATACTTCACCAATGTGCCTTCTAGAATAGTATACAGTATAAAAGCCTCTCCACACAACAAAGCTACTTAGAAAATAACTTTATTTAAATGTACACAATTATTTACACTTACTAACACATATGCATAAATACAAAGACATTGCTTAGCAATGTTGCGTGACTTTTAGAAACACCTGACAAGTCCACAATGTTTCATTTAGTCAGACCTTTAGTATTAGTATTTTCACATCTCCTTCTTCTCTTAAAATTACCCAAGACAACATTAGGGCATGTGGCTGAATCACATTCTTGACCACCAACTATATTATGACACAGAACTGAAAGTCATTATTGAACAAGGCAAACACACCATTTTCTTGGATTCATTTAACTACTCAGAACTATTGGTGTGTTAAGATTTCCAAACTGAAACACTGTGATAAAAAAATCTTTTCACATAAAGACAGACCAGACTGCAGTTTCAGACCAAGCACTGTCTTAAGCACTGAGCAAACATGATGTTAAGTGTTAGAAGGCTCCAGTGTTTGACCTGGGAGCAGAAGCTGCTCAGGGAAGTCAAGGAATAGTTCTAGAATTAATGCATCTGCCAGACTTCAGTGTTCAGTGCTAAAAAGAAACCCTACCTGCTTGATCTCAACAGAAAATGACTGTGTGGAAGGTTCTGGAAATCTATAGGGCTGTGTCACCTCAACTCAAACCTGCACTACACCTTGAAGGAATTATTACAGAATAAAACTGCAGAATTGTCTCATTGCTTGTTATTTTTATTACATTCTGATTCTGTGTAAAAATATTTGTTGCAGCCTCATTTTGCTGGGTAATATGCAGCAAACATCATCAGATCACTCTGTGTCTGCCTCTGCCACCTAGAAGGTGAGAGGTACTTATGCATGTGTACAGACATACAGCTCCAATGCAGACACCAGAGCTGACTGGCAGAGATACAGGCAGTTCAAGAAGTCTGTATTCCTCCTTTCTGCAGGATGGACCAGTGCTGAGAGGCAGACAGGGGTCCTGAAAGGCATTTCCCTCCCAATGAGCCTTCAGTGATCCTTCAAAACTAAGATAGTATTGCATAGCCAAGAGCTTGGGCATCGTAACTCAAGACAGAATGTTCATTCTGCTAGGGAGCAGAGGGTAATAAATCATCGATTTGCTCCAGCACAAACAGCAGGAAAACAAGACCTTTAGTTGCCTTTCAATCTTCACGTTCGACTAAGGGTTATCAAGAACACCCCCTAGTTTGTGAAGATGGCTGAAGAAGTTGGGAACAGTCACACTTTGGGAAGAAGATATGGAAATCACAAGATGGTTTAAGAATTTTAATGTGGAAGAGGACATTTTCTGCAAGAAATTTCAGAAGCAATAATTTTCACCATGACAAAGAGAGAAACTAACATTTCAGAGCATTCTAATAGCAAGCAACCATATCCACGATGTTAATTAACAGAAACCATTGTCTTTTTTTCCTGGACATTGTTCAGACTACAACTTTACCTGCTTCACCTTTATCTGCATTGGAACAAAACTTCAAACTCACGTTAGTCTGCCAAGACCTAATACACTACAAGGGGAGCAAGCAACAAGTCAAACAACAACCTGAACTTCAAACCTTCCTACAAGCAAAAAAACATTAACAAAACAACAGGGAATGTTACACAGATTAGCATTTTTTTTTCATCCAAAAAGCAGCAGCATCACGAGAAAAAATTTTGAACAACTTCCTGTTGGGAGCTGCAGGTGTTTGAGGGAGAGGTCACACAAGCTTCAGCATCAACCTTCAGTAGACTTTTTTTTTATTAAAGCGATATAATTTCCCAAGTTCCCCATTGTCTGGCAGAGAGAAGACATCAAGTTAAGGCCAAATGATCTGGAGGATATGCCAGACAGCAGGATAAAGTACTGAAGAGGAACATAGAAGCACTGAACACCCTCAGTAATGGAGTTTTTTACAGCATCTTCAAGCCCTTCTTACAGAGTCACTGCATTTGCCATTAGCAGCTTGAATGAAAGCAAAGCAAAAACCTGGAACTAACTAGTTGGTATTGACTGGGACAATAGTTTCTTCTTTCTACTCCTTTGGAAAAGGAAAGACAGCCAGAGTTCACTCAATACAACAAATAGTTGACTTCAACTCCCCTAAGACAACACAGTAGAAGCTGGCAAGAGATTCCTGAGAAATTGCTCCTTCTGAGCTTTGAAGAAAGTCCTCTACCTTTTCGTGTATATCCTGACTATAACTGACTTGAAGAAAAGCAGTGACAGAAACTGAGAATTACTAATTTGCTTATGGAATAAAGATTACGCTGTTAAATTACAGTTAGAAAGAATTCCAATTTAAAAAAAAAGTAATTACTTTGAATACTCTGATCTGACTTCACATTTGACCAAAACAAAGTCTCTTGACATCTACTGCACCTCTTTCAGTAGTGATCTCGAATTTCAAAACCTTATAAGGTTCCATCAGCTACACCTATTGCTCAAAAATAAAGTATTCATTACCTGGCCAAGGTTTTATTCCTTCTCTCTAATATACCTACATGTGCCTTTTTACTTATTATATTTGAAAGTTACTAAGAAGTCTCCAGCATTAAAGACAGCTTCTCAAGAAGACTGCAACACGTTAAAGAAAAGCCACGTGTTGTCAATAACCACAGATAAAACAGTTCCCACAAAACAGGTGTATCGTCTCTCTTACCACAGATATCAATTCTATTTGCAAAAAGCAATTCGGTTGGCATTTCCCAATCAGATTTTAACCAAAATAGAGCAAAGGCCTTCCCAGCTTACAAGAGAAACACCAATGGAAGACGAAGTCACACTCAAAACACTGTAAATTCATTCTCTCTCTCGTCTTTTTCACTATTTAAAAGGTCTGAAAAGTCTCATACATTTTGCATTGAGCCCTGTTTTCTCATACCAGCAACTTGAAATGTGAACATTTGCCATATAAATGTTTATTTTGAGGCTGCCTGTATTTTTGGTCTCTACATATCCACATCCACAAAAAGCAATACCTGATGCTCTAACAAGGCCTGCTGAAAACAAGGAACCATTTGACTGTATGTGTAGTTTCATTATATCCAGGCCCTTTGCAAAAATACAATATGAGATATTTCAAAATTTATGACTTCAGAGTCTCATTAGAAACACAATGTTCACAGAATTTAACAAAACAGAAAAACTGCAAAATACCCTAGAGTAAGGCCACGTTATCACAGAAATTTGCTGTTGCGTAAAGTGCAGAGTTCCAAGACACCATTTTTTAGAAGATAAACAGGAAGCATTAAGGAATTGCTACACAATGCTTGTAGAGCTGCTACTGGTTGGATGTTTGCCACCTTTCCCTCCGCTGTTTCCTGCGCCATATGAGTAAATCCTGCAGCACTGGTAGGAATGAAGAGAAACTGAAGATGGATTGGGAAAAGAGTTATGAAGTACCAAATATTCATGAAAATGTAACAATAAAAGAGCTAACCTGAACAGCTTGCATGTGTGGTGACTGAATGACTGAGGGCTGTGTGGCTTGAATGACACCCTGGACATGAACAGTTTGACCAGAAGGCAACTGCACTAGAGTTACAGCTGGAGATCCTCTTCCAGCACTTGAAGCAGCTACAGAAACCTGCAAAAATTATAATCATCATGTTTAAGTAACATGTCTTAAGATTTCAGCAAACGCTTTTAGAAGTGACACTAAAACAAACCAATTTTGTTGCCATATCTAAAGTAGCTTAGATGTGTATAATTATCATCCACAGAAATTAACAAGTTTTACTAGTCCAAGTTTGGCATGTACCTTTTCAAAGGGCATGGAAGGTTTAAAACTGTTCCCTAACAAGCTGCAACTCTTTCTTCCTTTTTTGTCCTCCAAAGATGTCTTGTTTTCTTTTCAACTAAAAAAAAAACCCAACCCTAGGCCACCACACACCACATCTGCTGTTGCTACCATGAAGGTTAGGAAGAACCTCAAGAAATGTAACAAAAACCATGCATATTCACTGAAGTGGTATGTTGCTGCAACAACATAAAGGGCAGAATGTCCTTAGGAAATAAAAAAAAAACCCCAAAACAGAACTGCTTCAGTTTTGCTTTGTTCATTAGGTAAGAAGTTGTGCTTTTCCGATGGATGTCTCAAGAGATGAGAATTTTTCAGATAGCAAAAAATAAAGCAATAAATAAAGCAATACAAGGACTTGTAAATTGATTTAGCTTAGCGGACTCTTGTTATATATATATATTTATAGATCAAGAAAAACAGAGTTGGAGTGTATCAGGACTTCAAAACATCGACAAAAATAAAGAACAGCTGAATCTTCTTTAAGCCTAGCACAGCTGAAGTGTTCTGTTTAGGAATAATCTGGTCCCTTTTTCTGATGACATTTTAGAGGACATAGCTTTCCCTAGCCTTTGGCTCTCAAGCCTCACTGCTGAGGATGAATGGGTTAAGAAACAGTTTAGCAACTACAGGATAAGAAACAGTTCAATATTTTTGCTATTACTGTTAAGTCCATTAACAGAAACAAATACTGATGCAAAGGGAAAACAACTAAAATTGATCTCAAATGCTGTGATGAAACATCTCTAAAAAGGAAGAGAATGACAAACAAACTGTGTTTTTTAAAGTAAACTGCATTGTAAAGTCTTATTTCTATATTCCGTACACTCAAAAATAAACCCAGACTCACATACAAAATTCTGGTATTATTCCCTTCCCAGCTTTGTTCTCAGCCCCAAAAGGTACCTGGATTAGTAAAGCTAAAACTGAGATCACAGAATCACAGAACATGTCGAGTTGGAAGGGACCCACAAGGATCATCGAGTCCAACTCCTGGTCCTGCACAGGACCATCTCCAAGAGTCACACCATGTCCCTGAGAGCATTGTCCAAACCCTTCTTGAGCTCAGACAAGCTTGGTCTGGGGACCCTGTTCCAGCGCCCAACCACCCTCTGGGTGAAGAACCTTTTTCTAACATCCAATCCAAACCTCCCCTGACACAACTTCAGGCCATTCCCTCGGGTCCTGTCACTGGTCACCACAGAAAAGAGATCAGTGCCTGCCCCTCTTCTTCCCCCATGAGGAAGTTGCAGACTGTGATGTGTGATGAGATGACAGTGAGAAGAAAAACATGATGAACACTGAATATTTTTAAAAAAAATTAAAGAAAGTTTTGTAATTTTTCTGTATTTACAATGAAGGGGTTTTTAATTCCAAATATGAAAGAAGTTTTCATTCCTGATCCATAAGCCATAGCTTGCCTGGGAAATTTTCCTTTCTTGAAGCAAGTGAAAAATATTAACTACTGTTAAGAAGCACTGCTCTCAAAAAGACCTGATGGTGGTTCAAATTATCTTGAAGAAACACTGTTTCTAGGAAACAGAGACAGGATCTTGTCAACATTCCCTATGCAGTAGTTCAATGTTATAGGAACCTGAACTGCTTTTCAGGAAATAGAACAATTGAGGGCATTTCTAACCCTGAAATGGAAACAATAATTCATTAAGTGGCATGACATGATACATAAATAAGACATACAAACCTTTTTCCCAATCTACAGAATAAATATTAATGTTATGAGAAATTTATCAGAAATACATATTTGAGACTGAGCTCTAGAAAGTCTCAAAAAGATCTGAAGAGCATATTCTATTTTGTGGCAAAGTTGACATCCTAACCCCAAGCTTCCAGGAGAGAGCACAGAGCAGTCTAACTGTTTACAAAGCATGCCACCTTCCAAAACATTAAAGGCAATCTCACCAAACCTTTTGACTTACTGCTATCTTTGTGAGAGTTCTAATTTGATACAATACTCTGTGTATCAGAAAGAACTTTCTGAGTACAACACATAGAAAACAGTACAGAGCGAACAGTTTAAGAGTTTCTATTTGTACGCAATGAGTTAGGCACACATGATCACGAAATAATCCAGTACTCAGGATTAAGAAACGACATTAATTTAAAAGCTCCTTATTCAGTATAACCACACAAGAAAAAAAAAAGAAAAAAAAACCCACACTCAACTAATCTCTTTTGGACTGAAGTTTACAATACCACAGGAGAAATTGTTTTGTTCCCATTAATTCATATAAGAGATAAAATGAGGGGGAGTAGGGTTGAGCATAGAGGAGATGGCAGTATTATAAAACTTTCAAATGTCATATTCTGCATCCCTTTTATTAAATATTAGAATTTATTAAACCCATTTCAATTCACATTTCCCTTTGCAGTTTTCAAGCTGAATATTCCAGTGTAATAGTAGAAATATTCCACTGAAATAGTAGAACCTTTTGGTGCTCTCATGCGTAAATGCTGACTGAAACAGACTCGGTAAAAAAAAATTCCTTTGTGACACCAGTGATGAGCAATGCCATCTTTATCGTCATTACCTCAAGGGCTGTCTGGCACAGCGACTGAAAATAATCTGCAGAAGCAACTCAGGAACGCAGTGGGTGAGGGGAAGCTTAACATATTCTATGGATTCTGTGCTCCTAGGCGTGCAACAGTCAAGTCTAACAGCTTCAACACACACCAACCATGCAAACCATAACAGCAGTATGGTACTATACTCTTCCACAGAAAGAAAAGCAGCCAACAAAGAAGATCATACACTACCTTCATACCAAAGGCACAAACTCCTGTAGAGAAAGAGGTTACTCATCATTTGTCTGACTTCAAGATGCAGGGTCCATCCGAACTGTTATTTTGTGGATGTACACATTCCCTCACGCAAGGTCAGATAACTTTTCCCTACTGAGAACTAGAGAGGTTACATTCACCTTCAACCCCTTGTACCTTCAACTTTGCCAATACGAAGTAAGCAGTACACAGTTCCATCTGATTTCTGCCCCTGCTGTAGAATCTAAACACTATAAAGACTCCAGAAGTAAAGTGAAAACTATGGAGAAGGAAAAGTCAAGGCAAACCCATCCTGGATGCACCTAATAGAAGAGCAAAGGACTTGCCACGCTCAGGCAATGAGTACCCTCTACATAGAAAAGCTGGAAACAGGGAAGTTTTGATCAATTCCAAAGCTGATGCGAAAATAGCACATACTTTTAAAGACAACAACGTTAGGCTGATTTCAGACATTTGATGACAGCATACCCTTTGAGCAAGCACAAAATGGTGACAAAGCTGCACATTTATAATCCTCTAACATCAACTTTGCTAATGGTCTGGAGTTGCATTTCAAAGACTGGTTTTAGGGCCAATTTTTTTAAGTCTGGCAAACTCTTACAGGGCTCAATCTATTGGGGGCAAGATATAACACAGTTTGATGTTGAGAGCCCACAAGGACAACATCCTGTAAGTGCTAAACCTGAGCAGTCCCAGCTTGCAATGGCTATGCACTCCAGCCTCTGAAAATCTCCCTCTGATCTCTCTGACAGCAATTCTCACATTGTAAATCCTGATGTATGTCTAACTCAGGGCCAGCACCAAGAGGTCAACAGATGGTGTCTCAGACAAGGACAGCAGACAGCTCTACTGACAGACAACACAACAAAGTTAACAAAAAGTGAATCAAAGATAAACATCAACATGTAGGATTAAAAAACCAAAAACAAGACAACAAAGTATTTTTGTCAAATCTGAAAAAAGTCTAAGTACATTGATCTTACATGTTTACACTTAGCGTAGTTGAGCACAGGGCAACACAGAATGTAGTATGGCTTCTAGAAATCCTGCAAAAGGAACATCTAATTTCTCCCTGAATACCACTGCAGAATGTAACTGTTCCAAGATATGTTTGACTATCATCAACACTATCAGAATATTCCAATAAAAAATAACTTCCTTTTAAGAACAGATCTATATGCATCAACGTAGATTTATGCATGTGAAGATCTGTGCATGTGAGACAACCCCTGGAGCCCATCTCAAAACAGGTTGAGAAGTTTTCCATCTTGCACCTTTGCTCTTCCCTGAAAGCATCCCTCAAAGCTTCAACCTTTTGTTCAGATATTCTGTACACTTTCAACAGCTTCTGAAGAAAACCACCAATATTTTCTTACCTATTTCTTTTGGTGGCTGGATCACCAAAGACTATGTCAATTCATTAACTGGCTGAAAGTGATGGATGCAAGACATTAAACTATAAACGTAATCTTATCCTACATTAAGTCATTTTATTTAAAACAATAACCCTTTAATGGACGGAAAAATGTACCTCATTTTTGCTAGTTTCAAGTTTACTCATTTTTGCTTTTGTAGAAAAAGTAAATTTACTTTCATCACCAAAATATTGCAGCAGTATATAGCAGTATCTAGAACATAAGCTAGGAAACCTCCCAAACACTATTTTTTCCCTACTAATAACATATAATAGTTCCTTGTAGCATCAGAAGTTATTCCATTTCATCGCAGTGCTCCGCCCAGACATTCTTAATGTCTCCTCTGCCTCCCAACAGGGGACACATTAAAAATGCTTCAGCAAAAAACAATCTCTGCCCTCTACAGATGATCATCTTTCAGAATACTTGTCCACCTTTTTTAAAACTAAATGGCACGTATTTCTTTAAAAAGCCAACTCCAGGGGAGGGAAAAACAAACAGGCAAACACACACAAAAAACCCCAAACAAAAACCAAAACAAATAACCAAAAAATCAACCAAAACACCCCACCTCCACATCAAAAAAACAACCCCCAACAAACAAAAAAAGTCCACCTCCTACATAGTTGTCCCCAACATTTTGCTAGTCATTCCCCAGCCAAAGTCATAATAAAACCATTACATTCCATCTGGACATTGAAAACCCCACCTTTTTACTGGAAGAGCAGTCACCTGCTGGCACAGATGCCCAGAGAGATTCTAGATTCTCCATCCTTGGAGATATTTAAAACCCAAGTAGACACGGTCCTTCACAACTTGCTCTCACTGACCCTGCTCGTGCAGAGGGGTCAGTCTAGATAATCCCAAAAGGTCCTTCCAACATCAACCCTTCTACAATTCTTTGGCAATACACAGAAAACTACAAATTGAGTATTAAAATGTTTTACTTCTGACTGAAAAAAAAAACGGGTTAAACAAATATCTTATTTAAAAAAAGAAAAAAACAAACAACACACCCAGTCTCCTATGCTACCCCCAAGATATCTGAAAAGGAGCCCTTAGCTTCAGTGACCAGGCATTTTAGCTCTTGCTAAGAATCAAGTCCTTCTTTTCTCTATTTCTGCATGTTTGCAACAAAATTAGTAGGGGAGATGGTTGGAAATCGGCACAAGGTACATTTCAGTCACTTTTAATGGCTGTCTTCTCCTCACCGCACTCCTCCAGAGGCCAAGGAGGGAGACACGATCTGTGCCGCTCTGTTAACAGCCATAATACACAGACACTGGGCCAGCAGCACAGCCACAAATTCCTCAGAAACACTCCAAGTTTCCCATTTGGTACCACCAGCAAAACCAGTCAGATGTCCCACACAAACGTCTCAACATGCACCCCTGACTCTTGCCATGGCAAAGCACCTCACCTTCCAAGCCAGCCAGGTAGGAACGTAAACTAAAAAAATCCTACTCATCTTAAGCCAAAGGACTGTCACAACAAGGCCTTTCACAACAAGGTGAGCGTTCTGTCCAGGTCCGTTTTACCGAAATAAATGCTGTGGCAGAGCAGCCTCAGGGCACTGAGGGGTGCCAGGGCTGCAGGCACCGTTGGGCGGCTGAGGAGACAGGCCTGTCCCTGCAGCCCTCTCAGCTCCGCTCCTCTTCAGAGTGGCACAACTGCACCAACCCACTTCTCTGGACAGCCCACGAGAGGCATGTCTATGGCTCCAGCTACATGCACCAAGCAGCTCTGACAGCTCCGGGACAGCTCTCTGAGCCGTCTGACCACAAAGAGGGACTCCAAATGTCAACTCTGGACTGTTATCCTCAAGCATATGTTTTGGTTTATTGCTAATCGAATGAGATTCATCAATCCTTCAGAGTTATTAGTTTTAACTGAAAGAGATGAAGCCTATACCCAATACAGCTGAACCTTCACACACAGTACTCAAACATTAAAGGCACACAAACATAAAAAGTGTTTTCCTTGGGGACCCAGCAGAAGCTTTCTTACAGCATTAGTGACAGCTTCGTCTGTAGATCAACATTACAAATCCCAAGTGACAGAATTCACAGGTATCTTCCTCAGACACTATTGCACAAGCCAATAGATTTTACACATAAATCATGCTATGAAGTTAAAACACAAAATTTGAACTGAACTACTAAAGAAAGAAGAAATGAGGGGATGACATCAACAGAACAGACCAAATAGAGTTCTTAATTTCATGCTCCATTCTCAAAGAAAAAAAAAAAGAAAAAACCCAGCAAACAATATTCCCAGTGCTGCATGTATCAAAACAAAAAAATTAATGTTGATAAGAATTTTGCAGTCTCTGTGTCTGAAGATGCGAGAAAAAGAACAGCTGCCTTCAGTTTTTAAAATATTACCTATAATGTAAATCAAGTATCTAACATACCGAATACACAGCATCAAATCTTACAGATTAATAAATTCTGTAAGATGTTTTTTAAAATCACTTCCTTTATTTCACAAACAGGGTTTGAAAATCCTTTTAAGTGGTCCATACAGTTTTCTGAAGATATAAATCTTAGTAAGGTCAAGAACCTTACTTCTCTCAAGTATTAAATGTTTCATACTTTAACATGCACATATATTTTAATGTTTGAGAATTGTTACTATATAATCTTTTATCCACTAACTATCAAAGAATAATCCAGACAGAGCAACCATACAGAACACGTGAAGTATGTTTTTATAACTCCAGAAACTGCCATTGGATACATTAAAAATGTACTTGCAATTAGATGAAATATGTTCTGTACAAAAATTGGAACTAGAAGAGAATCATGGTTGGTTTTATTCATGTTTTCATTTTAGTTATTCATCATATCTTCAAATACACGTTTCAGATGTTTGATCTTTCAGCCATCTCAATTCTTTAAGACCCTCTTCCCATTTCTGTAACAATCAATCATCTTGTAAAAGTGAGTGAAAAATACACGTGACTACCACTCTACTTTGAAAAAGCTGGTCTCCTGAAAGCGTTACCTTTTAACAGACCTGATGTTACACTAGTCCTTTGTTAACTACTGAAGGCATAGTTTCCAGTACACCTTTGCTCTATTTTTCCTATTTGATAGCAAGACTTATAAAACATGAGAATGCCATGCAAATTGATAATTTAAAAATCACTGCAGCTCTGAATATCACTTATTGATTCTTTTCATGTTTCCACATTTCAGCTTACCTCAGATCCTGAGGAAATCTGACTTCGGCCTGGCTGATTCTGAAAGTGACCAGCATTTCTCTCTGTCATAGAATCCACTGCATTGTCATCCTGTTCAACCATTTCCATGGTCATCTGTCTAAAAGTAAATACATACACATTTAAATAATGCAGTACATGGAGGTATATAATGCAGTACATGGAGGAGTGCAATTCCAAACTATTTCATATTTGGAGCGGACAACTAACAAGAAATAAATAAATTTCTGTCAAAATGATCAGATTAACTGAAGTCCTTTCTTCTCATTCCCCTGTATTAAAACATTAATTCATATAGGCAGAAGCTCTAAAACAAGTATTTTGGAAAGCTGCAAGGAGAGACAGTTCTGGAAATGGCTGTCAGAGAGGGACAAGCACAGAGTCCCAGGGTCCCACGCACTGTTGCCAGCAGGGCTGGGAGCACAGTGCTCCAGAGCAGCCCAGCAGCACCACCCACAGCAGGTCCCTCGGGCCTCACATCTCACACTGGACGTGGCTCAAGCTGCCCAGCAGTCACGTGCTCTCAAATCTTCCAAGGTGCTAATTCCCAGGTGGGATCTAAACTTGAACTGTCTGTAAACTACGCATGGCTCAAGACCCACAACGATTTTTGTAATTTTGCAGGATTAAAAGTAGGGTAAGTTTCATAGGAAAATAAGTAACTTGATGACCTGCAGTTTAAACTAAGTGTTTAAACTCCAGATAGAAAGCTTCCAAATGTATCTGCTATATAAAAATGCAATTACCTGACAGTTCCTTTTCGATATTTCTTGGCACACTTAGTCATAACGGAAGGTGTGAATTTTAAACAAGAGCTTGGTTCTCTTCGGCTCCCTTTCTCTCCTACCAAACCCTGCACTGAAGGTGCAACATTGAATAGATGATGTCAAACATTGCCATGGCAACAGGTCAGTTTACAAACAGAGCAGAGACAGGATAGGGTCAGGCCCTCAGGCATGCTCCCACTTACACCCTATTTAACCAACTGAGGCCGCAAAAGGAAGACATGATAGAGATGAGGGATGAGAATGAGGCAGCAAATCTCAATTCCTTGGGTTCCATTACTGTAACTAGGGGATGGTAAGCCCTTCTGAACTCAAAGTTTAGTCTTCAACTATTTCAACTGGCTGATAGTTACTTCCATTTCTTCTCAGGTCTTACACTGAGAAATGGAAGAGGCAGGGAAGGAAAACTGCTACCCACCTGACTCTGAGACTCTGGAATTTAGTCCGACATGTTAAAAGTAACTACACTGAATCAAATTAAATGTAAACCAAACTCCTTTTGCGACACTATTTTAGAGAACAGTCCACAATCTTTAAGAATAAATTTTATTGGGTTTTTTTAAAAGTCACCCTTTTCTCACAGAATACAGGCATGAAAATTTGAAAAGATATCCAGTCAAATGATGCAGAGCACAGTTTGAACTCATATGCGTCCAATGGTATTCTACTGACCAGACTTACAGTCCTACAGCTAGAGGTAGCCAAGCTGTACACAATTCAGCACTTTATGAGTTAACATTCGTATTTCTGCCCACATAAGTTTCGTACTCTATCCCCAGTATCAATTCAGATTACAACTGTAGGAAGTTATTTTACACATAAAATCTTCTACATTTTTGTCTTGTTAGTTACCACTAATTACCTTTTTCTCTAGATACAATCAAATTAAGGATCTACCAAAGTCAAACAACGCTGGGGAGAGTATTTTCACCGAGCTTTCCACCACAATTTTCCATAAGAAAATGTTAGTTTATTAAACCATTCTGGTTTTATATATACATGCAATATAACAACAATAATAAAGTAGGGAAAAAGAGTTCTGTCTTCATAAACTAGGGCCATCCATACAGTCTTAAACATGAAAGCTCTATCTGGTTCATGGTAAGAATGCCTCCATAGGCTTCATAACAGCTCACACATCAAGGAAGATTAAATAATGCATAGGTACTGGCAACATATTCATTGTAATCTCTTCCTAAAGATGGGAATAAAGTCAGAATTAATTCACTTTATGAAGGCCCTGAAGTATTTTTGTATCCAGAGCCATCTGTCACAGAAAAGCTACTACTGGAGGGGGGAAAAAAAAAAAAAGTACTTATTACCCACTGAATGCATTTCATAGAAATTTTACCTAGAAGGAGCCATTTTTCATCTCGGGGAAAAAAAAGGATTTCATTCCTAATTGCAGCCTAATTCTTCACTGATTGTACACGACTATGAAAATTTACTTATTTTTACGACTTTAACAGGATTTTTCTCCCCAGGTCTTTTCATCCGCAGTGCTTCAGTAACTTATTTGGCAAATTGCTACAAAAGGAGCATTCAAAGGACTTCAGCAAAGCCTTTGATACTGTCTCCCATAACATACTCCTGGAAAAGCTGCAGCCCATGGCTTGGACAGGGGCACTCTGTGCTGGGTCAGGAACTGGCTGGATGGCCGG
>JAWMRA010000078.1:12078467-12089408 GCA_035584735.1 Pseudotriccus pelzelni
CCCAGGGGTGGCCACCAGCACCTTGTCCCCTCCTGGGGATGTGGTGACGAGTCCAGCCGGGGTGGTGGCACCTTCATCGACCTCACTGATGTGTCCCAAAGTGTCCCCGGTCACACCGGGCTGGGCTGTCCCCTCCATGGCCACGTCCCCACCGGTGGCCACCAGCACCTTGTCCCCTCCTGGGGACGTGGTCACAAGTCCGGCCAGGGTGGTGGCACCTTCGTAGACCTCATCGATGTGTCCCAAAGTGTCCCCGGGGTCACCGGTGACACCAGGCTGGGCTGTCCCCTCCACGGTGACATCCCCACCATGGGGCACCATCGGTGTGTCACCTCCTGGGGACGCGGTGACAATTCCCACCACGGTGGTGGCACCTTCATAGACCTCATTGATGTGTCCCAAAGTGTCCCCGGTGACACCCGGTCGATCCGTCCCCTCTGCGGTGACGTCCCCAGGGGTGGCCACCAGCACCTTGTCCCCTCCTGGGGATGTGGTGACGAGTCCAGCCGGGGTGGTGGCACCTTCATAGACCTCGTCGAGGTGTCCCAAAGTGTCCCCGGTCACACCGGGCTGGGCTGTGCCCTCCATGGCCACGTCCCCACCGGTGGCCACCAGCACCTTGTCCCCTCCTGGGGACGCGGTGACAATTCCCGCCGGGGTGGTGGCACCTCCGTGGGCCCCATCGAGGTGTCCCAAAGTGTCCCCGCTGACACCGGGCCGGTCCGTCCCCTCCTCGGTGCCGTCCCCTCCGGTGGCCACGAGCCCGGCCGGGCCGCTCGCCCCCGCCCCGACGCCCCCGGAGCAGTCGGTGGCCCCTCGGCCCGTGACGTCATCGGCCCCTCCCCCACCCCGGGCCTCCGGGGGGTCGCAGTCCGGCGGCGTGGGGGGAGGGGTGGGCGCGGGGGGAGGGGCGGCGAAGGGACATCGCGGGGGGGCGGGGGCGGCCGGTAACGGCCCGGGCCCCGCGCTCGGCTCGCAGCGCGGTCGGGGTGCGCGGTGATAGCGGGGCGGTGCCGCCCGCCCGCCGGGCCCCGCCGATAAGGGCGGTTGGCTGGGCCCCCCGACCCAGGGAAGGGCGCAGCGCAAGCCCCGGGTGTCCCCTGGGCGGTGCCGGAGCGCTGAGGGACGCGGGGACCTGCCCGGGGGCCGCCCCGCCGCGCTGGTGCCCGCGGCTTGTTTTGTCATTCGGCCTAGTGGAAGCACGTCCCTTACATCAGGCGTTCGTAGTATGGCATGACATGCTGTTTTATATTTCTTCGGATAAATAAATCAGAAATTGCCGACGGGGAAGGACGTGCGCGTTTCCCCGCTCGCTGCCATGGGATACGTGCGAATGTCATGAGTCATGTCGGGCTGGTGCCCTAGGTGTGAGCACGGCGTGTGCTCAGGGCCCGTGTGCTCAGGTTTAATATTAAAATGCTATAAATGCATGAGCCATAATTTTGTTAATAGTGGTGTTTTAACATCATATGTCTTACTGCTGCTCAGTGTTTGGTACAAAGTAGTGTAAGAAGGGATTACACTGCAGTATATTTTAAATTACGTGTCTACACATCACTGCACTTACATTGTGAAGTTACGTAATGTATTTACCATTTACCCTTTTTTTTTTTGTGAGAAACTATTCAGCAGTGTGCTAAATAAACATGAAAAACCTAAGTTAATTTCACATAACTCATTGTGATTGAAGAATTGGAGGATGTGTGTGTCAGGATTGGTGATATGTCCGTGCAGGTCAAACACTCAGTCTTATTCATGACATGAAGAGAAACTGGGTATTGATTTCCTGTATTTAAAAACAGCCAAATAACTCTTATCTCTGACTTCATAAAAGATGAATCATATTTACTTGCAAAGGTTTTTGCCTTTAACTATTTAGTTCATTAATTTGCTTCACAGAAGCTATTTAGCACAGTTATCAAAATCACAATATAATGGAAATAATACAGAATCTTCAATGTCCCTATTGCTTGTGCAAGTTTTTGGTTTTCATCCTACATTTCCTTTGTTGAAATGTTGAACAACACCCCCTTCCTGTTTTGAGTTCTGTTTCCCTCCCTTTGTTTGTTGCATATATTTATGTGTCTATTCAGGATTTTAAATAGGAGTTTCTCTTCCCATGATTAATAACCTTCTCGTTTGACAGCTCACCCATTAGGTACACTATTGTTATGCTCATTTATTGAAAGATGCTTTACTAGAAAATCTCTGGTCAATTAGCTGTAAGGGGGGTACTTTCGATTTAGATGATCAATGGAGCATAGAGGGGTGAGAAAGTAATTATATTAGGATGTAGAGCCAGTCAGAATATTGTCATCATCATCATGGCTAGGCTTCGCAAATGAAGATTTGAGAAGGACTCTACCCACGCTTGCTGCAAGCGCGCTCATGGCTAAAAAGGCCAATGCGAGACAGGCAAGTCCAGTTGCAAGAGGAGTGAGAAAGTAATTCTATTAGGATGTGAAACCAGCCAGAGTATTGTACAATGTAACTTTATTGCACAAGTTAACTGTAAGGTCCATTGTGTCTTTAGCAAAGTTAACTAATGTCCCCTTCTGTCATAGTTGAGTTCCTCCTTGGGTTGGCTCCATTCTGCAAGATGGATACAAATACCCTGGAAACACATTGGTAGAGGTTGTACATAGAGGTGAGAAAGATGATGGTGAGAGGAAGGTTATGTGGGCAGGGTCGTTCACCCCCTTGCCCTGCAGTAGGGCATGCACAGACTGTGGCTATTAGGTAATGAATAGGCGGTGGTTGGCTGCCACTCAAGCATCACCTTATACTACATACTGGCCCTATGTAGTGTAATGTAGAGCTGATAAAATGGGGTGTCAGGGCTGCTGGGTTGAGCGATGCTCATCCTTTCATCGACACGTGCTTAGCAGGGACACCCGCTAAGCATGGGTACCAGCCAGCTGCTGCAGACCCTGGTAGCTCTGGCCTGTCTGTATGGGTAAGCACAGTTTATTGATAGGAAGCAACCGAGAAAGCAAACGTTTCATATCCTTTTTTGTATCCCTTTAATTCCCTTTTTACTAGCTAATACTGTAATAGAGGCTGTTTGTAGTATTGTATGAACTCCAACAGATAAAGCAGTGTTTTTGTATTCTATTTCAGCTTTGGATTCTCTTTGCTAGTAGTTTTTTACTCTCTCTGCAATAAAAGATTTTTGTGTAGTGTTTGAATGACTGTTGTCTTTGTTCCGGACATGTATCCAAATGAACAGATACATCAGCAAATATTTGTTAGTATGGTAAGATAATTAAATGAACAGTCAAGTGTAAAACTACTGAGAATCACTCTGCTGAAACCTTTGGAAGAAATTCCAGCTTTGCCTAGTATAACCAAAAAGCCAAAAGTAGCTTGGGATGCTTCTAGCCCTCAAAAATGTTTTTGAAGGTAGAAGTCTTATTGCAAACAGGAAGAAATTTCGAATGGGTGTGTTAAATAATGGAAACCACTGGAGTGAGTTACTTATAAACAATCTGAGAATTTCCATGAACTCTTGAAGCGTGAATTTGGAGCAGTTGTTCTTTAGTAGTTTTCAAGTCATAAGCAGCTTTGAAATGTTTAGCTAAGAATTTGCTACTATTTATACCTCTTCTCTCTGATAATTTAATGAAGTGTATTAGAGAAATGAATGAACGGCCAGAGAGATTTAGATCTTGGTGATACAAAGATGACTAACCAGCTTTGGCTCTTAATACAGCTTGCTGAAATTGGTGGGCTGGAAGAGGAAGGAAATGAAGAGCAAATGTTGTGTTCATGTTTGGGGTACTGTGTTTGTTCCCTGAGGCCAGAATGGCCTTTACCACAAAAGCACTCCCTTGAACTGAAACAGTTCTCTTTAAATTGTTATCAGTCCTTGATATGAACCCATTTAATTTCGAATGCTAAGACCAGAAGCAATCCATAAGAAGACCACACAGGTCAGGATTCTTTATGATTGTCATAATTTACATAAGACGGTTCTGAACACAAATTTGAAAGCCAGGCTCTTGCTGTCATCAGAATGACTACCTGAGTCATCTTTTCTCTCTAACCTAAAATGTCCAACCTGGTGTTATGTCCTGCAAATTCAAGGAAGTATCAATGATTCAGTAGCAATTACTTTTTAATTGCGTTTTTTTGGGCTCTGGTAGGCAAAGCCAGAAATATCCTTTCAACCTGGGTCAATTTTGAAGTCTGATCCACTGCACCATCCCACAGAGAGAAGTACTCCATCAACTGAGGTGGGGTAGTAGATGAGCAGGGAGTTGGAGCAGCTTGATTTGGCACCAAAAGAAACAAGGTGTTCTTTGCAGAGAACATAAATATTTCACCAGTGCATATTACATCAGTAGGAATGCTATCCATGTGATCTTCAGACAACTGATTTTACATATTGGGTCTCACAGCTATCTTTTAAATAGATTTTTTTAAAGGAATGGGATTTTTAAAAATGGTGTGTTTCAGTTATAATCTTACAAAACACTGGGTTAGTTTTCATGCAAAAAAGTTCATAGGTTGTCATGGTATGAGCAAAGACAGTGAAAGGGATATGCTGCCTAGATTGGTTGATGATTTGTATTTAATTAGAACTCAGACATTTGAAGATAATACAGGTAAGACTGACAGAAAAATACGTTGGCATCATATTTGAAATAATACTCATACTTAATGAATTTGCTTGGATTGGGCATTATAGAAATGATCCAACTGTTGCCATCGTGACTGATGTTCAAATGTTTGTGGTTCTGGGATTTTCTTCCATCACAGAGACATTTGGTGTGTTACACATCTCTCTTTTAAGCCCACATTCCTGTCCTACACATCCTAAACATTTAGGAATGATGAAATATAACTTTTAGGTCAACAAAAAGCCTTTATTCAAATTGTGTCTAAAATGCCCTTAATGTTATTTATATAAAGAAAATTATAACATAAAGGTAGTTTATTATGCCAGAAACAATTCCCACTGAAGGCTTAGGTAAAAGATGTGCAGTAAATGTAGTCTCACATAACATTTAATGACGTTCACTCTTAGGCTTTTCTAACAGCACTTTGTTTTTCTTAACTGATATTTGATGTCTGTATCTTTGTCTCCTTGAATATTGCATGTCTATAATTATTGTCATAGACAATACATTGATTCCTTATTGGGTGTATGAGCCTAGAGGAGACTGAATTACCATATAATAGTTGCACCACACGTCTCTTTGTGGACTGCTCCAGTTTTAGCTGGTCATTGAATAACCACACTTCTGCTGTTTTGTTGCCTCTAAGGGAATAGGACAAGTACAGAACTTGTAGAGGGGTCACAGGAAAGTACAGTCAACACACAGCCACTGTTTTCATAATTTATTTTGTAAAAGTGATGAAAGTCAGAAGTAACCAATATCTGCATGGTACAACAGAATCCTGATGCATCTGAAGCAGAGAAGAGATTAGGCAAGAAGTACGCTTTAATGAATATAAAATACAGTAATGAATGTAAAATGTAAGACTAATAATTTTTTAACCTATTTTTTTAATATATGCAGGATGGTATTTCTGTTGCAGCAGAAAAAAAGAATGGTGACTAAGATCTACTACATGAAATTTTCTCATTTCTTCTCCTGACTAATGAACTTCCCTTACATAATAGTTTCCTCATAACATGAACTTAACATGTACTCAGCAGTATTCATAACCATTTAGAATCTATTACTGTTTGTAGAGATCTTTGAACTTTTCAGGTGAAAAGCACAAGGTTTGTATAAAACAGTATTTTGTACTTACAGCATGAATAACTGTTGTTCTTTACAACTGCTTGAGTTCTATTTAAAATTTAAATCCATAAAACTTTAATATTAGTCTTCTGAATAGGCTTTGTTTAAAGAATTCTACACAAAACACAGTTTGTAACCTAAAGTTACATTGTACAATACTCTGGCTGGTTTCACATCCTAATAGAATTATTAAAAAATATTCAATGAAAATATGAAAAAAATACTATAAATTATTTGCATTTGGTTAACAGTGTGGCTGTAGATTTTCTAGACACCTGTAGGTTGCTTTCAGTGGGGGAGCAGATTATTTTATTGGTGGAAGATGGTTGTAAATGACAGTGAAGAGCAAGAATACAGAATATGAAATGAAAAGCAAAAGCTGCCCAATAAATGGAGCTCACTAGACACAAAGTAAAGTGTCTGGGAGCTATAAAGGAAAGGAAGAGATACAAGTGAAAAATAACTAAATAGAATAGTATTCAGTATAAAAGAAGATCAGGCTATTTGCAGTATGTTTATTTCACAGAGCTTCTGTATTTCTTTCGTGTCGAAAGTTGTTCGTTCTTAATCTACGAGTGATACAGATGAATGGCTAAAGCAACATGTTTTTCTGAAGAGGATATATCTCTCATCAAATGCTAGCTCCACTAATCTATCTCCTTGATGATGCTATTTTCCCAGCTGGCTTATTTATAAACTGTTTTTTCTCATTCTATTTATCTAGCACTTTTGCACATTACAGAAGGTTTTCATCTCCATTAAGTGTGAAAAATGTGTTTGACTGAATTATTTGAGAGATAAATACATGTATTTTTATAAAATCATTTCTCAGAAAACCCAAGGAAACTAACAGTGGAAAGATATCTAATTTAATTTGGAAAACGATGTTTTAGAAATGGGCACTAGGCATTTCCTATTTATCATATTTTAGTGAAGATGGATGCTCCTTGCTCTTTTCCCCATCTCCTTTCCACCCCACTATCCCCCTCCCAAAAACAACAACTTTGCAAATTCAATCTTATCTCAAAGCTAAGTCATGTTGCTTAAAATTCATCATCACTAAGAGTTGTGTAATCACTGAGTTCAAATGTTTTTCTTCTGCGTGTATACATACCCCCCCCCCCAGATGTAAAAGAGCTGCATCCTGGGGTTCACATTTTTAGTACAGGGGTAGAACCACTCAGGATTTACATGACTATTTTCTCCAAAGCATTATAAAAGTTGTACAGCTCATTCAGCTCATTGATCTTTAAATACACAATTTTACTTGTCACTATTGTTGGAGAATACTTTTTTAGCACTATTTTTTGGCAAAAAATGTAAGAAAGAAAAATTACCTAGGTTTGCACATACAGATACTTTAACTGCTTAGCTACAATGACATGAGAATAAATTGGTGTCCCTTTTTAATAATGAATGGGGGGAAATGACATTTGCAAATTTTTTTTCCAAGCAATCTCAGATTCTGGGGAAGGACGGAATAAATTTGGGAGATGAACTAAGCACTTGATGGCTAATTAATGAATATTGTTTGAGAGAGCTCAACCTGTTTACTTTCCTATTGCATGAACACAGTCTTGGTGTAGGTAGTGGAAGTTTAAACTCTTAAACTGCTGAGTTTTATATATCCAGCACTGCCCTCTCGTGGCCAGGACTGCAGTGAGCATCCGCTTCTTACAAAGAATTAAAGGGATTTAAGCAGATAAAATAATCACACATTTAAAATCCTTCATAAACTTAAAAAAATGAAAGCTACAAGAATAATACTTTATTACTCTGTATTTTTATAATCACAAAAGGTACGCTCAGTTTATACTCATATTTTCACGGAATCACAGAATCTGCCAAGTTGGAAGGGACCCTCAAGGATCATTGAGTCCAACTTCTCCCCCTTCACAGAACCATCCCCAAGAGTCACACCATGTGCCTGAGAGTATCGTTCAAACACTTTTGAGCTCTGTCAGGCTTGGTGCTGTGACCACTTCCCTGGGGAGCCTGTTCACTGCCCAACCACCCTGTGGGTGAAAAACCTTTTTCTAACATCCAACCTAAACCTCCCTTGACACAACTTCACGCCATTTGCTCAGGTCGTGGCACAAGTCACCACAGAGAAGAGATCAGTGCGGGCCCCTCCTCTTCCCTTCATGAGGAAGTTGTAACAGCAATGAGGTCACCCCTCAGTCTCCTCCAGGTGGAACCACATGAAAGACAAACACCCACAATAAAAATCTAGATTAAAAATAGCTGCAATGAAATAAAGGTTCATTTCCGATTTCATTTATCTTGTTTTTATAAGTAAAACATTTAAAAATTATTTTAATATTATTATCTGCATAAACAATGCAGATTTATTTAGTGAAAATTGAATCTAACATGAATCTAACATACATAATCCAGTCAATATTCTCATTTTCTGCATGAAAAAGGCTAAAGAACCTGTTACTTTAAAAATAGGATTTTAAAGCAAAGGCAAAAAGGGCAGATGGTAACATGGAAGGCATTTGCAAATTAAATGGTGGTGGTGGGCAATGTGGACTATTCACTATCAGTTCAGATTGCAGTCTAAAAGAGCTCCTAAATGAAGTGACAGGTTGCATAGTGGCACATTGCATATAGTGTTTGTATTATCATAGGCCTGTGGGATTCCTAATTCTGTACCAGAATGATACAGTGTTAGATGTAGCATAAACAAAATAGATAGCTCCCTCCAAATGAATTTATTACGTAAGAGAAAACAAGCTAATGCAAACAGAGAAGCAGAAGTATCAGACAAGAGAAAACAAATGCATATAAACAACAGGGGTAACTCAGGAAATGCTGCAGTACTGCTTAGAATAGTGAACAGACTTGATAGCAGATGTAATCATAGAAACATAAATTCTGCATATGTGGTGGCAAAGTTTTAAGGTGGCACATGCGTGTAGTACAAACTAACCTGTGCCACTCGCTACTGTAATCAACAATTAATGAAGAACTGATAGGAATTTACTGAGAAGAAATTGACTTGTCCATAAGATCATCCCACAAAAACTTCCAGAATTTCCATCTGTAACTCTGCTACCTACAACTACTGAAAGACAACACTGGACTCTGGTCAAGCAGGATTTAAAGTAGGTCTTGACATTTGCTGTCATCAAGAAATGCATCAAGACATGGCCAAGGTAGCTGAGCATTCCATTAATTGGTTAAGCTTTGTCAAATGGCAACTTTCTTCCCTGGCACTTTTGGGCAGGTCTGCACAGCAGGTTAATTCACCTAATCAACAGCTGGGCTTCAGCAAGAGGAGCAGCCCCACCACAGAGCTAACAAACACAACTAAACTCCCTGCTGCATAAATCATGTATGCACTCACGTAAAGCATTGGTGCACACACACAAGTTTTAGTCTTGCTCTTGGCGGATACATTAGAATTATTTCTTAATGGGCTGTAGGAGAACCTCTCTGTTCTTTTGGAAATGCAGGCAGAACTGAGTGACGGGATGACCTTGGCAGCACACACAGTAATGCTCACAGCTTGCTCATCTCAGACTCCTGCAATATCCTGTTCTGTATTTTCCTTTGGTAATTCTCTGGCTAGCCTTTACAAAGAAACTTGGTGAAAAGAATATCCAGATTTTACAAAGTTTTTGGACTTAGAAATTGTTATTTCCTAAATGCATTTGAACCCAAGAACAATTTTTAAATACCTTACGTAAAAAGCAGTAATGAATGTTCACGTTCTTCCTCCTAATCATGATTACCTCATCTGCAGTGTTACAGAACAGTTTGCAGAATAGTTAAGGACTTGGTACCTAATGTAATATTCATGATTTTAGAAAATCAGCACATGATTCTCCCATGATGAATGCGCAGAATTATTAGCCTTGAAAATACCTCCCTTCCCATGTCTGTGTTTCCAGTTCTCAACAGTGAACTCAGGACAGTCCTTCCTCATATAACAGAAATTTAGAAAATATGTGCTGTGTAATGGTTGGGTAGTGTACAGATAAGGATGTTTTTCATTAACTGCTGTCTAACTTGTGTTACCTAATATGATCTTGTACAATTAATAGACTCACACAGCATGTTTAAATAGCATAATTTAATTGTGCCAGCATGTATCTTAACTTGTAAGAGTTTAACTCACAAGCTTGTGGCTGACACTACCACTAAATGAGCCCTCAGTCCTACAAAAGGGTGAAAGTGCTGCAGATACAACCCAACAATTGCAGACAATAACAAACAATCAAAAGCTGAAAGTTACAACCTCCCTCCCCTCAGCAAACTGAAGTGAATTAAACTAGCAGAATAGAAGAAGAAAAGGGTTTAGGTTGAAAACAGAGGAAGTTGCGAGAGTTTAAAAAGTCTAGAAGGAGTTAAAAATAATTAAAAAAAAAAAAACAGCAAAAAGCATCACGCCTTAATGAAAAAGCTGTAAGTACTGTAAAGCAAAATGGGCTAGGGCCTGATTTGAAAACAGGAAAACCAATTATTTTTACATGAGTTTTGAGAAATTTGAACAACAGAGAGTTTTCAGAAGTATCTGTTTACCAGAGAACCATGTCTCTGTAGATACTTGCACTACATGCTGCAAGTGCGTCCCTTTCTTAGCTTTCTCTTTTTTCTTTTTAAATAAAGAAGTAGTATTTTTAGTTGCGAGCGCTCTCTGAGCGGCAGGTCCGCGTTTAGTCCCGGCTCAGTGCGAGGTGTCTGCGCTGCTGTGTGAGCCCGAATCTGTGCGAGCTCTGGGCTCCCACAGCGCCCCGGGCACCGAACCCCTTCGGCGACTTGGTCCCCAGAGCGACTTTTCTTTGTTACTCCGAGTGAACAAGTCGGCGTTGCCCTTTTCCTCCAGGGACGCCGGCTGGGGGCGGCTACCCCGCTGAGCCGGCCAGGCCGGGCGGAGCAGGGGGTCTCCCGCACCTCCAGCACGTGGTGGGAGAGGGGGAGATTCTCGGCTGGAGGCCGGTGGCGGGACGGGGACACCTGCACCTTTTGGGGAAAGCTCCTCACACGGCCCCCGGGAACCCCGCTCCGGGGTTAGGGCCCGTCGCATCCCGCGCTCCGGGGCCGCACGTCGGGAGCGCTTCTCCCCCATGGAGGCGGAGCGGCGCGTGCGCCGGGACCACCCCGCCGCCGGGAAGTGCGGCCGCCCGCGCTCGCCGTACAGAGCGGGCCATACCAAGCCGCGCCGCTCCGGCGGGGGGGG
>JAWMRA010000078.1:12089508-12136182 GCA_035584735.1 Pseudotriccus pelzelni
CCCCCCCCGCGGGGGGGGGGGCCGGGATCGAGAAGTGTCGGAACGCCGGGACCCGCTGGCTCCAGCCCGTCCCGTGGCGGGCGGGGAGAGCGCGGCGGGCACAGCCCGGGGCGGCGGCGGCGGCGCGGAGGGTGAGGCGGCAGCGCGGCGGCCGCAGCTCCGAGTGGGGCCGCGGGTCGCGCCCCGGCCCGGCAGTGGCGGCGCCGGCGGTAGGGGCGGGGCGCGGGCGGCTTTGGGTAATGGCAGCGCTGTGAGGACGGAGCGGGGCAGCGACCGCGGCCGAGGGCAGGAGCGAGGGAGGCCGGGCAGGGGTCGCTGACTCGGGCCCCGGGCCGCCAGGTAACGCCCTTGCCCGGCCCGGCCTGGCCCGGCTGCCGCGCTGAGGGGAGGGAGCGCCGCGCTCGGGGCGAGGCGGCGGTCCCGACCCCGCCGGGTGTGCGCGGGGGCGATCGGGCCCCGGCCCCGGGCCCGGCCGTGTCTGTGCGGCAGCGCCCGCCCCTGCCCCGGGTCCTGCCCTTGCCCCGCGGGGAGGGCGCGGCGCGGCCTCTCCGGCGGGGCCGGTCATCATTATCTCCTGGCGGCGTCCTCGGCCAGTTTCGCTTTTGTTTTGGAGGAGGGAGAAGGTGGGGAGCGCACGGCCGGGCCCGGGGAGCGGGCCACGGGGGCGAGGGCAGGCAGAGCTGGTCACCTGTTGGAGGCCAGTGCTCCCGCCCTTGGCTGTGCACCCGCCGCTGGCTTGTAATTTATCGAGGTGGTTCAATAGGTTGGAAATTTGGGGAATGCTTTGATTTGGAGGAAACTACATTTATTTGGGTGAACGAATGTATGCCATATGACGGCAGTATGTTTTGAAAGATGAGGCGATAGAAGCAATATCCTTCCATTATCCTCATGTGTAAATGTGTTTCTGTAATATCTGCTTACCTTAGGGCTTGTTGAACAGGTATGGTTTCCCACCCCCTGAGTAGTATCAACCCTAGGGTAGATATTCTGCCCTGCCGTAATTCTTATCATGGAAGTTTATTTGCATCAGTACAAGACATTTAATATTCTAAGCTGGTGAGCTTGTGCACTGCAGACACCAAAGCACAGCAAACCCCAAAATGCTAGCATCTTACAGAAAAAGTTATACTGCATTTGGTGTCTGTAAAACAGATTTAAATTCATATTGATGCGAAAGCTGTAAGAGACTGCAAAACAGGCCCTGTCTTAAACTATTTAACTCTGGAATACTTTGTTGAGCGTGTGAATGCTTTACGTGTTATCAGGTTTTACTGATTCTATGTGGTGTGATATGGCTAGGACTTTTTGTTCACCTTTCCTTCCTCCCCCGGGTTTTGCTTACCTCTGAAGAAATGGCTCTTTTACCTTGGAGGTACCACATGTGTTTCCAGGATAGTGACCTATGATGTAATACTCAGCTATGGACAACGTCATTACCACAAGCACTTCTTATGATTGTTACTTTGTGGACCGTGATTATTTTTTGGGGGGGTCAGATGAAAATACTCTTGTGTTTTCCAGAAGAAGGGTATCAGAGCTCTTTGAAGACTACCACTTTCTCCCCTCCCCCCTTTTTTCAGTTCTCACTGATTTTCTGTGAAGTAAGCTGCTACTGACATACCGGGATTGGAGTAATAACCATGTTGCAAATATAACAACATTCACAGCAGTTGAGGAGCCTGGTTGGTTAGTCAAGGGCGTGTTTTGTATGCATGCAGGGTAAAAGTTACATCTGATTTTACTCTGTTTTTTTCTTAGACTGAGAAGTTCTTTATTCTGCAAGAGCCAGTAGTGATTAAGGTAGTAAGCTGGTTGCTAATAGTTTTGTAGCATGACATTTGATTCTTTCCCTTACAGAGGTCTGCCTCTGGTGTTCAGAGTCTGCGTGTCATTAGCTTTCTGTTTTCCCTTCTGACCTTGAAAATTTGGGAAGACAAGTTAAGAGTCACTTGTCCATGTATTTAAAATGAAAGAAGTATTCTTTCCATGTTTTATTATAGTCTTACAATGTGATGTTTCTGAGTAGGAACTGGACTTGCTTTGTGCATGGAATGTCACACATCAGGTCCTTTCTAGATTAGGTGCTAGGACAGAGACTAGTGGAAACAAAGAAGAGGCCTTCACAGTTGTCTCTTTTTTTTTTAAAAATCACCTTTTTCCCTGGTTTTATTTCGATAATGTAATGTTGAGGGTTTCTTCTCCCAGTAAATCTCTTCCAGTATTTTTTATATGAAATTATTAACACAGTTTCTGTATTTTCAAGCCATGTCTTCGAAAGATTTCACGAGTTGTCCTACTACATAGTGCAGTAATCTGCACAAGCTCTACATATGGCTCTATGTTTGGATATGTTGTCTTTTTGCCACCCTGATCAAAGCTTTGAGGTTTTGTGGCTTTTTAAATGTAACACCAAAAATGTCTCATGGAAGCCTGAGGTGAACATAGGCTACAGACTGACTGTGGTAATTTCAGATACTCTGGTAATAGTTCAGTGTGTTCCTGCCCAAAATTTTCTTAGATACAGCTTAAACAAGCTTTGTATAAAATGGAACAAATAAGAATTTACAGGAGAGTTGTTAGCTTCATATGGCACTGTTAAATGGACAGCTTGGTGAGACAATGAACTTCATGAGGAACGATGTTGTTAGATTAACTGGTGTTATGTTGTAGGCTACTTGTGTAACATGAATGTTGCATTCCATAACAATGAAAACAAGAGTTTGTGAGCTTAATTTTGGAGGGTGGGGAAGCAGGTGTGGGTGTTTGTGTTGCTCTGTCATGGTGGTTTTAAGTTGAAATTGAAAAATTTAAAGGAAACATGTATTTTTTTGTAATGATTGTGCAACGTTGTCTGACAAGTTTAATTATTCTACAGATTAACACTAAAGCCACACAATGTCCTTGAAACCACGAGTAGTTGACTTTGATGAAACATGGAACAAACTTCTAACGACGATTAAAGCTGTTGTTATGTTGGATTATGTTGAAAGAGCAACGTGGAATGATCGCTTCTCGTATCCTTTAAGTGAAAAATCTGACCCAATGTGTCCAATATGATGTATTTAGCACAGAGTAAGCCCGTGTTACACAACAATTTCAGTGGTCTTGATCAGAAGCTTGTTGGAAGTCTGTACCTGTTATTAAGCCTGTGGATCAGTGGATATGTTGAAAGGGATGGGAAATTCCGTGTATTTGGGAAGTATTCTATATGAAAGTCACCATATTGACAAAAAGTCTCAGTTTTCGTCACTTTTAGTAGCTCTACTACTTAGCTTATGCTATAGCTGTTCACAGAAGTGCAGGCGTTGAATGTCCCCTATCTGTTAATGAGATTCTCTTGTTCGTTTAAATGTGTGTGTGGCAGGGGAAACACCAAGGAGAGAGAATGCACATCTTTAAATTTGGCGTGTGGGGAATGGTGAGGTTTGTCTGTGTAAAGATTTCTGCCTCTGCTTTGCACATCTGTCTGCACTGATGACTACTGTATTAGACATTTCTATAGCAAGGGTTTATTAAACAGCCTTCCTTTCCCTCCACTGTCATAGCTTCTCTATTCTTTACAGTTAAGCCATGTTTAGAAATAATTATTCTTTTTGTGATCATATCGTCTTGCTGTTCAAGCCACAGCTGTACATATATTGTTGTAGTGAGAGGTTTGCATTTTATCTGTAAAATGGACTTGTAATACTTTACAAGGTTTAAGTTGCAGTTAACTTCTTTTAAAATAAGTGTAACTGTTCTAACCAGTTATACTGTGCTCTGTGTCTATGTATTCATTAGCCATTACAGTGTGGTGAATAATCAGACAATTTTAGGAGGCTTTGCACCTGTTCTGCAGCTATTATACAGAGTTTGGCTTAATGAGGGGGAAGAATGGTGTAAACTTACTTATTGATTTGTTAATTCTTGTGGGTGAAGAAAGAAGCTCTTGAGAGGATTCTTATATGTGGATTTTTACAACACAAGCTTATTCTGTATGCAGAAGCTTGACTCTAAAGTCTCTTCTTATTGTAAACATGTTACTCTTTGTCAGAACTGCTTTCCCATGTGCCTGTGTTTTGAGTGTGCGCATGTGTATACATAAAAGGAAAATTTAGTTGCTCATAGTTCTTGTGGACCCTTATTGTGGTACAATAATCTTTAAGGTGCCCTTTCATATTAAACCTAGGTAATTAATTTCTGGGTACGTGGCTCATCACCTTGTCCTGGAGTCAAGTGCAAGTGACTCCAGAGTTTTCAGAACTAATTAGTTGTGCACTTACTTGCTGGCAAGTTGGGCTGCAGTCATTCTTTCTAAGCAGTTTTTGAGGATTGAATATTTCAGTCTTCAACAAGTGGTTAAATTCTATAGCTTAAAATTCTAAACATTTAAACAAGGGCACCTAAAATAGGTTTAAATATAAAATAATAATTGTTGCATGAGATGTTGGATTGATTCCTCTTGTCACACTGTTTCACTTAGAACTTCTTATGTGGAGACCTTGTACTCAAGTCTGCTGTTGATCCTCTTTTGGGATTTACTCCAGTTGATTGAACATCAGAAAAGGAATGCTTATGAATAGCATACTCAGGAAGCAGTCTTGGAAGAATCATTAGGCATGTAATTCTTAAGACCTTACTTACTATCATCTCTTAATTATGTCCCTTGAAAAGTGGCACTATTAGTGCCTGATTTGGCACAGGCATGGCCCTTTTGGCTTATTGTCTATGGCCGAGTAGCCTGAGGAGTTTGTGTGACTTGTAACTTCCAGCTTGAATGATGATTGTTTAGTACTTCTCCTTCCTGTGACCAAACTCTGTGTTTTAACACAAACTGCTCACTGGGTGTTCAACAACTGGGTGGAACTGGTAGTTCCATATAGCTGGTGTGAAAGCTTTTTCCAGGCTTTATATATAAAGAGAACTGAAGTATTGATGATATATTTTAAGTAAATTTGCCCTTTTAAAAAATGTATCATCTTGTTCTTTGTTAACTTCTTATTCTCAGTTAAATTCAATATAATTGGAGTAATCTGTTTCTCGATATCTACAGGTATTTTAAAGGAAATGTCTTATTAACTCTCTTTTTCTGGTTGCTTAATAAGCACAATAGAAATGGGACAGATTATTTAAATTGTGTTTTAATGAAAGACAGGTTACTTCATTGATTACGGTGCCAGTTATCTTTGTACTAAATGGTTGAAACAGTGATGTGGAAACAAAGGATAAGCTACAGCAAAGAATCAGTTTTCATCTGCAGCACTGTATTCTAGGAACTGTTTGCTTTCTCTTGTGCTGCTTGAGACAGCTGAGGTGAAATTGAGTATGGAGGCTGATAGTATTTGAGGGATGAGAGGCTTGTACTGTGCATGTTTCACTTCTAGAAATAAGTTTTTGCCCCATTAGTTCCCCAGAACTTGTTTTTCTTGAATATAGTGTTTCCTTTGTAACTTATGATAATTCTATTGTTAAATGTGGCTTATCTTTAAAAAAATCTTTTATCTTTAACTTGAAATGCTTGAATGGCAATAACCTGGGAACCACAACTGTGTAAGAGTTAAAACCTTCTGGAAAAGATCTCTTGAAAGACAATATGTCACTGTATTTAAACAGTGAGTCATCTTGAGACACCTTTGACCTCCAGATTTCCTTTAAGGTTCTCAGCAGAAAGAATTGTGTATGGAGTTGTTTAATTGTCTGGAAAATCAGTGACAGTTAATGTCTCTATTTGAGATATTATTTACAATAATATGGTTATTGTGAATGTGTTGTATAACTTTTCAAGACTTTGCTGCTAACTGTTCAGTAGACCTGGGAGCGCTCTCCAAGTTAAGAGGCTGCTCAAGCTTGGTTAGAGTGGTAGATAGTTCATCTGTGCTTTGATAACTACCTTTTACCTAGAACTTTTTCAAACAGGTAGAACATTTGGCTCTTCCTGTTGTCTTGGGTTTTCCACCACCAAATAAATAAGATGGACACTACCCAGGGAAGTTGGTAGCTGTACTGCAAACAGAATTATTTTAAAAGTATGCAGGATCACCACCTGCATTTTTTTTTTCATTTCTCTGCATGTTTGTTCTCCTTCCTCTTAATTCCCTGTTTTACAAGGATTCTGTGATAAACCAGAAACTTAAACATGTGTGTTTAACAAAACAATAAGCCCAAAGAGAAGGAAGAGTAAATAAAGTTCATGTGATCACAATTCTTTCTGACTATGAGTCCTCAAGTCTGCTGTGAATTTTGGTTCCTGTACAGAAGAAAACCAACAATTGGAAATTTACCCAAAGCTCTGAGTTGGTCTTCTAGAGAAGCTCTATTCAAAACCTTCTGCTAATATAGGGTCTTAGCTAGATGCTTTTTTAACACTGAGGACAGTATTTTTGAGCTTTTATGACCATGGATATAGTATTTTCTGGTTGATGTTAATGTTGTTCTTGTTGTTCTTAGTTTGGAAGTGCTTCAGTTTCCCATTGCTGGGTAATGCCCCGCAAATAACCACAGCCAGAGCACTTAAATCACAAAAGGCTTTTGATGTTTTTGTTCTCAGCACAGAGTGAAGGCCCTTAAGTAGCAGTTTGGCTTCAGCTTCCTTTCTCACCCTCCAAAACTACATGCTGAACTGGAAGGGCAGATGGCTTTCACCATTAAAGCTAAATTATTGAACAGTAAAGGCTTCTTCCTGATCTTCTAAGGATCAGCAGCGCAGGAAAACTGTGCTTTAAGTTTATGGAGTAAAATGCCAGTGATGATTAATGATTCATCACCCCTCTGAGGTTATTTTTTTTTGTTAAGAGATTCACAACATTTTGAACGTGGCACTTAAGTTTGGATTCTGGACTGAAAACTAGATAAAGGAACAAGTACAAATAGAGCAAGAATGTAGCAAAGCTACTCTGTAATGTGTATTTAGATCTCATGATAGCTTTGTAGCAATTTAAAAAAACTTTGTGCCCCACAAGTAGCATTTGGTGTTGCTTTTTAGTATTTGGTGGGTATAGAAAAACGTGTGAATTGGCTGTTCAAGTGCTTCTGTGATTAGGCTCATGGTTTGCATACCTGCAGAAATGAAACAGAGTGGCATATGTCAAGGAGGAATAATAGTTTCATCTTTCTTCACTTGCGAGAAAATTTGGCCTCTAGAATAAGGAAAGGTGTGTTTGGAAGATGTGCATTTTCATGAAGGAGTACAGATATTATTTTCATACCTAAATAGGATTATTACAACTAAGAAGGTTGTTTACAACAGTCAGGTCATCCAGACTCCTAACAGAAGCCTTGGGCACAGAGGCTAGATTAATTCAGAGATATTTGTTTGCTGCTTTCGTCAAATAAACTTCTGTTACTATTTTCTTGTGCTGTTGTGGTGAAGAGTGCATCTTTCCTCTAAATCTGAAGTATATTGTTTTTGTGGTAGAGATCTGTCATAGTTTTGGTGGTTGAGATAGTGTAGTCGTAGATCTAAAGAGGAAAAAGTCAAGTCCCCTTTGCTTGTGAGTAGCTTACAAAGATTTCTAATTATGGAGTTTACTTTTTCAAAGGTATCTGCATAGTGAAGAGGTTTGTGGTCTGAATTGTGTTGAGGACGCATTTGACTGTCAACTATCCTTAGACTGAGAAAATTTCTTGGAGAGGGGAAATTGTAAAAAACAATTGTTCTTTATAATCTCTTTAAGAAAACATTTCATTCTTTGCTAATAATTTAATAGGGGGTTTTATATTTTATTGGTTACAGCTTTGTAAGCTGTGTTAGTGCAATGCTAGTTACTGTTACAAAGCAGTGACTGTTGCCTGTTCTGTTTGTTGGCATTTTCATTTAATGCTTTTTGCCTTTCCAAGGAGAAATCTGATAAAGATAATCTGTGTGGATGAAATAACTGTACACAAGATTAGATTCTGATGGGGCTCTCTGAGATTCCAGTTGCCCACTGAAGGCTTTTTTTTCTAGTTATCTTATATCAGTATCTTCTCTTTTTTTGGTAGTATGTATTTGCTTTGATGATATTAAAAATGAAACATGCTTTTGGAGAAAACTGTGTGATGAGAGCTTGACACTTCTGTAGACTAATCTGTCAACTGTGTCTTTTACCTCCTTTTACATGGGCACGTGCTTTTTTAGGGTAGACTAGAGGAAAGCAGCTTTTATGTCTTCCTTTAATTAAAGTAATCTACTAAATCATTATTTGTAGCATGAGTAGTTTTATAAAGTGTATTTCTAGTATGGCTGGTCATACAATGCCTTGGTTTCATAGATAAGCATGACGTTTTAAAGTAATTTTTTTCAGAACTGGTTTATTTCCTCACATGAAGCTTGACCTAATCCTTGCTTGACTTTTCTGAAAGCAAAGTTCTTAATCATAAATTCTCTTCCTGACAAAGCATCAAGTAATGCCTGAAACTCAATATAAATGTTGCAAACCAAAGCCGTAGCTCTGCAAGGTACTTTAAGGAGAAAATGAGCCCAAGGGTTATCAGTGTTTGCTGCTTTAAGTGAGCAGGTAGAACTCTGTGTGGCTGTGATCTAAACAGGATTACTGAAATTATAATAATGGTTAAAAATGAAACAATTTTTTTTAATCTGTACCACCATTGTGATTACTTAATTTTCAGTGTCCTCTGAAATGCAAAATGCAGGGACAGTAAGTTGTTTTGGACTCCGGGACGGAAGACTTGAAGTTGGCTTCACCTGATGTTGGCTCTGCTCTGTACTTGCCTAATCACATTCTTAACCTAATTAGGGCTTCTTTCCATTATATGAGAAGAGTCTCAGTTCACGTTGGCCGCAAATACAGAGGAAGAATTGTGCGTGAGAGCTGCTTTTTCACTTGGAGATGATTGTATATTATTCGTAGATGGCAAAGAAGTGGCAGAAGCCACATCAGTGTGGGGCTACCAGAAGCTTCAGGATCTTAGCTCTAACATTCCCTCATCATCCACTATTTAAGACTCAATATAAATGCTGTAAACTTAGATTCTTTATAAACCAATGCTTACACTAATTCAGAAAATAATCCATTTTATCTTTTTTGCTTGACCGTAAAAAAACTCCACCTAAACTGAATGTGTGTGAGAAAAAAGGGTTCTGTAAATCATAAATTTCGTTGATACGTTTTCACATTTTCATACAAACCTTGACTTCGAGCCCAGAGACATTTATGCTTTGTGTGTGGCCTATCCTGAACCTCTTGGAGAGAGACTTTATACTGAGACTAAAATTTTTTTGGAAAATCACGTACGCCATTTGCACAAGGTAACATATGCAGTTACTGGTGGCCATGTGGCTGTTGTTTGTTCTTTTTTGATTTCAGGAAGGAGCTTTGTTTGTATGTTTTTATGAGACTAAACCACATGTGACAGAGTTCCAGAGGCACAATACTTATATATATGATATATGTAACGCATACCACACAGCACAATATTATAGATATCTGTTTATGCAACACTAAAGAAAGAATTTTCTTTTTAGGCCAACAGTTACAGTTTATATAATATATTCATTGGCTTGTAAAGTTCTTTCTTTTTTGTTGAATGCTTGTTATGAAGCAGTTTACAGAAATATCTTAAATTTCCAAATATACTGTAGTTTGTTGTTAGCCTTCTGTTTCAACAGAAAAGTATCTACTGCAGTGTCTTGGAAACTGATTGCATATACTCTGCTAAAAAAAACCCATCCAACTTCTGAAATATGTGGGAAATAACACAAATGCGTGGGAGGGGAGGAAGTAATGGCAAATTATTTATGGCAAATAACAATATTTGTATACCTATATAGTTGTGAGTTCTGTTTCATCAGCTAAGACAGAGCATTCATCAGAATCATGATTCATCATGTTGAATAGATAGGGTGGATGACCAGTGTCTCCTTATATATCAATCAAAAGACAAGTGAATTTAAATAAGATGCCTGCCTGCCTTTAGTGTCTTTAGAGGGGATAGAGCCCTGCAAATTCTGGATAGTGCTGCTAAACGGCTTGGTGCTGGTTTTTTGAGCTTAGGTACTTGAGTATTTGACAAGATGGGCTGGGTGTCTTAGTGGGTAGTTCCACTGGTTACAGAGAGGATAATTCTGACACTTTGCTAGACTAAATCAGTTCTCTAAACTAGCAGAGAGCTCTGCCAAAAAAGTTTTTCCTCATTTATTTAGTGAGCGGAATGAGCTTACTTAGGATAATCAGGCAGGTGCCAGCACAGTAGAAGCAGTGGGAAGTAGCGGAAAGCACATCTGTGCTTTTAAATTGGCCATCCACCACTTGTCTTTGAAATGATGTTGGAAAAGCTTTGCAAAATGCATTCTACAGTGGAAAGCATTCTCAATTGTGTTTTGTCTACCAGCGTTCCTCTTTTATTTTTTTTTAACAATTTTTTACATTTTTTGCATAGGCTGCACTGCTGCTTGAGCCAGATTTTAAAATTACAAACTCTAGAGAGAATTACAGTTGGATTCCTAGGATCATATTCTCCCTCACAAATTGTAATAATTAGTTTAAATTTTTGAACTTCTTTCTTTGAAGTATGAATATTTTGAGAAGCGAGTACATCAGCAACTTTTTAGTTGATGAGTACCTTAAATTTCAAAAGATTTGGGTCTAGATTAGCAGAACTTCAAATGTGTTTTATGTTTATATGTATCTGTGCTTTGTTAAACTTGCTTTATTAAACTTGCTTTGTTGCATGATTCTTCGTAAGTATAAGGGCTTGTATATCCAGTGAGGCACACTGGTTTTAAATGGTTATAGTTAGGCAGTTCCTCCAGTGCGCATGTGGCTGAGTGTATTTAAAACTGATGTGTCAGCGAGGGAATAATTATGCAACTTATCCCACCAGTATGATGTGAAAATAAGAACCATGCTTATTCAAGCAAGTACTTTGGAAAACAGAAAATAATACAGTAGAGAGAATGTTTTTTTTAAATGCAAAATAAAGCAACGCCCGGTGGTGTAGCTGGTTTACCAAAAGGTGGTAGTGTCAAGATGTGTTAGTTTTCTGGTCGTTGCAACAATGCAACAATTCTGAATATGTGATTGCTATTCCAAAATGATAATCCCATTATAACTTTCTAAGTATGCATGATATTTTCATACTAATTTTAGTGGGGTGTGTGTGCCTTCACAGAGAGTTCTGGAAGCTGAAGAACAAGTACTGGTTATGTATCACAGATACTGGGAAGAGTATAGCAAAGGGGCAGACTATATGGACTGTTTATACAGGTAAGATTTGCAAAAGAGTTGTTAAACCTTCGAAATTATTACAATGATCTGCAGGTTAAGATGTGAAGAATGTTGCTTAGAGAGAGGAATAGTTGAATGTGCCCCAGGTCAATTTTGGAGAGAATATAGTTACGGTAGCAGAACATGAGCAAAAGGGAATAATGCCTCAGCAGGTAAGTTATCTAAGATGGATCCTACTCTTTTTTCATTACTAATAAATTCTACCTGATGTTGCAGTGCCAAATATGTTGGTGCTAATCAAGCTAGCAGTGATTTAGTTCATAATCCTAGGGGTTCTTCTGCAAGGAGGGCATATGTTTTGTTGTTTGAGAGAATGTTTTGGATGAAAGTACTTCTGAAGACCTTAAGATGCTTTTTATAAAGTGATTGGAGTTCTTTTCTTATTTGCGTGCCTTCTCTCAAAAAAATATCATAAATCAGTTGACTCTCTTGTATCCCAGGTAATAATTTGTGTAATTTTTTCAGCAATGAAAACTGATTGATTTTTTTACAGCTAGTAATCGTAATGCTATTTAAAAATTGATTCCTTTAAGATTTAAATAGGCTTGCATCTCTGCTTGTAACCTGCTAGGCACTATTTGAAATACTATTAAAATGTAAGACACTTTTGAGCAAAATTCATAGAATTCAAGACTAATCATGAGATTGGCAAATGAGCCAAATGTTTTCTTTCTTTGGTGTTGATTTTGGTTCATTTTTTTTTCACCCACCCTCCTGGGTGCATTTTGCTAGGAAAACAAATTTGGATTCAGTTTGAAAACTAAAACCCTGCATATGCTTGACTCTAAGTGTAGGTGATAAAACTGATGGAATAAGAAACAGTTGATATTAAAGAACCTTCTTCAGTTGTTTTGGTTAGTTGTGATGATAAAAATAATAGATAAAAACAATGCTGGACATCAGAGCTTATCAGTGTCTTGGTGCTATAATGGTTTTCATAGATACTTGTAAAAAATCTGGTCTGTGTACTGTTATTTCAATTAATGGGGGGGGGGAGTTATCCAGCAAATTGATACTAAGTGATTTAAAGGAAAAAAACAAACAGAATTTTAAAAATCTGCTCATAATAAAATCCCAAAAACTAAACACACATGGTGCAACTTGTGTTTTGCCCCATTTTGCCTGTTTTTAAAAACACTTGTAATAATACCAGCATATCAATATATAGCAATGTTTAGTTCTTTATGCTGGTCTTTGCTCTCTTTCTGTATGTACTGATGGGGAGAGAGGCTGTGAGTGAGGGGACCATGGGCCTTTGCTCTTTAGCAAGTTTAACAAGAAAAAGTAGACTGGCAGCTGTTGGCTATATTCATGTGGGGGAGGCTGGGAAAAATACCATCAAGGAGCATGCCTGCTTAAGGCTGGTGTTCCAACTGTTCTGATTGCCCTCACAAGTTGTGCATGAATACAAGCATGGGCTTGTAGCCTTCTGCACAGACCTGCATTTACAGTTTTTGATGGTTATCAGTGATAGCAGAGGGGTTTACAGTTCTCTGTAAGAGTCTAAAAGTAGGTTAGGCCGCTGTATTCCAGTTTGTCATCACTGCACTGTCACAAGTCTTCCTTCTTTGGACTCTGGTGTCCTAAATTCTCTCAAGTTCACAGATTTTCACAGCGTGTTTCTCCTTTTCTCCTTGCCTTGGCTGTTGCCTTCCTGCCCAGAGTGTTGAGGCATCACAAGTCTGGGGCAGCCTCTGAACACTAAATCTCTTCAAGTGCCCAGTTTTCAGAGTCTGAAACCAGGCATCTCAAAACTGCTGGTTAGATCAGAAGTTAAAAAACCCCATTCTCAGTTGCCTCATTTAAGCACTAATATAAGAAATATTATAAGTGTAGTTATGTAATGTATTAGAATTTTTTTCCCAGTTGTCAGGGAAAGAAAAAGAGAATGGTTTGGTTTAAAAATGTTTTATCTGCTTTATGGAAATACTGAGAATCAAGAGGGATGTTTTACCAGGTGTTGCACAGAAACCATTTTCTGTTATTTATAAAAACTATGCATACAGTAATAAATACTGAATACAAAAAAACAAGCATTTATAACATTTCTTTTTTATAGCTGTTAATTAAAATAATTTCTGCAAATTCTTCTCTATAAAATTTGTAATCTGGCCATTTGCTAGTTATCATGACCTGGTAAAGGGTCATAACTGACAAAATTTTTCCCTTTTAAAATTGACACTAGTTCTGTGTTTCAGTCTGAGAGAAATGCAAAACAATAAATAACAGAGGTAGAAGAAAATACTTTTAACTTAAAAATATCTGATACTCAGGAGGAGTGTTTTTCTATCATTAATAATAAAGAAACTACTATCACTCTAATACTAGTCAACTGCTCAGAACTTAGCAGTTAATTTGCATATATATGAATGAGTTGATATGGCAGTGCATGTAGATAGATTGGGTTCTTACACAAGTATATTGCTTACCAAGAAAATGCTGACAGTGATATATCAAGCTCTTGTTTGGTTTCTGAATTACCAACATTGTACTGTTTTAATATGATGTAAGGTCTTTTAAATTGAGTTAATGTATATTTTAAAATTTTCCTACAAATGGCACTGGCATTGGTTAAAGAAGGTTATATTTTGTAAAGATATTCCACAATTCCAAATCTATTTAAAAAAAAAAAAAGAAAAAAAGAACTTTTGCCTGTTTTGATTAGAATATCTTTATTTCTATAGGTACCTCAACACACAGTTTATTAAGAAGAACAAATTGACTGAAGCTGATCTTCAGTATGGCTATGGAGGGGTGGATATGAATGAACCTTTGATGGAAATTGGAGAGGTAGGTATCTCTGACAGTGGGCTGGATATAAACTGTATTCAAAAGTGCTGCAAGTTTAGCTCTGTCCTTTTACAGCCTTCTCTGTGTCACAGAATAGGAATATTGTAGAGTATGTAAGCACTGAACCCTTAGTAAAATGAGAATACAGTTTTGATGTAGCTAAATACTGGCAGGCAAAAAAAGCAAATATGGAAAGCATCACATTTTAAAACTGAAATTCTCCAATAACTTGCAAAGACACTTTGGATTATTAAGTGATACTTAAGAAAACATTTTGAGGAATATCAAGAAAACATTTTGAGGAATCAGTAGTTTTGTTTTTGGAAACCTTTGAAATATTACTTTTAGGCTTCTATTTCTTGGTGACACAAAGTACAAAAGCTTTTTTTTGAGATTAGTCTTCTGCACATTTTCTAATGCAAGCTGTTATAAACTTCAATTGTAGCAACTCAGATTTCGAAAGAAAAAGTAGACATTCTGTGCATAAAAGTGTCATGTAGGGAGGGCTTATCTTTAAAAAAAAGTAATTTGTGGCAAGCACAAGGGTGTTGTCACAGTTGCTAGTGGAGAGGCTGAGAGTAATTTTTAAATACCTGTAAAATAAAAAATCCTATCAGCAGGACTACAGTAGGATTACATTCTGAGACCACCCCCAGCACTGCAACTATGCAGAAGTGGAGTTTGTGTTGTTTGTCACTTTGTGGCTACTCTTACCATGAAGTATGAGAAAATAAAGCAAAAAGACAGTTTCACAGTTAAGAAAGAAGAAATTCTTTCAAATTCTTTAAGATACCGCTCTTCAGTATGTCTTTAAAAAGGTTTTGAAAACACCTTTTCAGTCTGCATCAGTATAACATCACAGTCCTGAACACAGTTGAGTACTAACTTGTTTTTTGAATGCTTTTGTCTGTGTGTTTTCTTTGGGTCTGCTAGCTGGAGAATTTAGTTTATTCTGCCATTATATGTTTTGGTGTATTGGTTTTTTCCTTTCCTTTCTACATTTGTCTTTTTCTCTGTAGTAGGAAGTGAATACCTCTTCTCTTTTGCTTTGGAAGGCTAGAGAACTTGACCTGTCAGTGCTTACTGTTCTGGCTCTTTGATTTCATTGTTTTAAGCAGGAGATCTCTGCTGCCTTTAGTTAAGAGTAAGGACTGTGATGCATGAGGAAGCACCTTGTGTACTTCTGACCACCCAGCTGATGGAGAGGGCACTGCCAGTTTATATTGCTTATCCTCTGGCAGGTTGGGGATGGGCTCAAACAAACACCAAAAACATTATATGCTATAAGTCAAGGTATTTTAGGGAAGGAAATTCGTCTCTCTTCTATCTATGCTGTCTCCAAGGCTTGCTATCAGTGGCATCTATAGAGGCTTATCAGAGCTTGGAAGTGCATATTGCTGCACTGTTTGTGGTATCTCAAAATGGCACAAATGTTATTCCTTATTTCCTCAGACTGAGGTTTAGCAGAGTGTGTTTCCACGATTGTCAGAGGTGAACTGTAGTCCTGTGTGAATGACTGTTAGTTCAGCTGCTTTGGGGCCCGGGAATAGCTCTGGGATTGTTCTTGGGTGATGCTGATGTATTAATGAATTCTCCCCATTTGAGTGCTGATCTTTTCTGAGGTATTGCCCAAAGGATGGTAGTGGCAACTTCTGTCCATATCTTTGTCCCCTAGTTAATGTTTACCAAAGAAGAACAAACAGCAGATTTGATAAACCTGGCTTTTTTGAGAACTCAATTTTTTTCATGTTTGTGCAATCCTGAGTGGGATGGAAGGGCAGTGACACACGCTTTTCTTCAAGCTTCCCAGCCATTGTTTCAAGGAGGATACGTTCCTAGTTCATCTTTTGGGCAGGATATAGGGAGGGTCAAGATTCTTAAGATGTAGCTGGCAGCCTTTTGGCTTTTGATGGAGGTGTTCAGATGACAATGTCTGAAATTCTGCTAATGAGTTTTTCATTACTTCACTCCCCAAGACTCCTTCCATTTCTCTTTAATAAATACTCTCTTTGTAATCTGTAATAGTGGGAGGTAAATTTTGGGTTTGAGGCAGTAAAATTAATCTCTATTCATGACTGGTATAGGATTAGGTTTGTCCTGAAAAATAATGGAGACTTGAGTCCTACACTCTTGTATTAAGTTGCAGCACTGGTTTTGATGCTCCAGTTCACATTTCTTGACCTACAAGGCACTTGCCAAGTTTATCAAGTCTTTGGAAAGCATTTTTTCTTTAATGATAGTTCCTGTGGGATTCTATCTTTTATTCTCTGGATTGTACAAGGGACTTCAAACAAAAGTCCAAGTATTTCAGTTGTTCATCACTTTAGAATGGAAGGAATTATTATTTCTCCTTTTTTAGATGACTCAGATGATCTCTGGCCTCTATCTACCCAAGAGCAAACGTTTATTTTATACATAGTTCTCTTCAGTTTCAACATCAAGTTACAGAAGTAATGCCCAGCATTTGTAGAAGAACTGTACTCTAGGTACTGAAATTTGTCTCAACATCACTCATGTGTGCTAATGACACTTTGAGAGCTTTTCAGTAACCTCAAACAAGTACATGCTTGCTTAGTTCTTCTGGGGTGTGTAACAATAGGCACGTACACCAGAGTGGAAGTGCGTATGTGAAGTGTATGGGCATGGCTTCAAACAGCTCATCATCCCGATGAGTGTTCCAGACATTCAGTAATTGTGCTAGGAAACATACAGGATGAGATCAGTTGGTGAAAATAGTCTGCCAGTGCTTGCAAGAGATGGCTTCTTCTCTCTCTTATGTTATGAATGCATGGTGAAGGGTACTGCTTTTCTGAGTTGAGCACCTATTACCAATTTCAAATTCCTGAGTTTTCGATAACTCCATGGGAGCCCTGAATACAAGGTAATTAAAATGTGCCTTTGGTTTTTTTCTTCTCCCAGAAATAGATTCTGGAAAATGGAGGAAATTACAACGTTCTGTATTGCCAGTCTAGTTGAAGTAAGATCAGTTCCTCTCTTCAAGGAGGAAAAACTGTCTTGAACTAATATATCAGGTTGCTGGATTGATCAGATTGATCTGTCTGTATTCGTTTGACAAGAAAATTCCAACAGGCAACTTGAATCTGCTTCAGATTGGTAGCTCGTGTGTGAGAAGGACCACGCTAGAGACCACATTTCAGAAACCACATTTCAGAACAGATCTACCTGAGGTTCTCTTCACCTCATAGGCCCAAAAGGTGCCAGTTCTTTTCCTTTTTCTCCCCCTCCCCCCTTTTCTCTCTCCTCAGAGTTGGCTTCTTTCAGTGTTCTCTGCTGGATGAGTTCCTGTTGTCTTAGTGAAACTTAATTGTTCTACTACTACTGTCTACAATGCAAGACAGTGAAAATCACTCCTAGGACAACTTTGATTTCAAAACATTATCTTTTGATATATAAGCAATTTTTTATCTCTTCTTTAACCTGCTTATGATGGGTCAGGTTTACCTTGGGTACCCTGTATTGCAGCATGGGTTCTGAATAGCTGGTCAGAACAAGTTAGTTTGTCTGCTATTAAAAGGAAGATTTATTTCACAGAATGGATGAGGTTGGATACCTACTCAATAGCTGTGTACCTGCTTTCAGTTAAGACATACCTGATCAATATTTTAATTTTTAAAGCTAATGACCTGCTGTGTCAAAGCCTTCTTAGCAGCAATATTCTCTCTGTCCTCACTCAGTTTTTCAGTTTAATTTTTTTCCAATCTACTACTCACTGGTAGGTGTTTTTGGAGGTCTTATATATATGGTTATTACCCGTATATGAGGGACATTCCCTTTTGTCAGCTGATGCCTATTTTGCAGTCATTGTTAGAAATACTGTGGTTTGTGCACATTCAAATGCTGCAGGTGGAAAGGTGTGTTACTTACCTACTACTGTGCAGACGTTTTGTTTACAAGTACACTCAAAATCTACCCTTGTAACCAACTTGCTTGGGGTCCTTATATGCATTTGAGAATACTTGATGGAGTGGAACCAAGGAGTGAATCAGTTCTATCAGCTGTGCAGGAAGAATGCAGGCTGGGAAAGATGAATTTAGATACTGCCTGACTAGAAATTCTATGTCTGACACTACTAGTGTACAGATCTGTGTGATCTTCATCCAAAAGCAGTCAGATGTTCGGAAGAAAAATGTGAAAGTTATGTATTAATATATTGAGAAAAGGCAGGGTAGAGGGGGGTGGGGAGGGGAGAATGACAGAAGAATTAAAAAAGGAGAAAGGTTATGTAAAAACTTAATTTCTAAAATCCTGAATGGGAAATGGTATCATCTTTGGTATTGTTCTGGGTTTCACTGGGTTTTTTTTGTTTGGTTTTGTAATTTTTATTGATGTAAACTTGTGTTGTGTCCTGACAGCTAGCTCTTGATATGTGGAGAAAATTAATGATTGAGCCACTGCAGGCTATCCTTATTCGGATGCTCCTCCGAGAAATAAAAAAGTGAGTGCTTGATTGTTTTTTGTTTTAACACAGTGTGGGGGAGGGGTATTGCACTGTTTTTACTTTGAAAAGTCTGTGGATTTTGGGTGGATTCTTTTATGTTTGGTTTTGCTAAGGTAACTTCTTACCTGGTGATAATGGTCTATCAGCTTTTCTCATTGTAGCTACATATTTGTGGCTTGCACGTGTAGAAAAAGACTCTGAAAAGAAAATAGTCCACTCCCTGTAACCTTGGGGTAGTGATCTTCTCAGCTTTGGCAATCCTTCTTATCAACGGGATTGGGGAGGAGTTAGAGTAATTCTCCAGGTCCCAGAGGATGCCTCTTGCCTTTTTCACTGCCTGATGCTGACTGCTTATGGCTCCTGTGCTGTCAGTAAACTTAAGGGCCAGGCCTTGGGCAAGGATTTGCCAAAGCCAGAGAAGCTGTTTCTTTGCATGGGCCCCAGAACAATTCTTGCTTATCTGCCAGCAAGACTAAGCTTCTGGGTTTCTGTTGTTCAGATGAATGTCTTCACTTAACAGTCCTGCTGTTTTACTTGAATTAAATGGAAATAATTATTTTTTTGCACTTTGAGGGGATATTATTATTTTATTTCTGGTTTGATTTATTTTTTTTTTTACTTCTAAACAAAGACCCTAGTAGCTACAGGGCTTTGGACTTTCAAAGTTTTGATTTAAAACTTCTACTTAACTCCTAAAGGACTCTTTTATTTATGCATAAACAGAAATTTTGAGATTTACTACAGATCTTGTGTGTAGTTTTAAGTTCCATCAGTTTCTACAGTTCTAGTGCTATTCAGGGCATCTCTGGAGTTTCTGATAACTGGGGTTTTTTTCAGTGATTATTCAGGTGACAGGCTAATGTAGGTAAACTGAGAGACCAAGGTAATTTGACTGGTTGAGGTTCCTTTGATATGCATTTGGTCAGGTAAAATCTATTTATAAGGCATTAAAAACTAATTGTAATTTTTTATTTTTATTTTTTATTCTCAAATTATGTCTGTCTTGGATGGCATTTCTGAGGCCGGGAAGTATTTACTTGCTTTCAGTTGTTGAACTATAGTTCTTTTGTAGCCAGGGCTGATACTGCTTTATCCATATATTTATACTGTAATAGTTTATTTTTACTAAAGGAAGATTCCCTAATTCATTGTGAAGAAAATTCTCCTTTGTTACATCAGGCACAGGGATGTTGAAGACTTGTTTTAGTCGATGTGTGTATTTTACTGGTGGGTGGGAGTGAAAATCTGTGTAAAACCTTTTTCAACAGAGATCTGATGCCTCTTAAGAGTAATGGTGTGTATTTACCTTGAGGATGACTGCAGACCTCACAAGGGTGTTTAGATCAAGACTGTCACTGGCTTTGGAGGGGGCTCGAAACTGTAACAAGTTGACATTATTTACTATTAAACTATTTGGAAAGTTTTAAATAAAACTTGAGTCACTGTCTCTGATGGTTGGATCTGGATTTCCCCCCCTTCTTTATTAAGGGTTCTTTTGTGTGATCTCAAAGAAGTTAATGCAATTCTGCTTCTCCAAATATGCATATAACTATTCATACTAAGTTTTTTTCAGCCACTTTGTGATCTGCATCATTTAATGAATTATATGAGAGAGAACTACTTGTAGCTTTTTTTCCTGCTGTCATGAAATTTAGGGTTTGCTGTGGGGATTCTGAGGATGGCCTTCACATGTAACTATAAACATGGTTGCTGTTCTTTGCTGTGATTTCAGTGGCCAATATAGCTTTTAAGAAGCAGTTTTAAAGACACTGCTGCAAACAACTATTAAATGTCTTCAGGAGTTCAGGGATTAAACAAGGTCTTTGGAGAAATGGATATATATCCATAAGTTTTATCTGTCAGAGATGCAAGAATATGCATGGGAATAATATTACCTAAAAATTTTAATAAAATTACTAATACATGTATATGCTTAAAACCTCCTTTATGATATACCTTCTTAATAGTACTTGTGTGTGCATGGTCCTATTTATTACAACACCTCTAAGAAACTAAAATTTATGTAGATGGGACAGTTGAAAACTGTTTAGTAAGAAGATTTTTGCATAGCATATGATGATATGTGGAGTTGATAACCAACACTGTATTCAACTGGCTACATATAAAAATATGTTTACTACTGTACTGGAAAAGGTAGGGGAGCAGAGCCACAAATTTTTCTTTCAGGTTTATTTACCTGGAATTTTAAGAAGACTTCTGAGTAAAATCTTGAGCACATCGACTTTTTAGAAGCTGTAAGCTTGTGCAATACAGTACACATTAAAATTAATAATAAAATTCTTTTTGGTACATGAAAATAAAGAAATAAAAGTAGTGACTTGTGGTTCAGCTAAACAAGATAGCTAAACTGGTCTAAGAGTTTACTGATGCCAGAAAAGAGCAGGCTGTGCTCTACTACCTTTCATGTGCTGAATTTAGCGCTCATCTAGTTCCTTAGTGAACCAGCTCAGCTGCTAATGTGACAGAAAACCATCCTGGCTGTTATTTCTCCAGATTGGCACAATGAGTCAATTCAGCAAAGAATTAGATGAGTGCCAAAGCAATGCAAGAGGTAGAGAGGCCTGTGACTGAGCAAAAGGGAGCAGGGTTAGCCACCTTGAATGGCAGAGAATTCTTAAATCATGTAAGCCTGTCTTGTCTGACTGCACTAGTTAATGTAGAGTTCTGAATATAACACACTTTCTCCCCCCTCCCTCTAGCCCAAGCACTCCTCCTACAAGGCAAGCTGAATATCAACTTAAGCATTTTTGTTCCAACACAACAGGAAGCCGACAAGATCTTGAATTGTGAGAAAATTCATCTATGAAATTCTTAAGCAGAAATAATTTGGAAATTATTCAGGTGCTATCTCAAATGACAGTGTGCTTAGTACAGACTAACCAGGAGAGGCTTGTCTGCTAGAGATAACTAACACTTTCTAACTAACTGGACCTATTCCTGTCTAAGCTGATACATTATTTATACCATTTGATTGAAATGAAAGCTATTGGAAGTTATCTTTTAAAAAAGATATTCAGAACAGGCTCTTCTAATTGCCAGTGAATTCTGTAGTTAATTGGCCTCGAAAGACCTTTGATTTGACAGAGCAGAGCAGTTCTTTTTGAATGATGGAATCTTCTTTTAATGAATCCAGTATTTATTACTGTACCTTAAATTTTAAAAATGTTCTTTGGGCTTGTAGTAGTAGTACACTTTACAGTACATGTTGGACTTCCACTGTTAGCCTTAGGCATAAGACAGGAACAATACAGAATTAATATTAACCAGCACAACTTCCTTGAGCTTGTGTTTTGTAGCTTTCTCCATTTCTTTTGAAAAAAGAAACTTGTCATCACCTGAGTTAGTGGAACTTGTGTTTCTACCACTTTGTTTTTATCTGTGTTCCTCACCAAACATCATCATTCCCTGGTATCCTCCCAGATATCCTGTGACATCCCTGCTTCCAACTGTGCAGCAGCTGCTATGTAGCTCTAAGCATCCCTATTGCTTGCCTACTACTGCCAAGAAGGAAGATGTACATTTGATAGACTTCTACCTCGGTGGGGTCACCTATTTCATTTTAGTTTGGCTGTTGCTCTTACTACTACAACTTTCATGAAAGTCATGCTTTAAACTTCTCAAATTTTGTTGAAGCTAGTAATTTGCATTACAAATTCCTGGGAGCAGAGTGCCATTGGTGTAAATAAAAACCTGAAGCTGCTGCCAGAGCAGGCACAACCTGTTCCATGCTGCACTTGTTTTCCTTTATCACCTTCATGCAATCTGACCTCTGCTTCGAAAGCTTGTTCCCTCCCTTCCAGCTCTTTTGTGGAGCATGCCTGTTCTACTTTTACAGCTTTTTCCTGATGATATGTTGTCCTTCAAATCCATGGATCTGACCACTGCTGTGCCCTCCCCTCCCACATCTGCTGGGCTAAGGTCTGAAGTGGCCTGTGAACTGAGCAGGGGGGAGCTGGGACTGGAGCTCTTGCTTCAGTAATTCTTCCTGTGTTTGTGTCAGCAGTACTTTTCCAGATCCAGAACCCTGCATGTTAGAGCTGGGCTGGACTGTCTCTTGCCAGGGCCCTGCTCTGTGATATGCTAAACTCTTAGTTCCATGGCTTGCACTCCATGACATAGCACTGTGTTCACAGGCTGCATGCATCCTGCAGCTTTCCATGCTCCTGGACCCCTCCAGGCTGGAGTTACATCCAGGCCCAGGGCAGATGTTTCACTTCTTCCCTTTTATGATTCTGTGCTGCTGCCTCTGCCATCATAAACCAGACCCTGCAGAGGGATGTTGGCAAGGATGCAGGGTGTGATTACATGTACCCAAACTCAGCTACCACAACCAGAGGAAATCTTGGTGTTCCCTGGGTGGAAAAATCAGACTGTCCCTGATAGAACCTGTTAGTTCAGTTCACTTATAATGGGTGATGAAGCTGCATAAACCATACTGTCACTGCTCATAATCTGTTAGAGAGCTGGTTCTTTACGCCCATCATGAGCCTAAGTTTTCAGATCTTAGAAAACAGTGGTGTTTGAAAGCAATACCCATAATTAAGTGCTGTGAACATATGAAGATGGTCTGGTGTGTGTAGTACGATGAGTGCTGGTGTGGCTGTCCTGGTAAACCTCCCCAGCTCATGGGCATCCTGCGAGCTTCTGTCCAATTACAAACCAAAACGAATGACATGAGCAAAATTACTTCTCCCCCACACCACCCCAGGCAAGATGGGTATATGGTAATGTTTGGGTTTGAAGTATATTTTTGTTGGCTTTACCTTTTTTTTTAATCAGTCATGTAAATTACTCTCCTATACCAACGTAAGTTTCTGATAGAGAACTCATTTTGTCTTTCTAGTACAGTCTAGGTAAAGTAGGAGTTCTTATTCTATATAATGCATATATGTGTACACACATATTTAAAAAGAAAAACCTTTGAAATTACAAGTGCTTATGCTTAAGTGTAAATATACTTTTGTAAATCATATTTTAATTCTACTTAACACCTTAGGAGTTAGGGAATATTTTTTTACTTTTTTGCAAAGTGCATATGAAAAGTAGGCTTTTCTAGAACTTTTCATCTCTTAAGAGAAAGTCTCCGCTGTTCTGAGTGTGGGTCTGTTATTTCCAGTTTTGCAAAGGACTGAGCAGTAATGTTTTTAGCATGCAAAACATTTGTTTTAATTACTTTTGTTTTCAACTGAATGAAACTAAAGATGACATTTCCTTCAACTCCCTGATTTGAAGCTAAGAAATTGGCTGGAAAACATAAGGTTTTCCTTTTCTGATGTATGATTAAATATTGTGACAACGTGCCTGGTGTGTTATTTGTTCCACTTGAAATCTACATGTTAGATTGTAGATATGGAGAAAAGAAAATAACGTGCTTCTTGCTGTGATGCTGGTAAAAGCTGTGGATTTTTTTGGCAGGGGCAAGAGTGTGAAGGTAGTCTATATAATAAAGGCTACAAATTCAAGATGGCACTTAGTGTATCTTTTAAACTGCTTGGTCTGAATGTGTAATTTGGAATACTTATATTCTTAGCAAACACTTGGAAATTTCATGACCTGTAAATGCTTTTGAATAGTTTATGAATTACTATCACAACAATTTAAACATATGTGAGAGAAAGAAGAGTGCATTTTTTGTTTTAAGATAAGTCTTCTTCAATTTTGGCAATTTAAGCAGAAGAGTTTACTGGAAAATGTTTTCATCCAATTTTATTTCATTCAGCTGTCACATGAGTTACACAAGATACCTACACTTTCATAAATGTTTGCTTTGCCTATTTCAGTGATCGCTGTGGAGAAGACCCAAACCAGAAAGTAATCCATGGGGTTATTAACTCCTTTGTTCATGTTGAACAGTATAAGAAAAAATTCCCCCTAAAGGTAGATACATATTTCTGATTCTGTGTTTTTAATTTTGAATGTTAATCTAGTATATGCATTATTTGTCCTTTAAAAAATAATTCTCCCTTCTAGTTTTATCAGGAAATTTTTGAGTGTCCTTTTCTGAATGAAACAGGGGAGTATTATAAACAAGAAGCTTCGAATTTATTGCAAGAGTCAAATTGCTCGCAGTACATGGAGAAGGTAAGCGATTCTTTGGTACACATGCAATACCTAAAATCTAATATTATCATTTTATTGATGATACATGTTTTCCTCTATAGTTATAGTTGTTCTTTGTTATGCTTTCGTGCAATACTTTTTTGTAATGTGGTTAATCTGAACATAAACTACAAACCTTGCTAGGGATGGATGGTTGGCATCAAAATATATCGTAATAAATAATAAATTATCAGCATGTAAAGTAAAAAAAAAAAAAAAAAGACAAAAAATGAAACACTTACCAGGTTGATCAGTATTATTTCCTCACTTCCTTGTTTTCTTTCAGTATGGAATAGCATAAGATGAGAGTTTTTGCATCATAGTGGTTAAAGACTTTATGTTGTTACAGGGCATTATTAAAAATTACGTAGTCTGAGATGGATTTGCTTTTGTTTTGCTTTGTGGTGTATAAAGTCAAGTAATTTAACTTGTAATTCTTATAACACATTTGAGAAAACTAAGATTAGAAAACAAAGATTAATACAGTACTGACTAGGAGTCAGCCCTTGGTGCTGTACTGTCCACACTACCAATGTAGAAAAGTTGAGGAGAAGGTTGTGAAATTGCTTTAACCATAAGGAGCATAAGCTAATGGTTGCACACCTGTGGTGAGATTCAGGAACAGTCTAAGACTTCAACTAAACCAAAAGCAATGCAGATTAATTTTGCCTGTTGTTAACAGTCTGCAGCTGCACTACTCTCCCTCTGATATTCACAGGATGTAAGTACTTTTATGTCAGCATTCATATGACTTATTTTATGATGCCTGTTTCCTTTCTGTACCTATTGAGCAGATGTTTTATGTACAAGCAGATGGATTTGGAGCAGTAAAGTGATTCTTACAGTCTCTTATAGTTAGATATTGTGGTAAAACTTTCTCCAGAAAGAGCAAGAAGCGTGGTAAGAGAAATTGGGGAAAATTGGTCACAAAGCTGAAGGGAAAAGGAAGTTTTGAGAACTACTGAAAGCTGCTAGTCAGTATTCGGAGTAGATTATATGATTTCAGCAAAAGCGTGATTCAAAAGAGCAAATTTAATTTTTTGACATCCTGCACAAGTTCTTTTGTGATTTTTACTTATTCTTCTGTCTCATTTTACAGACATATACTGCTGTATATTCTGGTTCTGTATTGGTTAGTATTTCTTCAGCTCTCAGTTTAAACACTTGTCTGCAGGTTTTAGGTAGATTAAAAGATGAAGAAATGCGGTGTCGGAAATACTTGCATCCCAGCTCATATGTCAAAGTGATTCATGAATGCCAACAGAGGATGGTAGCTGATCACTTGCAGTTTCTACATGCAGAATGTCACAATATTATCAGACAGGAGAAAAGAAGTGGTAAGTCTGTGGTCACATGAAGCATGAAATGGTTTTTGTTTTATTCATTTAGCATTGGAATTTCCTATCCTATCTTCTTTTCACCTATGATCTTTCTGTGCACCAAGTGCTTTCAGCTAACATTACTTACCTAGAAATCCCAATTCAACCCTGAAAGGTGGGGGTTTTTACCATGTGATTAATTTTCATTCTTCCAAATGTATAGCCAAAACCTTCTTTTTGTTTTTAACAACCCTACTTTTGGCCAATGTTCTTTCTCTTTCCTTGTCCTAGCTTAAAAACACACTGAAGTCCTGTGTCTTGTAGAATTGGTCATATTTTGTGCTTGTGTTTTCATTTGTAAACCAATGACTCTATCTTTATAGATTTCTTCATCATCAATTGACAGGTCAGGATTATAGAATATTTTGGCTTCTTTTCACAGCCACATTTTTATTTTCCTGAATCTTTTGTGACCTCTCATCCCAAATCCTTTTTAAAGAAGGAGATGTTTTTAATTCGATTCCCTGCCTGACCAAAAAAAAAAGTCTTCCTGATGACTACATGCTTCTTTCCCTTGAAAGAATGCTTATTCTTGCATGGAAGATGGGTATACATTACGTGAAACATTATTTTTCACAGCCAAACTCGAATTGTATCTAATAATAGTGTTCAGTTTCCAGGGAGTTTTCCAAGTTTGATCAGAGCTTGGATCTGTTTTTTAGTGTGGGGGGGAGGGGGAACAAAAAAATCATAAAATAGCAGTTGCTTATTAATAGGTTTTCTAACCGGAGAAAAATTTCAAGCCACCACTGGCACAGTGTTTCTCCATACTAGCCCACCTCTCTTTTTGGACTCTGTACTAAAGAAGCAGTATTGGAAGAGCGAGTTAGTCACAGTGGCAGGACTTGGTAAATACTGATATTAGCCCTACTCTTTCTTTTTTTTTATTTTGTCAGTGTATGTTAATTTTTTTTTTTCAAAACAATCTTGTTTCAATCTTTAAGAAATTCTGTGTGAAATTATGATACTACATTGTGTCAATTTTTAGTGTTTCTAATCATATTCTATAAAAATGTATCTCTGTTACAGACATGGCAAATATGTATACTCTGCTTCGTGCTGTGTCAAGTGGTTTACCTCATATGATTCAGGAACTACAAAACCATATCCATGATGAGGGCCTTAGAGCAACCAGCAATCTTTCTCAGGAAAATGTGAGTTTCCTCAAGCAGCTGAAATTACCTATTTGATTAACAGTCTTGATTAATTGTTTGCTCTTTTCCTGTTAGTCTGTTCTGTTTTTTTTTTTTTTTTTAATTTTGTCTGTATGAAATTAGTTTGGAACATAATGGATAAATTGTAACCTCTGATCAGCACTAGTTAGCTGTGTGACACATACCTATCCTGAGCTGATTGTTGTGATCTAACCAGAAACAACTGCAGCTAGATATTTCTCATTGTTGCTTGGTAAATGCTGTCAGGACAAGTAGGTCCTTTTGTTCTATGTATGTATTGTTTTTCCTGAGTTTCTCTTAAGTCAGTGGCATTTGCTATTCTGGTGTATTAGGAACCAGTGATTGCATTTAGTTTAATTATATGTTATTGGTGAAGACTTGACATCCTGCCCTGATTTCAGTGTGATGTTTTTCACTAATAGCTTTGTAGTCTCATATTTTTATGTAATTTCTGTAAATAGTCTGACTTAATTATTTTACTAAAGTACATTAAACTTTTTTTCAGTTCACGTGTATTTAAATTACTCAGTTCCATTTTTGTTCCTCTTGCATTGCTGTTCAGACACAAACAACAAGCTTTCATTTGACATTATGTTTGTACATGTGTGTCCATCTTACTGTCTAGATCTGTGCTCACTTTAGGATGGTGACTTCAGCCATCCAGTGTTTGTGTCTATAGTAATACATAAAAACAAGCTATTGTAAATTCACTAATTCATTGACTGCACAGGAGTGCTTACTCTTCCGTGACTCCTGTGTTCAGAACAGAAAATGGACTGAAGTCTTTAGCAGTATATTTTGCTTTCAAATTATTTGTAGGTTTATTGAGCTTGTTCTTTCAAACTTACAGAATCTACATAAGTTAATAAATGTAGAGCCATAAGGGTGAGGACAATTCACCATGTTATGTAGGTAGTTTCAAAGTGTCTCTGTAGGGGCTCCTACAGCTCCTGTCAGTCCTCTCTATACAGAATGTGATGCACAAAATTCAATTGGTAACTGTCCTATGTGGGAAAATTCAAAGGGATCATCCAGATTTTGTGTCTCTCAAGTCAGTGTGTAGGAGAAGCAGCTGTTTACTTACTTTAGTTGCATTTTGACTTGATTGCTGTATTTATGTGTTAGCATTAATGATTTTTGGAAAGGCTAATAAAGGATTTTGGGGTATGATGGGGATAATTAGACAGCATGAGAGCAGTATAGACCCAAATCTGTGTTGGACAGCAAGATGATAAATGTAGCCTAGTCTTTTTATTCCCAAAACATTTTCTAGGACAGCTGTGGGAGAGTACAACAGTGCAGAACCAATCCTCTCAATGACTTGATCACTGTGATATTAACTTTTATAAAAAAGAGTAATTAGGAAAAATTCTACATCTACTGTAGATATGTTTATGTGTAGATAATACTATTTTTCTCATTAACTTGCTTTCTGTTTTATTTACCTCCTTTAGATGCCAACTCAGTTTGTGGAGTCAGTTTTGGAAGTACATAGTAAATTTGTTCAACTCATCAACACTGTTTTGAACGGTGATCAACACTTTATGAGTGCCCTTGACAAGGTAACTCTTACTTTGGTAAACAAGGGATTGGAAAACAAAATTCAGGACCCTGTTTCAGCCTCACCAGAATTCTTCCGAACATCAACGCATGTTCAGAGCTTGTCTAGCAGTTTTTCTAGCTTAGAAATGCAATGGAACAGAAGACAAGATAGTGTTAGGGGGAAGATACGTACAAAGGAAACCACTTTAATACTTTAATGTTTTCAGAAAGAAAAGCCTTTCTTTCCATCACATTTCATAACACTAAAAGGGTGCTGACACATTTAGTGTAAATGTAAGTGCAGATAATAGACAACTTGTGGGGTTTGGGAGGTTTGGTAATTCTTAAATGCATTTGAACTTGAATTTGCTTCCTGGCATGATGTTTGACTGTGAATGCTCTTGTATTACTTACATAGAAACTTTGTAGTCAGCTTGAAAAATCTAAACAAAGAGTATCTGAAAACTCTCATTACTTCAATCACTGTCACAATAGGTAACTTTTTGCAGGAGAGAGCTGCAGTTGAAGTTAAATAATAAATGTAGGGAAAGAGGCTTGCTGCTCTTTTATTTAACATAACGGTTCTAACTGTTACAAAGTTTAATAATAATAATTATTGACTGCAACTATTAATTATAAGTATCTTTCCTTCCTATAATTTCCTGTCATGGGATGTAGACATATGGTTCATTGCTCTTTTGTGGTGTTTACTGTAATTGCAGTTTGGAGTTAGGATCATAGTCTAAGCTGTATAATTTTCAGCCAAGGTTAATCTGAAAAGGCACAGTGAAGAAGGTACCAATAATTGCATCAGTAGTAGTTACCCATCTGTATTTGTGATATGCAGAAAACATTACTTAGCATTTTAAAACAAATACTTATCTCAGTACCGAACACATTTATCTCCACTGCAAGTAATGTCGTGTACCAGAAGGTGGAGTAACACGAGACTGACAACTGCCTTTGGCATAGAGCAACGTAGGTTTTGTTAGATACATTGCTTCTTCACTTCAGTGATCATTCTTACAATAAATATTTAAAATATTAATCTGCTGTTAGTTTTTCATGGTGGATATTAAAACTGCTGTTGCTGCCTCCAGTGTTATTGCAAAAAAGGTGTTCCAAGCTTCGAAGTTTCCTACTTCAAGTCATGCATTCCTTTCTCACAGGGATTCTAGAGACCTATTACCAAGTTTTGCAGTGTTGACATACTGTACAAAAGAGTTGGTTGTCGGTTCATCTAGATAATAATAACAATATTTTTCTTCCATAGAGGAACTGTAATTCCTAGGAACTGTGGTCACACTATTTTTGGTTCAGTGTTAATTTAAAATTTTAATTTAAATGTGATATGTAGTTTAGAAACTTGATTATTCTAACATCTTTTTTTCAATTCTAAACTGTCATGTCCTTCTTTTTCTTTTATCATATTCTTTAGCCACCGTATTGTTTGTACTGTATTGCTTCAAATTTCTACTTTGAACAATATTTTCCTCCTCTTTAGTCTATCAGAAAATCCAACAACCAAAAGAACTTTTAGTTTTTACCATTGAGAGCACACCATAAATGCTTTTCAGCTCAAGATACATGCTGTCAGTATAATCTGCTGTTGATGTGCTGCTGCTCAAATCTACTTTATCTGCAATTATTCCTAAGTCTCTTTCCATCCATACTTTTGGACCATAATATTGCTGTATTCAAAAATCTTCATACTTCTGCAAAGTTTCTAATCAGAATTTAATTTGTTTTCCGGTTTTCTCTAATTAGCTTCTGTTCCTCTACTCTTTGCACCTTTACTTAACTCTCAACATAAACATGTTTAGCAACCAAATTCTCCCAGGGCAGTAATTGAAACCTTTTTATTCATTGTTTCTTTTTTGATCCCCTTTTGTGTAGTTCAGTTTTATAGTGTCTCAGATGGTCTTTGCCTTGAGCATTTTTTTTTTATTTCTTCAAATCTCATAAAAGAAAAAGGTGTAAGTCATTTACAATTTTTCTCTTGGCTCTATGTCCTTATGTAGGCTTTGACATCAGTAGTTAACTATAGAGAGCCCAAGTCGATCTGCAAAGCACCTGAGTTGGTAAGTGATACAAGTAGAAAGTAATAATTCTTGTTTATAACTGTCAAATGAATTGACACGGGGTCCATCACATGAATGTCCAGTTCTTACACTGGCTCACCCTCAGATGTGTATTTCAGTAGTAACAGCTTAACCAGCACACACGTTTAGTGGGTGTGCAAAGTTGCTACGGTTCTATTTTTTGATATCGACTGTATTTTCTGTGGATGTGCAATGTATAGTTTAGCCGTGAATACAGCCTTGTACTAGAATGTGAGACTGTAGACTCTGATGTATATCATGTTTGAACTTTGTGTAGAAGTTTGGAATACCTTGGCATACATTTGTTCTCAAGCTTGACAGGTAGATTTGGGTTTGATTTTTCTTTTTCTAATTTGAGCTGGCCAAGTACTGTGACAACTTGTTGAAGAAATCAGCAAAAGGAATGACAGAGAATGAAGTAGAAGACAAACTTACAAGTTTCATTACTGTTTTCAAATACATTGATGACAAAGATGTATTCCAAAAGGTAACTTTTTATATTCAGTAAAGGTTAAAATATTACATTTAAAACATACTTTTGAAGGATGTGGTTATGCTTCTTAAAATCCTCATCTGTTTTTTTTTTCAACGCAGTTCTATGCCAGAATGTTGGCAAAAAGATTAATTCATGGTTTGTCTATGTCTATGGATTCTGAAGAAGCCATGATAAATAAACTAAAGGTAATGTGATATTCTTCTAACACAGAATAAACAAAGGAATATGTAGTGTTGAGAGGGAGCAGCAGAGGGTGCCAGAGGTAACTTAGCAGTTAGTAGGTCTGTTTCCAATAGCTGAAAGGAAGAACTAGTTTTTTGGTAGTCTGTGGAAGATATATGGCCAAGTATTATCTAGGCATTTGAGATTTTTATAGGGTAATAGTTTTATTAGAGGGATTCAAATAATTCATATTAACATTATAAAAGTACCAAGGACTTTTGTAGACCATGTCTGTCTTTCAGTTTTATAGGATAACATTGTTTATGTAGATCATTGTGTATAGAGTGAAACTAAGATAAATCGGGTAATTTTATTTTAGAATGTTTGTCTTCTATCGTAACTAGTGTTTTCTGTAAATGTAACAACACTTGGGCTGACTAGATTTTCATATTGTAGTAGTGAATGGGCATAATTTATACAATAAGGACTGTTTTCACTGTGAAACCTCTTACAATATTTCTTCACAGCAAGCCTGTGGTTATGAATTTACCAGCAAGCTCCATCGAATGTATACAGACATGAGTGTTAGTGCTGATCTCAACAACAAATTCAACAACTTTATCAAAAACCAGGACACGATTATAGATTTGGGAATTAGCTTTCAGATATATGTTCTACAGGTACTAATGTATGTTTATTACTGCTGAGTTACTTGTGCTAATTTTTTATGTTTTGATAACAAGTGAACAATTTTTCTAACTGTGACTGCTTCTTTGTGTCGATGCCTTGTGATTATTGTAGAGTAATTTATTTTCCTAGTGTTACTTTTTAAAATTAACCCAGTAGCTCACTAAACAGTAGTGATATAAAATCTCTTGTGCTCTCGACTTCAATTAACACCTCACTGGGGTATGTGTAAGGAACAGTAAAAAATGAGCAGTAAAACTTGTGGTTCAATTGATTGTCTTATGACATAGTGTACACTACAGATCTGTTTAATAGTGTTACTTTTTTTCTTAATGTATATGTTGTCTGAAAATGTTAATGCTTTTATTTTTTTCCCAATACCTTTAGGCTGGTGCATGGCCTCTAACTCAGGCTCCTTCTTCTACGTTTGCAATTCCTCAGGAACTGGAAAAAAGTGTACAGATGGTAGGTTAGTAGGAGGCTTCTTGTAAACATGCGGAAAATGTAAAATAACTCCAAATAAAAGATCATCACTCTAACAGAGAAAAACCTGAGCTGCTTCATTTTGTTTGGAAATTGTTTTCAGTCCATAGAAATGTGTAAGGGTCACCCACTTTACTGCATTTCTGTATTTGCATAGCTTTTCTTTTTTTTTCACATCTGTTCTACACTTTGTGATTGCTGTTAATAAATACAATTAAACCAACTGGGTTGATTCTTTCTTTAAAACCAGTTCCTAATATTTAAAGAAAAGAAGATTGTGTTTCTAATATTTAATATGAACCGATATAACAGCAGATTAAGATGCAAATACAGGTTTTTTTGTCCTGTATATCACAGCAGCTATTCAAAATCAAGCTTTGTGCAAACTTCTTTAAGGCTAATTTTATGATTTCTCGAAGCAGTAAAGGTTTTACTTTGGCCAAATACTCTTTTCTTACGTGATTATTTCTGCCTTGTAGAGGTAAAGTATTTTGTTATTTTTGATTATTATTATTGTGTTGATCTTTTTTAAAGTGGATTTAATGGTGAAGTACAATTTACACAATAAAAATTTTGTATTATTGGATGTAACAGATTTTTAAAAGCAGTTTTTATACCTTAAGTTACTATCTGATGGAAATTATAATGGCAAATATCTGCTTCTGTGATGAGGGACCTTTTTCACATATTGCTACTGAGCTTTAGAACTATTTATTCTGCTTATATTTTCTCTCTATCAGGTGGCACTTTAGCAATATAATAGTTTCCAATCCATACTGTGCAGTCACCAGAAGGTGATTGATGAGATTTTGCTCTTCTTTTTGAGTTCAAAATAGGAATATTGTCAGTTGTGTCTCAGCTGGAAAATTGTTACAGGCCTCTATATCAGAAGCAGCTTAGAGTCTGGGTTGCTTGCCTAATTTCGCTGTTTTGCCAGTTTAAATGAGCAAATTTAGTCATAGATAGAACCAGTGCTCTAAATTACAATTTCCTAAGGGAACAGAACTTTGGGGAGGGATGTCTTTGAAAATTGTCTGGCAATGTCTGTATTTAATGTCAAGTTTCATCATTGGACCCACTGAGAGAGAGTTTTCTCAGGATTCTGACCAGAATTTAGAAAGAAAAAAAGCATTTTGCAACTGCACTCCAAAATATGTGAATAACTGGGCAAGCTGGTTAGCAGCTTTTTCTGAGACTGCTGGAGCTTCCTGTAAATATATATTTATCTGAATGGTGGACATGTACTGGTATTCATACTGTGTGGAGAAACACCCCATTCTTAGAGAGGTCAAAAGTTTCTGGTTTTGTGTTTTCCTTCAGTGTTAATCACAGTTGCCAGACCCAATTAGAATAAGCCAAACTGGTGTGTACAGTGTTGGTATGTGGGGTTTAGAGAGTTTGATCCCATTTTAGGTAAAGGTTCTTCGAATCTGCTTAAGTTTTTCTCATTACCCGAGGTAGACCTTATTAGGATTTAGTCACCACTCATGTTCCAAAGGAAAATGCTGTCATGAATTGTCTGCAATGTTTGCATCCAGTAGGATGAACATAAAACCAGTATTTCTTCATTAGGGTTGTAGGGTTGATAGTGGACTATTTTAAGTAGTTACATGTGTGACTAATTGAAGTTCATTTTGTTTTGCAGTTTGAATTATTTTACAGTCAGCATTTTAGTGGAAGGAAGCTTACTTGGTTACATTATCTTTGTACAGGTAAAAACAAGTGCTTTGCTAAACTTATGATCTGTACAACTGACAGTTATTTGCTAGAAGTCCTTTTCAAATGGCAACGGACTGTGGAGTTGGAACAATATTTTGCATACAGAGTCAACAGATTATTTTGTATTATAAATTAATATTTACTACTTAGTATTTCCAAAACTTATGTTTTGTAAACTTGCATATGTTACCTGTGATTTATTAAATCCAAGTAAAACTAGAGTTGTATGTTCTTAACTGCAGAACTGCTGAGTTAATAACAATTGACCCAGAATTGTTTTCGTAGCATAGATGTACCTTAGATAAACATTGAATAATTTTAAGAACGCATATTATACTATTTTAATCAGGTGTGTGAGTATCCAAGTAAATAAATATTTATATTTACTATATGGGAGTACATGTTAACATCTTAGAAGATATATATAGAATTATAGTTAATTTTAGTAAGTGTCAGTAAATCATGTTTTATTTCAAATGCTTTCAGTATCAGGCTTTAACGACTGAGCACCACAGCATGTTACGTGGAGATGAAAAACCAGACTAGCATGCAACAATACAATGTTATGAAAATCTAGTTGGAATTTCCATTATTATTATTATTATTATTGCGTTATTCAAAACAGTGTTGTTCTAGTATTCATAGTTAATCAGAGGGGTTTTTTTGTTGTAGGCCACATTCTGTAAGTGTGAATTCACAACATGAGTTGTCATCATCCCATTTCAAGTGTTAAATGCAAGCTTAAACTGAATGTCTGGAAATGTATGAGGAGCTCCAGTAGTGAAACTTCAGATGACCTTTTCATAAAATACTATTGTATCATTACAGGTGAAGTAAAAATGAACTATTTGTGCAAACCTTATGTAGCCATGGTCACAACATACCAAATGGCAGTGTTGCTTGCCTTCAACAACAGTGAGACTGTCAGTTACAAGGAGCTTCAGGACAGCACACAAATGAATGAGAAGGAACTGACAAAAACCATCAAATCTTTGCTTGATGTCAAAATGATAAACCATGACTCAGACAAGGTATGCCATAGTGATATAAAAAAGTTTCATGTTTTCAGTCTTGTCATGCTGATATTTGTTGAGGGCTCTTTTTAATGTAAAATAATCCATTGTTTACTCTCAAAACAGTATTATTGACCCTTGTGAACAATTATAAATTTGTATTTTTAAGGAAAGAGGTAGGAGGAAGGAGCCTATATGGCTTTCCATGACTATAGCAGCATGGCCTGCTGAAAAGATAATAAAGCTGGCACTGTTTATTGCTTCTGTTGCATTTCATCCACGTGGCTTTAGACTCACTGCTGTTGGAGGGGAATACACCACTTTTGAAGTTGTATTGAATCAGGGGAAGGAGCCTGAGTTGTAAACCATAATCTTACAGCCATCCTAAAAAAATATTTGTGGGATTAAGAGACTGAAAGCGACAGCAACGAGGTTCTTCCTTGCTAACAGTTTAGAGGAGATGGAAAGAAAGCAAGGAGGGTTTGTTTGAGAGGGTTTTTGGTGCAATTTGCCAAACTTATCACTCCAGGAGTTTCATGGAATTCCAGTAATATCTGAGCTTTGTTTGTGATTAAGGCAATGGTTGGTACAGATTCTGTTTGTGACTGTCTCGTCCTTCTGTATGGCCTGTGTGAAAGCAGTTACCCTTTTTCCCACACAGCGAAGGACACAGAGGTCTGTTAAGTAAGAAATGTGACAGAAGTGCCTGTGCATCCTGTACAGACATTAGCAGGTGTTTCCAGCTAGCCCCGAAAGCCCACTATTCAAACAGTATCAGACAGAAGGTACAGAGATAAGCTGTTCAATTTGCTTTTGAGAGGAATTCTAAAGCTGCTCTGGTGGCAGGAAAATTTTTAGAAATGGAAAGTGAGATTACAAGGAAGATCTGATGCTTGGCTGAAGCATAGGACGTGCTTCCAATAACTAGAAATTTGCTCAGGTTGGAACAATAGCTGCGAAGATGTCTGGTAAACCATGGGGCAAATAAAACACTGGGAGCTATTACAGAACACAGTGAAACTTTTCATAATCTTAGAAAGGTTCCCGTTATTTAAAGGGTTTACCTTTACTTGTGTCTGTTATATAAGGTTTGCCCAGTTCCTTTAAGAATACGTTATTGAGGAGGAATGATACAGCTTTCCAACCCTTTCACCTTTCAGTGTTTACCGCTGCATTTTCGAGTTCTTTGCCTTCCAGACTATTGTATTCAAGCATCGTTGTTATTTCTGTTTTCTTTGCACTCCATCCAGCAATGTGATAGCAGATCTGTAGACAGTCGATCAGATTACTTGTTAAATAAACAAATGAACTGCAGTGGCTTAAACAGTGGAGTTCAGTATGCAGACTTCTCTTAACCTGTATCTGAGTGTTGTGATTTCACCCCAGATGGGACCCAACAGCCGCTTGCTCACTCTCCCACCAGCAGAATCAGGGAGAGAAGCAGCAGGAGAGAGGTGAAGAACACAAGCAGCTTTTGGCAAAATCTTTATTGGCTCATTAGAATCACGCTCTTTAATTTCATGCTCAGTACACAATTTCTTTTGGTCTATATTCAACTGTGTAAGCAGAATAATGCTAAAATTAGCCTATTCTTTTGTTAGCTTATTTTTTTAAAGCTGTTGGTCTTTCCCCTTTCATATTAAAATTTCTTTACTATACTTGGTGTCCTGGTTTTATTTTTACTGTAACAAAGAATATTTGTTGAAGAATATAAAATTAGAGTTAATACTGGTTTGAGTGCATATTTAGTTAAATATTGGCTGCATTTACTGAAATATTTGCACTTCAGACAGTTTGGCAACATTCTAAGGCCTCAGAAGCCCAGTAACTTTATTCTGCTGGAAATTGCTAGTACTTCTACAGACTCTTGCCTGTAAACTGCAAAGATCAGTCAAGTTATCCTGTTAGTTGAAAGTAAAGATGTTTTGATTGCAGGGAGTAGTTACCATTTATTGAAAGAAATGGACTTCTATTTGTGGAAAAAAAATGAGATTCTGACAGGAAAAAATTAGAAACACACAGATGTTGCAGTTTTTCAGCTGTTTCTGCTGTAATATAAAAATATATTTTAGAAATGCTTAGAAGTTTTTCCTTAAATTCTGGGAGGCAACATTAGTAATAATTGTAAAAGCAACAGCTCCCTCTCGAGTTCAGCCATAAATAAATGCAAATCTTACTTTCTCTGCAGGAAGAAAGTGAGTTTAACTGGAGAGTGTTTGCAACTAAATGAGGTGTCAAAGTATTAAAAGAGAAATTGCTTTAATCATATTGACTCATTAACAAAATTCACGTGTGATAGAATTCTTCATAGTGTTTGCTGAAATAGACTTGATTTCTAGGTTAGTTAAACTGTAGCCTAGAAAACTGACCTGGTTCAAGTGGCATTTTAGAATTTCCAGCTACAAATCTGAAATTGTTTGCATGTATGTAAGACCTTAATTGTGACTTTTCAAAGTAAATTGCTACCATTTTCTGGTTTCCTTTCTGAGTTTTAAAAAGGATTCTCAATTGCAGGAAGACATCGAGGCAGAGTCTACATTTTCATTAAATATGAATTTCAGCAGTAAACGAACGAAATTTAAAATTACAACATCAATGCAGAAAGACACACCACAGGCAAGTATTCTTTGGTGTTTCCAGCTTGAACAGCTTAGAAACTTATTTTTCTAAAATGGAATTTATTGTGCTAGTGTGGTATAAGCAGATGTAAGATTCATCAAATAAGATTTACATAGCCATAAAGAAATTTTGGAAGTTTAGAGCTTAAGCCCAGCAATTTTTTTGTACTTAAAATATAGGCAGGAGAAGATTAAAATGGGGAACAAGAAGGCAGAAGGAAAAGATAAACAAAATATACCAAAAGGGATTGGCATTTAGCTTGTCTTACAGCATGAGACTTTTTTTGTTGATGATATTATCTCATGAGACTTTTTTATTGGTGATGTTTACAAAAGCAATTTTATTATTCCAGGAACAGCAGAACCAATCAAATATTTCCCTCTGATTTTGTCTTTCAGCAACTAAAATTAACTCCTGTGTTGATAATCCATGTTTCCTTTATCTCCTAAAACATAGGATTTTGTGCAAGATATGTATGTGCTGCCAAACTCAGTACAATATACTAAATTCCGCCTGCCTTTCTCTCTAGCACAATTGGTGGTTTGGATGCCTGTCCTACCTTCCTACTGACTTGAAAGAAACCTCGTATTCTTGATTTATGGAAGTAGTTTGCCTGGAAATGAACTTCACCTGCATTTTTGTATTACTTGACCACTTTTACTAAAGTAAAAAGTATAAGTTCTAGATCTCTTAATGAAGTGTTTATTGGTCTTACTATATTTTAAACATTAATGTTCTTCTTGTATCACAGGAGATGGAGCAGACCAGAAGTGCTGTAGACGAAGACAGAAAAATGTATCTCCAAGCTGCTATAGTCCGTATCATGAAAGCACGTAAAGTGTTGCGACATAATGCTCTAATTCAGGAGGTAAGAGAAATTCTTCCTCTTCAGCTTGATTTGATGGAAATCTTCAGGAGTCTTGGGTAAAACATCTGACCACAGAACTCTCCTGTGCTGAAACCAATACCCCAGTGAAATTAGTGAGGATTTCCTTGGGGTCTGCTTTGAACCGCAGTACTGGAGCACCAGCTGGGATCCCTCAATCTTGTAAATATGTCTTACCACTAAAACATTAAGTGCTTGCTCTTTCCTGCTGGCTGGTTCTATGGCAACAGATGCTGTATCCTAGAGGAATCACTGGCAGAGCTATAGTTACAGTTGAAAACCTGAGTATATTCTAAGTATGGAAGCACATAGCCAATTTTTAGCTCTAATCATTATTTTATTATAACTCATGGCTTAAATTTTTAAAGTTGTCTCAGTATGGAGACATGCACTTTTTAATCTCCCTTTTCCAGTAGGTGGTACAGTTCTCTAGATTTTTTAGATTCTAGATTAATGATCTGTGAACTGTCACAGGCTGGCTGGGAACATAGTGCTATTTCATTAGTTTTTCTCCCATTTTCCCATCTATTGGTTGTCTGCCTAATTGTATTTTTCATTCCAGCCTAACCTTTGCTCCCACCAACCGGTTCCCAGTTTCAGCTTTCTCAATCTTCCAAGGTGTTCTTTCTTCAGTCTAGTTCACTCTTATGTCCCTGAGCCTTGCTGGAAGCCTCAGAGCAGACTGGTAGGAGGAAGAATAAAGATTCCTGCTTTATTCAACCATTTTGAGGATGGAGGTGGAGAAGCATTGAGTAATTTGTGGTGATGGAGCAAACAGTTTACTACACCCACCACTTAACTTCTATTTCTTAAAAAAAAAAAAAAGCCAGTACGGAGAGTTTATAAGCTCAGAACTTGAAATGTGAGATATCTTAAAAGTTTTGGATTTTGAAATAGTGCTTGTACACAATTACTCTGAAAGAAAGCTTAATTTAAGAAATTGGATTTTGAATAGCTAACAGGTGAGGCAGCGTAGGTCCTGATTCTCCTCAAAATCTTTGGCTATTTGGTTTCCTGTTATTTAAATCATCCATGCAGTTATGATGAAGTCCCATAAGAATTTACAAATAAAACTAGAAAATGAAAGGCAAGTCTTGTTTTGTCTTTGAAAATACTTTTTTCTCCCCACTCTCAAATGATTAGAAAAAGGTTTCAAAATGTTCTTTTTTTGACACTAGTTTATAAGGGTGAAATGGATTACAAATTTTTATGTTCTGGAAACAAATCCTTTCTGGTTGCTTCTTTCTTTGTTTAACAAAAGGGCTGCTATCTTATGTGCCTCTGCTGTCTTTTGCTCTTGCAGTGATCTTGCAGAATAGTCTGTTAACATCAGGACCTTTTTCTTTAGCTTTTCAAGACAGGGGTATTTTGATAGTTACTCAGTTAAAAACTAAGTAGAGAGTAAAATTGTGATATTGTTATAATCCTGGTGACATTGTTACTTTTATCATGCTGTTTATATACATATATAATGTATTCACTTAAATTTTGCTGTCTGACTTGAATACGAATGAATCTTGTTAGAAGGAGTCTGTTTACTACAAAGAGTTAATATTTTCTCACCTCATTAAATTTGGTGGTTTTTCTTTTAGCTAAAAGGGTAGGATTATATTGTTGTTAGAGATATGATTGAGAGACTCCTAGCGTTACTGTAGTTGGCTCTGATTTTAACAGTTAGACTGCAGCCCCACACATTTTGTTTAGAGTGAGGTGTCCAAGAAAATATTTCAGGCCCCTGGTAGACCTATATATGTCAGCATATGGTCTTTGTCTGAATTGTTAATTGTGTTAGATACGCCCTGATAATTTCAATTCTAGCTCTATGCTGCAGTTGCCTGCAGGACGAGGTAGCTTTTCCCATGAAACGAGTAAGTCCATGGAAGTAGTGGAGGGGAAAAGTCAGTGCAGTCATTCCCAGAAAAGTTTTTATTCTGACCATGAGGTATTTGTGTCTATCCTTCTTATTTGTTTTACCTTTGATAGAACAAAAACAAATCAAAAAAAGTCCTTACCAGTACAAAATTCTACCTTTTGTTCTCTCTGTCCTAAGTAAATACATGAATGTATGATGATGACAATCACTTTGAGTGTAGGCTGAAGTTAGGTGAAATCTGAGCAGATGTATTAGCTTGTTAGCACCCAGTTTCTCCTCATTTGTGCTGCTGTGGAACATACCAGACCCTTGGCTGCAAGCCCAGCAAAACTCGCTCTTCTGAGCTTTTTGTTTGCTTTGCTGGGTGAGTTCCACCTGGTGAGTTCTGTTGGCTCACAGAGGGCCCCAGCAAACTCTAGAGCTGGGACAAAGCCAGCCATTAGAAGTTGTAAAAGCAAACAGGAAATCCAAATGAAATAAAAATCACTTTCTTTACAGAAGAAATTCAAAACTACAGGCGAAATATATTGTGACATTTGATTAGTAAGATATTTTGTTTGAAAAATTTTCTGACTTCTAGATTTGAATGATCTGTTACTACTCATGATTTCCTCTTCTCTACAGAAGAAGGGACAAAACTGAGAACAAGTAAGAGACAACTAGTTTTGCCTGCAGTGGCAGTTTGTTCCACAGTGCAAATGCAGATTTTTACTGCATGTATTACAAAATTCCAGCATAGTCAGATGGAACTCACCAAACTGTAGATCTGTCTTCAGTGACTGAAGGAAGAGAGGTTCACCCTGATTGTCTCAAATTGTATAGTTGAACTCCACTATGAGATGTGTTAATATTAGATTAATTTTTAACATGGGTATTTGTGTTCACTTGTAGTGTGATAAATGAAGCAAGCAAGAGAAATTAAGAGATCTGGGTAATATGCAGCCAAAATAACCAGTGAGTTCAGCAGTCAGTTTCAGTGTCCTGACACTGATGCATAAAGATGCTTTCTTGATTGTTAAAAATTAACTATTCCAGGGTTATTTAATTCTGTCTTTAAAAGAAAAGCATACTGAATTTACCTTATAGCCTGTAGCAAATATTCAGATGGAGTTTTTGACTGTGAAAAATAAAACTAACACAAAAACTGTGTCTTTCTTTTGCAGGTAATCAGCCAATCAAGAGCTAGGTTTAACCCAAGTATCAGCATGATTAAGAAGTGTATTGAAGTTCTGATAGACAAACAGTACATAGAGCGAAGCCAGGCCTCTGCAGACGAATACAGTTATGTAGCATGATGTTGCTATCCTGCAGGTATGATTGTAAGGAGATCATTGCTGTCACTGTTTGGTGTGTTCCTGTGGGAAGAGGCAGGCCTGTGCCTCCATAATTGGTCACTTGGCAGCCCCTGTTTTTCTGCTGTTTACAACATCACCAGTGCCATGTCATGAGCGTCAATGAAAATGCCTATAGATATTTCAAGCTCATGTCATTATGACATTTCTTAAAACTTTACTAAAAGAATGAGTGAAGTATTGCTGAAATGTGGAGAATTGGTTGGGTACCATGCTTTTTTTTTTTTCCCCTTCCCTTTCACGTTTGCAGTTGATGTTTTTTAATGTATCTTAAGACAAAGTAAAAAAAAAATCACACAAAAAACCTAAATATTGTAATATGACAGATAACCTAATAATTGTATCTACATTAAAATGTAAAAAAAAATGACGAACATGATACTGCTGCTTGTCAAATAAAAAAATAAAGTTATATAATGTGTCTTGAATGATTGTAGAGCTGGATATAGCATTAATGTCTGTAAATATTATTCAGGCCTGAAGAGAAAAAAATAATGTTGTGTGTTTGGGTTTTGGATAACCTCAGAAGTAGATCTGACGTAAGAACTAATTTATATAAAACTGAATACGAGGTATGTCATGTTTGATGTGATTATAAAAAATATTTATGGTTAAGTGCACATCTTGTTTTCTTGAGATTAGGTTGATTTACATTCTTAGTGCCTGAAGGGCCTACTCTGTGTCTGTTGATCTCGCACAGTAGGAATACGTTGCAAGGGAAAATAAACTGACATTTGAGGGGATTTAATAGCGTAGTTCACAGTTAGGAATAGTTATCACAAACATCAAAGATATAGTTCAGTGGCTTGTGAAACCACCTTCTTAACGGGGAAAACATATACCAGACTGGTAACTGAAAAATGTTTTTTTACTAATGTATTGGGTAGAAACACTACATGGATTGGTACCTGTGTTTGTTTCAACGTAAGCCCGTGCTGCTTGTTTTTTGTTTTCCCTCTTGACTCATATGGTTGTTTTTATCGTGTTTTGCTTTCCTCTGCCCCAATTAGATTTCCAGCTATTTGGGCGGGACAAGAGCTCCACGGGCTATTTCATGTCCTGTGTTGTTCGTCAGGGTTGGCGTGGTGATTGTTCACTCTCACATAAGCCAAGTATAATTTTAAAAGGTACTTACTCTACCACTGGAAGTAACTGGAGTTTAAGAGCATTGAGAGTTTGAACACACTGAATCCCTGCTGCAGAAAAGAGCTTCCTCGTGGCTATGCTTGCAATTATGATTGATAAGATAAATGTTAAGTTAACTTTAAATGTTCTATTTTTGCCAAATTTTATTTGTGTGCATATAAAAATATATATGTAGATAAATACTATTTGCAGTATTTTTTTAGATTGTGTGATAACACCTACTAAAAGTCCACAGATCAAGAATTAATTTTAGAGGAAAAAATCATTTGGAGGGAGCTTTTTCCTTCTTTTTTCTTTTTCTAGTTCTTCACTGTATGAAAGGTTTTTATCTAACTCAGATTATTGCTGTCTCTTATTTCTTAAATGGCATTGCATTCATATGTTATCTGGAGAATATAGGAAACTTTCTATAGTTAACTAAGAAATGCATCAAGAAGTGATACTATGTTTTTCTGATGTGGATATTGCTGAGGATGAATAAAGGGCAATAAACAATGAAGGTCAGTAAACATTTCTTCCATATTTATGGTATTTTATCCCACAACACTAAGATACAGATTTTTTACATGGATTTATGTCTTAAAGAAGTGAGGGTTTTTTAACTGATTATAATATGGTGCAGTAAGTTGTTTTCTCAAGTGTTAGCTTAGAGTTGTCTCTGTGTGTTGGGACAGCAAAGGTGCTCACAGTGTCACCAAGTGTAATAAACAGGAGACACATTAGCACAGATTTTGACTGGAGTGACTTTTAATCTATTTCAGTGTGAAGTAAGCATATCTGTGCTTTATAAAAAAATAATTCATTACTTATGACAAAAATAGGGGCATATTCTATGACACAATACAAAAAAGAGAAAAAATATTGCCTGAATGTTGAATCATCAGGTCATTCCTCCAGAAAGCAAACAGTGACAACCACAGCTTCTGGAAACAAATGTGTTTTGTCTTGTAACTTGTGTACGAGTCAACAGATTTTAAGCTTGTTTCTTCATAAGAGGGTTAGTAAAAGCTTTATTTAAATACAGATTGCAGTAGCAAAATGTTAAGGCTGATTTTGAAAAAGGCTTGACAAATTTATTTTCGGAATCATTTCAGAGACAACACAAGAACTTCACTGCTCCAGCCCAAACGTGCAAGGTTTAGCATTACCTTATCTCTGAATTTTTGCATCGCTAAACCATCGAAAGTAGTATTTTGGGTTTCAGATAAGCATACTGCTGAGTTGAGACATGTTTAGTGAGTTAAAAACATTCATGTATTTCAGTGCAGTTGGCATCCCCAGACAGTGTCTTTCATAATTACACACAAACTTGGTCTTTTCAGTGCCTCTTGGGAAATGTGGCTATAGCTGGGAAGTGTTTTGAATTCTACTTTATAAGTCACACCTTCCCCCTAAGGAAAAAAGTAGTGCAAAGATTCAGACCTCTGTAGCTGGGTTTTGTCACTGAAATCATTGCTGGCACACAGGGATGCAGCTTGTGGTGTAGTGCTTCAGCCTGGCAACCAATACCTCTGACAAGTGTCAGTTCAAAATACAAAGTGCTAAAGGGTATTGACAGGAGAGGCAAATTGTAAAAAGAGAAAGATATCCAAAAATGCTGTACAGTTTTAAGTTTTCACTAGAAGATACCAGTATGATTGTACAGCGTTTTTGTTTGTCATAAGCCTATTGACAAGTATGACCTGCTAGTTTATAGAAAGCCATACAACTGACTCTGGAAACATAATCATTTCATACATCTCATACACATCTAACATCAAAATGCATTTTACCCCTAGTACTGAGTGTTACTGATCATTCTTACTACTCTAATTGAAAATGTATTTCTATAATGTTTTAATTTGTCTTCAGATTGATTGTCTTATTCTAGAAAAGAAAAGTGTCTACCTGCATTTCAGTGTGTTCATACACACAGGGCTGCTGGAGCTATGAAAGGTACTTAAATCACATAACATACGAAACTGTTTGCAAAGCAGAGAGTATCATTACTTTCTAAGAAACCTTTCAGTGAGTACATTGCTTTTCCAAATAAGAAGCAGAGTACAGAAACTGATCAACAGAAAAATACATTTTATAAGTTGATATCTTTCAGCTATGCTTTGAAATCATTCTTATCCTTAAAAAAGTTAATTTTAAAAACAAATATTGCTACATAGTATTGATTCTTGAGCATTAATTCTTTGTGCCCTGGGACAAATATGTTAAGACTGTCTATGCCCTACAACTATGGTAAGTACTTGGAGTTAATTAATCTGAGATATCACAGTGTATGAAAACATACTCTCCAGAATCAGTTGGTCTTTCACTGAGCATTTTCTCTTATTACAAATCTGAAATTATCTTTACTTGCTTATGGTAAGTTGTACTGCACTTCTGATACAAAACCAGCATTTTTCGAAGTTGTCAGGCAAAAGAAGAGGAAAGATCCAAACAGTGTTTGGGTATAATAATTTTAAAACAATGCAAGACTTTGATAAATGTGTCTGTATGTGGTTTTAAAGAGGGAGGGTGAGTAAATATGATGGTAAAAGTAACCAGACGTGTAGCTTGGATGTGCATTTCTTATTGTCTCCAATCTGTGGAATTCACAGTTGTATCAGTAAGGAAAGAAAATAACACACAGCAAAAGTAAAGAGGTAGATCAGAAGGGTGGCTAGTTGGCCTCCTTTTTTTGAAGTACTGGAGTTGTGCTTTTGCGTTCTTTAAATAGCTTAAACATGCATATGTTCATGAGCAAGGTTACTGTTTAGTTCAGTATTGATGATTACTTGTCACGTGTTTGAGGAAGAACCATTTCAGAGCACTCAGAGAAGCATCTGACAATAATCTGTTGGTGCTGCTCCCACCAGCTGTTCCAGGAGCATAGCAAAAGCTACCTCAGTCTCCCCAGTAAGCCCAGCTTTGCATCTGAGAAGTGAAGGACTAAGCCTCAGAAGTAGTATGAAGCGAGCCAAAAGTTCACTTCTGAACCAGTTCTAATAGTTTGGGAATTGCTTCCACCATTCATTTCTCTTTGGGGCCCCTCTGACTGAAAGCTATGAGTGGTGATTTAAGCAAAACTGAAATACTCACTTGTTTGGTTGCTTTGGCTGGAGTAACAAACGGCTTGCACTAATACCATAGTTCCTCCTCAGCTGGGGAAAGTGATGGCAATGTGCATTACTTGTCTATTACAACATCAAGTTCAAACTTCACACCTGAACCACTGGCGAACTTGGTGTATGGGAAGCCTTTCTAGGGCTTCTGGACTAGCAGGAAACCTACTCTGGTATTTTATACTGAGGAGGGCTAGTCTAGCTTTGTGTATCCTTCCTTCCACTCTTCCACCGAGATAAAATCATACAAGTGCTTGGGGACGCTATATAAGGGTCTCCAGAGGAGCTACTGGGCCATTTGCTGCCCAGGCTTGGCTCCTCCTCGGAACCCATTCAGGTGAGTGAGGGGTGGGTCAGGCTCGTTAGCAA
>JAWMRA010000078.1:12142356-12175609 GCA_035584735.1 Pseudotriccus pelzelni
TTTTTGGTGCCCCCCCCCCCCCCCCCCGCAAAAGTCTTTATGGGTTTGGGTTTTTCCTAGTTTTTGTGGCAGAAATAAGAAAGAATTTTTAGATGCCTGGATACAGTAATCTGTTCGGAATACATAGGGCAACCCCATGGTAAGATAATGTAGGTATTCTAATCATTTGTGTTATAGAATACTTGTTTTCATAGATTCATCACTGTGGTGGGCAGTGCTGTGGATCTGGAGAAATGTGAGGATTTACCTGGGAGCAGAAGCCGAGTCTTGCCCCAGGTAGCCAAGAAAGGGGAATGTGCTTTCAGTCTGGCCTAGTGGCATCCTGAATTCCCTGAAATCCCTTGTAGCTTCAGTAGCAGGAATGAGGAGGGCTCACTCCCAGGCAAACCTGTAGCAGGGTGGCCCTAAGAGGCTGCTTTGGATTACCTCGGGCTCAGTGTAGGGAACCGAGCCTGGGTCTTCTCCTTCCTGGGTGTGCACTCTAATCCCCAGGCTATTAAGTAAAAGGGGTAGGTGAGAAGGTTGCTGGCTTCCTTTGGCTCTGTTTTAAAAGGAAGTATCTGCCATCGGTGCACTTCATGGGGCTCCTAATCTTGTTGTGTGTTCTGAAAACACCCTTCAGACGGAGCCCCTTAGGGGACATGAGGCGGTTCTGGAGCCTGCTCAGGCTGCAGTGCTGAGCTGTTCAGCCCTGCTGAGACTGAGGCAGTTCTGGCCTGCACAGAGGTGAGACATCACCTATCCAGAACCTCGGGAAATGAAAAAAGTAAGGTGCTTCTGTGTGTGAAATTTCAGGATCACAGTTTCTGTGACTGTTGGGTTTAGCTTGATAATATGGCACAAAATTTTAATTTTGAATAAACCTTGACCTAATAAAGTCAGTCTCCATCTCTGTGAGAAGCAGGGATTAATTTTTTTCTTGATAACATGCGGCAAAGATCTTGAACAAATTTTCGTGGGCAAGCCCACTGTTGGATTAGTGCCCTCATTCAATCAGAGCGTGCAAAATACAAACCCTAGGCAGAGCTAAACTACAAAGCAGAGGAGATTTTCACAATGCTAAATGGAGTGAAAGCACCAGGGGAAAAATATCTGAAATCCTCTTACATGATTATTAAAACAAAAACACACACATACATGAAACCAGCGAAGTCTTAGACTGGGATGCCACAGGGAACTAGCAAGAGAACAGCCTGTTCTGGTTGGATGCTTTGCTTGATATTAGTTGGAAGCTGTAACAAAGAAATTATTCCGGGACTCCTTGTAGATCTCTGTGTGTGAGCTGACCATGAGTGTATTGTCCCCGTTCTGCTTCCACTGCCAATCCCAGCTACCTGGCAGCTCCTGTCACTACCCCTCTCTAGTCACACGTCCTCTCTTTTCTCCCTTCAGGTTATTAGGAAACTTCATGCTCATCTCTTCTTTCCAACCTTCATGTGACAAAATTCTTGGCCTTTCCACCCAAATACACTTTCTCATCTATGATTGCACCCATGTCTCTGCTGTGGATTTCCCTGGATTAGCGTTCCCTCTCAGGCATCATTTGCTTGCACTGGCCTTCTGTGCACGGATGCTTTTAGCAGCGTCAAGAGGCAACAGTATGAGCATCTTCACTGGGGTCTAGTCTGTAAACTATTAGAAATAGATTAATATCTGTAGGAGCGCAACCTTATCTTCTGGCTTCTCTCCTTGGCGGCAATTCAATGGCACCTGCATCCCTTTTCAGCAAAAATGGTAACATCAGTAACAGTGGGAGACTAGATTGCTGAAGTTGTATGAAACTGTCTGAGAATACGTGGTGGAATGGGACAGCATAGTTTATATTTCAGGCTGTTCCTGTTAATGTTATTCTCCACTGCACTGTAGGGAACCTTACAGGTCAAGAATTACTTTAATTATGGGTAAACTGCATCTAGTTCATGGGATTGAGGCCAGTGATTATATTCCGAAGTTGAAATATAATATAATGAAATAAACACACATAACATTGCGTGAAAATATGAAATCTTATGTGAGAGGAGCTAAAGAGAAAACAGAATTAAGCTGGATGGCAAGATGAATACCATTAGATTTGCCAGGCCAACTTCATATGCATTCTCCTTTCCTAAAGGAAACATATAAGTAGAGGAGAGAATTTGGCCTACAGGCTTTAATCCAAAACTAATTAGGCAAATCATAAAAGTTTGATAAGAAACATTACCAAGTACTGCAATAATGAATGACCTTGCTCTGCCACATACCTGTGGGTGGCTTGGAGCATGGTGGCAGCTCCTGAGTGTCTTTACTCCTCGGGATGTTTCCATTAGCAGGAGAAAGGCATGGTGGTTGCCCCAGCAGCTGGAGGAGGTGACAATGAGTCAGGCTTGGCCTCTATTATCAGCTACCAGCATGCAAAACTCCCCCAGACAACAAGTGTGTTAGTTCTTGCTGTCGGTGAAGACTCCATAATAGTGCCTGAACCCCTCCTGTTTCTGGAACCATGGTAAGGTACCACTAATGCAAGCCGGAGCTCTCTCCCTGGCTTGGCTGTTGTAGGATTTCTCCCTTCGGTGCAGCCTTGCCAGGAAGGGTTCCCCCTTCAGTGTGGCTCTGCTGGCGTGACTGTCGGCTGCAGGAACGTGAGAGGCTGGCATCTGAGCCCAGAGCAACTTGATACAAGAGCTGTAGGACTGTGGATGGTCTTTGTGAGCGTCTCAGGGTTTCAAGGGATATGCTTTGGTTTAAAAACTTTTGATGAATATAAACAAGAAGGGAGACAATCTGGAGACATAAAAAAGCTACAAGGGATGGTTGGGTGAACTAAATTTCAAGCTGAACATGAGGAAAACCTTCCTTACCATGATTTCTAACTATTTAACATCATCCCAACATTTTGGATATTTAAAACTAGAATGTAACAAATCGGAAGAAATACAACTCAGGGGAGATATTTGGCAAGTGCAGAGTTCAGCGAACTAGAAGACCTTTACCATTTCTAATATATTTTTACTGAGTTGCTGGAGAACATCCACAGAGCTCTGAGAAGCTTTTTTTCTTTGTCCTTTGCAGATATTAAATTCAAGATCAAAAAGAATTTAGATTAGTTGTTTAAATGAAATTACCCTGGTTTGTTTCTTTCTAAATAGGCTGCAGAATAGTTGCAGTTGTTTTAGAGTACTCAATTATTTTCTAAATCTCTTTAAAAGCAAAGCTCTCTCATTTAATGATTTATGTTTTGTTTTATTGAGTAGACAGTTTATAATCATAAGCAATTTTGCATTTAATAACAAACTTTGAAACTCAATGTGTAGGAATTGGTGGGTTAGTGTTTGTTGAATTAATATATCCTTTTATCTGGAAAAAAAATTCCATTCTTTTAACAGCATATATAATCCTTTTTTGATGTCATGAGATGTCTAACTTTAGAAGTCTAGGGTGTAAATGTTTGCACCTGAGCTACTCATCTTCTTTCTTGTATAGTCAGTAGGAAAAAGTAGGTACTATGTGGTTTCCTCTGAGCTAATTCTGGCTCCTACGGAGAAGAAATGCTCCAGAGATGTTACTGGCTGGATCTCTACCACTAGGAGAGGAATACTGAGTGGTTAGGTAAGATACCTGCTCTTATGTAGAGAAATGCTGTGCTAGGAGCTTGGCCATGAGAAATGCTACAAGGCAGAAAACAAGGCTGGGCCCAAAACTTGCCAGGAAAAGACCTTGCAATTTCTCTGAACATTCAGGAATGGTCAAGGTTTGAACCAGGCCCAGGAGCAGCTGTGGGAAATCAATTACTCATGATGCTGTAAGAAGAAGGGGCTTGTTGTGATTGACTTTGGTTGTGGCGGTTGGACATGTAGGAAGAGGATGCTGAGCTGACAGACGTAAAGTGTTCCTCCCAGAGCTAAGGGCAGTAATCCCTCACAAAGCTCGGGCTGCTGCTGCCTCGATTACTGCAAGATAAGGCTCTGTTCCTTGAGCTAATGGAATAATGCAATTAGGACGAGGCAGTGCTCATAAACTCTTATCCTTTAAAGGGCTGGGCTTAATGAAAAAGTGACTCCCGCTGTGCCAGGCACAGAACCTGCCTGGCCAAACCTTGCTGTGTTGGAGAGCCATGAAGTTGTACCTGCCCATGGCTCTGGAGTGGAAAGGACAGCATGGAGACAGGAATTAGGGAAGAGGTGGGAGCAGAGGAGAACTTGATAAAGGTCATAGCTGTAAATGGTGTGGAAATGATGAGCAGGGATCAAGTTCACTGTCTCTTTTCATGAAAAAGACTGTGGGACACCAGATGAAGCTAGGAGGAGTCAGGCTAAAACCAATAAATCATAAAACAAAGTGGATTTTCATAGGATGGGTAATTGAGTGGTTAGACACTTTACCAAAAGGATGTTGTGACTGCTCAAAGTTCTCATGACTCAGGAGGAGAGCAGACAAGTTCATGTAAATCCATGAAGGGCTACTAATACCAAAGAAGCCACATCCAGCCTAAGAAATCCCTGAAAAGGGCTGCAGACAGGGATATTATTGGCAGAAGTACATGTTCTTACACTCTGATCTGGGCTAATAGTTAAGGAATGAAGATACTGTGTTAGAGGCATCTTAATGCTGAGTTTTGTGACCACTCTTAGATGTTCTTTCACCTCTAGGAAGCCATTTAATCTTCCTTAAGTCAGTAGCTTTTTCTCCAGAGCAACTTTTCTTGTTCTTCGTAGCATAGATTCATGTTGTCTTTTCCTATCATGTTATAATAGTAATTTGTTTTGTTGGCTTTACTTATATTTATTTTTTAAATGAGATATTCATCTCAGGGGAACAAAACTCATTTAAAAAAAAAATCCAAAAACAACACTCTTGTTCATGCCAAAGCACTTCTGGGAGATCTGTTTTTGTACTTTAGAAGATGCAAAAGTAAATTTAACTTGCTGAGGTCATACTTTCATCTTACTTTCCAAAATAATCTACAAAGAGCTATTTGCATTATTGTTACAAAGCAGTGTGTGCATCGACAGCCTTCAGCGTTCTGTCCTGCCTACTAGGACTCCTACTGCCATCTCCATGGGGAAAACAGTGTGGCAGCGTGTAGAGATGGACATAGATACATGGAAAGTGAGGGCTGACAGCACGAATACAGCACAGTGCCCAGGCTGGAGGAAGAATCTGTCAAATCACTATCATTAATCTGTTTTCACAATGGGAAGAGCTGAGTTGGAAAGTCTGTTTTCAGTATTTCTAACACGGTGTGTAATTGTTATTATGTAGTTACAGTTGTAAAATCCCAGGCAATTGTCTCAAAACTAAACTCTTTCTGAATGTCCAGATTCGAACCTGTGTGTAACAGAGATGCTCACACAAAGCACTGCAGCCCCTGCAATGTCTGTTTTGGATGTGCAAATCCTCTACAAAGCGCAAAATTCACTGGCAAGTGAGGTTCTTGAATCTCTGGTCAGGAATCTACAAATCAGTGTACTCTCAGCAGTTTTGTCATTTGAAATCCTGTGCTTCAGAGACTCACTGTGAAATGCATGATGTTATCTGCTCAGCTCAGGGTTATTGAGGAAAAGAGCAAACATTCACAAAATTTTTAATATACAAAGGGCTAATACTGCACCTGGTGCAAAGACTGGGCAGTGCACTGCAAGCAAGGCTTGGAACTGTGCAGGGAATATCTATTTAGGGAGATAATAAGCATTTGGTGTTGCAACAATCCTGTGACAAGATCATCATGTGGTTGTGCATTCTGAGCTCTACTTGCATCTGTGATTTTTTGCTTTTTGTTTTCTGGTGATGGTACGGTGCATTTTATTCACTCTGGCACCTTTGCTGAATGAAGGTTGTACAGGCATTTGAAAATGGCACCTTGAAAGAGGCACCGTCCTTCCCGTGGACATGGATACTCAGAGGGCTTTGCTTTGGGGATTTTAAATACCTCTTCAGTGTGAATGATGATGCTCATACTGTTGCAATGGTAATGTATTGATTTTAGCAGCAAGGGGAGCTATATAAATGCATGGCCAGCGCAAGTACATCCGAGTCGGAAAGAAATAAACCACAAAAAGCCAAGCCAAACATTTATTTGTTGTGAGTTAAAACTTATCCTCAGAGTGCAATGAGCTTGCGTCCTTGGTGGCAGCACATAATAACATATCAGTGGTGACTGGTACCTTGAGAAATTGCCTACTATGCAAGGGAGGTTTCAGCAGAGTGTGTGCACTAAACTGTTGTTATGACCTCCTAGCACTTCCATACACTCAGTCCCACAGATAGTGTTATATTACTCAGCCTGGCAGTCAGGGAGAGAGAAGCAAAGACCAAACTGCGGTCCTGGAAAGCAAATGTTTATTTCTTCTTTTCCTGTTGGAGAACAATCTCTGCACAGTCAGAATTAGATGCGAAAATTAGCAATGAATGTGTAGAGTGAGCTGATTAATCTTCAGAGTAAAAAGCCTTTGGTGTGACATCAGAAAGCCAGGATGAAAATTGAGGATAGTCCCTGCAATGCTGTGGTGATGTGTGTTGCAGGAGCTCTCAGTAACTGCTGCTGCTCCGGTGTCCTCCCAGCAGGAATACAAACCCCCAGGTAAGGAAGAGTGAGACATTCATGCAGGTTGAGCTCCAAGCCTGTATGTGTAAGGCTCGCATTAGTGTTATTTGCTCTTGGGCATTACTTAGTTTGTGAGCACTGAGCCTATAATCTATAATCTATAGATTAATGAAAATAGTTTTTGAGAAGTTCTGGCATATCTTTTGCCTCTGTTCAAAGTAGACACGAGGCATAGTTTTTAAGTCAGTTGAATGTATTACTGAAAGGACTAGAATTAAACCAAATTTTTGAAGATGAGTGAAAAAAATTACCCTTTTTATCAAACTGATTCCCCTGCCAGCAACAGCAGTTTGAATCAATATGCTAGAAAATTTCTATTGATCTTCATAGTTTTTGGACTGATGTTTTTCCTGATTTTGAAGTAGCAGTCAGTGAGACTGCTGTAGATGCCATGTATATCATAGACCCAACTTCATATGCTTTAAAACCTTTGTGAGGCTCGGAGGAGCATGAGCTCAGTACCCAGAGATTTAACAGATGCCATGATCAATCACCTTGTGAGACCTGTCTGTATCCTGCAGAACTCTTACTTTCTCATAGACTTTGTTATTTTTCATACAATTATATTGGACAAGTTGACATAACAAAAAGGTATTTAACTCCAAGAAATGAGATTGCTCGGTGCACTGAACCATTGCTTTAAATCCTTCTCAAAACCTACCTGCTACTTTTTGGCTTATTTTCTTGTTTTGCTGAACCGGCCACAGGCTGAGGATCACACTCAGTCCAAATAATTAAAAAAAAAAAAAGACTTGAGGTGGACATTCCTAAAGAATCTCACAAACCTGCTTAAGCAAGCCCCTAAAATCTCAGTAGGATTATCACTGAGATATTGTGTATTTCTCTAAGCTGAAGTAATGAAATCTGATGGAGGGACATCAGTCTTTTCTGGTCCATACCTTGCAGTCAGGTGTGTTTCTGTCTGAAGTACATCCTGCTCTCTGACTCATGTAGCTCACACTCCTCACCTACACAAGTTTGGCACCGGGCAGCATCTGGGACTGACCCTTCAGAGTCAGCTCTGATTAGCGGAGTCTGATATTTCATTCTTTGAGAAAGGTGATGGATGTTGTTTAACTTTGTGTGAAGGAAAGTGAACTGCCTTCAAAGGCAAACCAAGATGTTCTCTGTGTTTAAAAAACAAGGGAAAACAAAAACAACCCCTGAAAGCACTACAGTAAGCAAACAAGAAAAACTTAGAGCAGATAAGGTGTAGTAGGGGCAACTCTCCTGTGGGAGGTCAGACCTTTTTGATATAGTCAGACAAACAAACAAACCATAAAACCTGTCTGCAGTTAGGCAGTACAGGTTCAATGATTACTCAAAAATATTTAGTATTTGAATTCTCTATGCTGGTGTCATTCTGCTTATGCATCACTGTGAAGTCTCAGAAGTCATAAAAAGATCTTATATCAAATACAAATGGAAAGCAGAGGGTGCTGTTATTCACCCGCTCCCCCTATAGTCACGCTCCATGAGATAATCGGGAATTCCTCAGCAGAGACCCTGAAGCTGCCATTCAGCTGATCTGATGATCTTGATACCCTGCAAAGAATTATTCAAGATATTCAAATTTAAAGGCTTGTGATTAGAAGCACAGTTGTCAGTGAGATCCCTTATTTTCACATAACTTGTATCACTCTGTCTCTAGACTTTAATCTTTTCCAAGTCTGCCACTCTGCTGTAAACGGGTAACTGAGAGCTGGGGTGTAACAGTTGTTGTGTGTGGGGTATAGCTTGAGGGAACCTCATTTTTGGAACCTGAACTGCTGTAGGGGACAGTCAACAGCTTGAAGCTTGCACTTGGAAGCTGGTGGCTTCTGTTTAAACCCAAGGGCCACTCAGTGCTGCACAATTGGTGCTACTTAGCACCAGCAGACAAAATGCCAGCAAGGTGATGTTGCAGGCTGAGGCTCTTTTATGGGCTCCAGGTTCATCACAGCCTGCTCTGCTTGATCAACTGTAGAATAGTTAATGATTTTTGATATACACTAATACACTGGTGTACTCATTCACACTTCAGAATGACTAGTAAACGAATATCCAGGTGCACACCTCCTTTGCTCCGGGTTATCTACAATTATAAGAATGCCTTTGATTGTTGTGTACAAGTTTCATATTTTTAACCCCCCCAAATCTGTGTTTATGCTGCAACCCATGGACATATTGTAGGAATCTTGTCCATTGTGGTTTTATGACCCAGTCCTCAGATTTCCAACTGTGATGCTGAAGTGACAGGCAACATAAAAGCAGTCAGAACGACCAGTTCCTGACTGCCTCATGATCATCTTTCTTTTCCCTGTGCCAATCAGGACTTTTACTAATCATCTGTTTATCAGTTACCCCAAGTTCTCCCTCTGGTTTCTTTTCTTAATCTCTTACTATAATGATGAAATTTGAGAGTTAAAACTGAGCTGATGCTGTTGACATCTTTGCTGTCAGCTTTGTTACAGAAATCCAAAAACTAGGTGTGACCTTTGTTTTCTGTCCCTCTTGAAGGTATACACCAATCATGTATTAATTAATTTGGTGGATATTTACAAGTTTCCTCCTTTGTGCCAAAAATATCAAAATTTTTATCTAAGCATCTTAAATCCTGTAACCTTCCTTCTCTCAGGATGGAGTTACGTCTGATTGCCAAGCCAGTCTTGCATCTTTTCAGCACCAAAATGGGAAAGTTTTTCTCCTGCCTGCTCCCAGCCTGATTCCTTCCCCTCCCCTGACCCATTCTGCCAGCTGCCAGACCCTGGCTTCAGCCTGACAGAAAGCTCTCCACTGTTTGTTGCTGGATTAGTTTTCTGTTTTTGTAGTGAGTTGAATTCATTTTGACCATGGGGTCCAATAAGAGCCACTGCAAAGCAAGAGGCAGCAGCAAGGAATAAGAATGTGGAAACTGGATGAATCTTTTCAGCACTGAGGATTATGAGCTCAGCCAGAACTGCTGTTGAACTTTACCTTCAACCTCTGTTGATTTAATCGAGCTCTTGCACAGTCCTCATGGTGTGTTGTTTGTCTCCTTGCCTGTCACTTTGGTCACGTTCCTTCCTGATGTTTTCCCCTCCCATTTCAGCATGCAAATTTTAAGCTTCTTGTCTTCATTCTCGATGCCCTTCAGAGTTCTGCTCCTCTCTGTTACCTTCTTCTGTCCTAACCCATAACCTTCATTTTACCAATGATACTTTCATTTTCCACCCACTTGCCTTTTTTTATTTATTTCATTCAGATATAGAGATGTGTGTACGTGTATATATGTACACACAGTTGTTTCATATTTACCTCTATGTGCAAAGATCCCTCCCCCAGTTCATCAGCAAGGTGAAAACCCTCTCCCCAAAATACATGTCTTTGTATGAAAACAATGAATAACAATAATGTAGGACAAATGAAAGAAGCTATTGTTTATGGTTTCTGTGGGTAAGGACAGTAATGCTTATTTGGTTTAAATACTCAGTCACTCTCCTTAAATCTGTTTTAGCTCAAAGAGTCAATTTTGTGCAACAGGGACTGTGTCACATGTATTTGTTGGGCCCATTGCACAGTAGGAACCTGACTCTGATGATCGTACTCAAACAGAACTATTTCATAATAACAAATGTAAGTGAAGGAAGTCAAAATAACATCTGTCTTCCGTGCTTGAAAAAAATCATCAAAAGAAAGTGCTTTTTTGAGGTTCAGCTTTTCTGAAAAATTACTTTGCGTTTTCTTGGTTTTTTGTGACTAACACAGGCAGCAGCAGAGGCGTTCCCATTGAACACATTTTCAAAATAGAACTGCCACAGGAATTCCAGCTGTCACCCTACTCACAGCATGGACTTTGCTGACAAAGACTTTGCCCTGGAGAGTATCTTTTTCTTATTTCAAGAGAGGTAGTGGTGCTCAAAGAAATCCCTATATGATGCCGTTTCCCATTGCTTGTTATATAAAATATGTTTTTTCAGTGTGTGTCACAGATGAAAGCATAGGTAGTTGTCAGGAAACTTAATATGATCCTGAAATGTTCAAAAGGGAGCAGTACAGGTATAGAAGAAAAACTGGGCAGCATTCAGATAAATTCAGATTTGATCTGGCCTTTATGAGGTGGCACAGCAGCAGAAATAAGGGCAGAAGTTGAAGTATGGATGCTTCTATTCATTATGCTCATCTCTGGGGCTACCGGTGCTTCTGAGATGGGACCGAGTTGTCTTAATAGGTTGGCTAAGTTTCATGGCTAGCTTTTGTATATCCCAGTGTACTATAGCATATGCTATCAAGCAGCTGGGATCTTTTGCATGACTTTCACTAGGTAATTGAGTCTGTGTGTGGTCAAATATTTGGGAATATCCATCAGCTTCTTTCTCTGAGCAAGGTAGGAGTAGAGTGTCAGCAGGCAGCTGCTCAGCTGGAGGTTTCTGTTTCCGTCTCCCTGACACCTCACTGATATAAATACCATTGATTTATTTTCTGGTGTCTGTGCAATGTACTAAAGTTTCTCACTTTTTTTGTACTGCTTGTGTTGTAGCTCTGACAGTCAGGCTTGGAAAAGAAGGAAGGACTGTAAATGCAGGCAATATGTTGATTAGATTAACTGATGTAGGACATGGTCAAGCTTTCCAGTGTGCGTGCATTTCAGCAAGTCTGATGCAGATAGAACAGGAAACCATGATTCCCAGGCTGCTGATATATCTGTCCCAACATCAAAACAGAGCTAGGAGTGTTTCACCCTTCCAGTGCTAGTCATTCCTCACCCCATCCCTGCGTTGCCTGTTCCTTCAAGATGGGAGTGTACAGTAAAACAAGTGAGATTCTGCAAGTCATTTTGAAGTAGCCAAACAAAAGAAGAAGTAATCTGTAATTATGTTAATGAATTATGCCACTTGTGGGAGAAGTGATGCTACCAGACAGTTTCAGTTGCAGGAGAGCTGACAAATTGAAACAAAGAAAAAGCATTTGCAGAACAGGAACAAGGCAGCAGGAGATGAGGCGCTGAGGGAATTGTAATGAGCATAAACTCAATGTCTCTATTTATTCTGTACTATTTAATACTGAATTGTATAATAATAGTAATAATAATATTTAAACCTAAATATTTTTTAAGTCTCCCTTCCAAGCTGGGACTGAGATGCGAGAGGAAATTATTTATTTGCAATGGTAAATGTTAACTGCTTTTTCATTCATAATTCTTGTGAGTTCATTCTAGTACGTAGATGTTGACAGGTACACTCTCCAAGGACCTCTGGCACACTACAGAATGTGCATCACATACTGGATGTAAATGTTGATGGCTAAGGAATTAAGATGATTTCTTGTAGACCTTCTGGGGGCCGGCTGATAGCTTTTGCATTTCGGATTCTGGCAAGATCTGGTTGTATTCAGTCCTCTGCTGCCTTTTTTTTTTTTAAAGTCTGAAAGACTGAGTGTTTGCTTGAAAGCTCTGAGATTGGATTCTGGAGAAAGATTTGTCAAGGATGTCTTTCTTCCCTAATAGGCTGTATTTCTTCTCCATGCAGCTGCCAGTTTGAGGCAATATGTGACAAACAGAAGTGTCTTGTTAATGGGAGTTTTCTTATTGTATGTGATGTTTGTTAGAGAATGAGCCTAATTATTTCTTACGTTTCTCATTCTCTGACATGAAGGTAGCATTTATGCCTATCCACTTTAGTGATATTTAAGCCCAGCTACTGGTGTAACAATACTTTAGAAGTAGAAGCTGAAGTTTATTGTCTTTGTTTTCTTCAAAATTCATTGCTTCCTCTATTTCTGCCCACTTGCAGTGAGTAGCTATCTAAAACATGTCTCAAATCGAGACCTTCACAGCTGTGCAAACTGTGCAGCAACCAACCATTTTAGGTGTCAAGAAAGGAAAGCTCCTTCAAGAGTGGAGGCTTTTTTCAGAGTTAAAAAAAAAAGTCATATTTAAAATTCTTTTGACCCTGCATCATAGCATGAGCAGCTGTCACCACATCTGACTGGGAGCCTGAAGGATTAGAAGGAAAAGAACTTTGTTCACTGCAGAAAGGAAAGTTCTTGTAGTGCTTTTAAGTCACTGTGCCTAATGGTGGGAGCTCTGCCTAATTCCTCCTTATCATCCCTTGGGCTTTATGTCATCCCTAGCTCTCACTCTGTCTACAAAATTTTCTTCCTTCATGGTTTTCTTACTTATGTAGAGACAATTTTTCCCCCTAAAATGCTGTCTCCCAGCACTTATTTACAGAGCTCTTACCCTGTCTGCATTGAGAGCTCCAGTAAAAATTACAGCCCAGCGCTGGCTGCCTGTCCCTATCCCACGTGGCTGCATCTCTGTGCTGGGAATGCTCTGGGACAAGGATCCCTTCCACGGGGCAGGACCCCCTCACCTCGACCTGAGCAAGATCAGGACAAAGAGAAACAATTTGAAATAGTAACCATAGTGCACAGAAGGTCACATGTATTACATGTGGCATGTGTATGCTTTCAAAGCAGTTTTTAAATTTTGTTAAGTAGAATATATTAATACAGGATGCATATTGCTAGTAAAAGTATGTCTTACAGCACACAAAAGAAAGCCTTAGCAGTTCAAGCAAATGGTTAGAGCACTGTAGAGCAGAAAGAAATGTGTTGTTATGAAAAACATATTAAAGCAAGTAGCCAACTAGATTCAATCCTTATGCCTCCTTAAAGCATGTAGCAAAAGTAGCAATGACTCTCTCTCTTTCTCTCTCTCTCTCTCTCAGAAAACAGCAAGTTAGAAAGGAAGGAATATCATCTATTACACAACATAGGAGATAAGTAGTTACAGGCTGGAGAGGGAGAAAGTCTGATTCCATGTTTTTGTGTGTGATGCTGTTTTTGTGGTGTGCTTCTTGTACATTTGCATTGACAATCTGTATTTCCTTCCATATATTTTGCTAATAATGCTGGTGTATTTATATTTGGCATGAATTTCACTGACTGCACAGTAAGAATGTGTCCTTGACTTTTTCTTGTGAAGCTTTACCAAAATTTTTAATAAGTTTAAACTTGCGTCTTGGACACCACTGCTGTCTCTGCTTCTGAAGTCAGACAACAAAACTGGCTTTATTGGAGTGGACCAAATTCAAAAGTGAATCAGTTTTAATTGCTAAGTAAAATAAAATGCAAAACCTAAAGAATTTAGACACATGCTACAACTATCTCAAGATTACAAGTTCTCTTTCAGTGCTGCAATAACAAGATGTTAACATTAATAACAATTATGGTTAATAGTCTCATTAATATTAGCACAAGATCTTACTATTAAGGTTTAAAAATATTTATGGATTAAGTTTTCCAATAGTTGTCTAATGTTTTGGGCAGTGTCCCTTTTTTGTATTTAATAGTATACATATATAAAGTCAGTACTTTCATATTGGCATTTTCTTCTCTCTGAGTTGTTGGTTAATAAAGGTATGGACATGTAATGCTCAGCAAGTAGAATCTTACAGAGATTGAAGTGGACTTCCTGCCAATGCAAAGTGGTATTTTAAGGCTGAGTGAAGTCTTCCAGGACAGAATCACTACATAATTGATCTGTTTATCCATCTCAGTGAACCATCACGCTCCACTTCACCTGTCTGTGTTATGCTGAATTCACTGTAACGTGGTGGCTGGAGCCACAGAGCAGAGACCGAGGAGGAGGCAGCAGCAGCAGCACCTGTCTCACATGGACAGGTGGTGTGACTGTCCTTGCTCCACCAGGTTTCTTGGACACAGCTGCTGGGATCACAATCCTTAGAGGCAGAAAAGTTCTTTTGACAAATCAATGTCTACTTTTTTATTTAATCAAGACGTAAGTATCATGTAACAAACTTAGTCAGCAATTTACTTTAGCACCTCACCTAGGTCTACATGGGTATTTAGAATTTCTTTGTTGTATTTTTAAACTCTGAGGAAGGTCTCTCCAAGCAGCAGCTGGCTTGTCAGAGCAGCAGGCAGAGCCCAGGCTGGCAAGGCCTTGCAGGCAGTTTTCCTGCTGTTGGGGTGTTCACCAGGGTCATTCCGCAGGGTCTGCTTCTGGAATGCAAGATGATGATGGTGCTTATTCACCACTGGAGAGTATATTCGTAACATGGTTGAAGGGAGCAGCTGGTGCTTGCTGAGGTCCCTGTAAAGTCCCTGTAAAATTTATTGGCAGGGGAGTAGCAGTGAAAAGCAAGTTTCATTCAGAAGTTTTTTTCACAGAGTTCTTAGGTGTCTGTGACATTTCTTTAGGAAGACATATTGAGGAAAATATTTGCATCCACCCACACTCACAGAAAATTGTCCTAATGTCCAATTGCTGTAGGTTTTGCATGTTTTTTTTTAACCAAATGCTGCATTGTTCTCTGGGATTAATAAAAAGAATTGCACTGAGATAGATGTGGTTCAGTGCTAAGTGTCCTGCCATGCAATGATGACATGGAGCTGGCTTAGCAGCAGCACCAGAACTACCTCTGCCCTCCCTTCAGCTCTGTTTTTCAGAGAAAGTGTTTCTGCATAGTGAGATATCTGTCTTGGGCTAGAACCCTCCAGAGATGCTTAGTTCATGCTGGAGTCACCTGGATCTGGCCACACTGAATCTGCATTAGTGTTTTGTAACAGGAGAGAGATCTTGATAGGAAAGCATGAGTTCCTTGCAGTGAGGGCAAAGCATGGGAGTGATTATACAGCACGATAATCACTTGGCATTTAATTATTTTATTTTTAAAAATCTATGCAGGTTTTTTTGTAAACCATATTAAGCTGCCAACCATATTTGAAGCCCTGTCCTTCAGAGGAAGCTTTTCAGATCAAATGTCTCCCAAGAGCTGGGCAGCTCAGTGTAAAACTCTGAGGTTACACAGATGGGCAAAACCCCCCAAACCCCAAAATGAACAAACAATATTTATGCTTACTGTATCTGTGATTGATTTGATTCCAGTATCAAATCACAAGAGATTGCCCTGAGAGCAGACTCTCGTGATCCTTACCAGTGGGTAATGTATGCTGCCTCAGTTCAGTGCTTCTGTCCTAATCTGCAAGTATTGATTAAGTAACTTTGAGGAGAAAAAACCTAAAGCAGTGCACATAAATCATATAATTTCTAATTATATATTTTGGTGTATTTTGGGGATTTTCAAGCAGATTCATTAATTGGGAAAGACAAAATAAATGTCCTACTTGTGAAGTTATCGGACTTGCTGCTTAAAAATTTATCACTGTATGGCTACCAATTATGCCTAATGTAGTATATTCACTCAATGGACTGTCCCAAGACACTGTACAAATGACTTAATGATTCTTCATTAGAAAAGAGATATTAGAGAAGGAAATACAGACACTTTGGTTTGGAGTTGAAATGAGTTCAAGTTAATGGAAACAAATAAAAGCTTAAACTATAAGTTATAAATTATTGCTCAATTGAGCTAAGTAAAAGCATCAAACCCTAGAAGTGAAATGTTTGCCTGTGTCACTGTTTGGTTTTTTTACATGATACATGTAAATATGTCATCTGGTGGTGACAGGGAGGGTGGGTGGGGAGGGGATTTCACCAGCAACCAAGGATGGACAGGAGGAAGGTTCAGGCAACTGCAGGAGCTGGGCACGGGAGAAAAATAGTGCAGCACTCTGAGAATAATGCAAGTCTTTTGAAGGGTAAGTGCTTAAGGGATTAATTTCTCTCTGCTGCAGCTTCATGAGGGGAAAAAAATCTAAGCCCAAAAATCATTAACCACCAAGTTATTATAGATGCGGAACTGAGAAATCTGTCAGCTCTGGTGGAGTTCTCCAGATTTATGTTAATGTTGCTATGCTCTCAGTTTGGCTTCAGACCTGCCTCAGCTTACATGAACTTATCAAGAATTTTGTTTTGGACTGTATGGATTGGTGATGCTTTTACTGCTATATGGAATTTAGGGTTTATTTCCTAGTGGAGGAGGGGGAGATCTACCTAATTTATTTAGCAGCCCATGCAGTGCATAGTCAATATCCAGGTCCTTAGTTTTTTTTTTCATTGGAAAGTAATACATGCTACATAAACTTGAGATATTATTTTGTGTTTATGAAAATAAAATCTAAAATTATTTCTGTATCTGGAAGACATTAGGAATGAAACAAAAGAAGGCAGTTCCTTTTCACAGTCTCAATATTCCTCCTCCCAGCCCTCTGGTCAACATGGACTTTTGTTGCCTTCTTTATGTTCTAAGTAAAGAGTATTGATCTTGTTTAATTTTGGCTTTTCTGCTGCCTTTTCTGCTTTTCCCAGAGCATTTCCACAAAGCCATAGCCCTCATCTCCCTCCTACAGCCTTCCGCACCACCACCAACGTTGTTGGATTTCCAACCTGTGCAACACCTGCCTGACCTAGCAGTTTTTCTCATTTTAGCTAGTTTGTTCCTAAAAGGAACTTAGCAACTTCTTATTTTTATCCTGAATGAAGCCTGCTATAAAGTCCATGCTCTGCTTCTATCAGGTTTCTTTAAGCCTTCACAGTATCAACAAAAGGATGGGATTTTTTTAAGATGTTCCTGAGAAATGTTTTGGTCAGTGATCGTCAGATACTCTGTGCTTGGCAGGACAGATGCAGCTGAGAATACGTGGAACCCGTGTATTCTCAACCTTCCCATGACGAGTCACTCTCCTCTGCCTACAATGTTGGAAATCAGCCTTGGGCAGCGAGGAGCTGGGGAGCAGCTTTGGCAGCTCCTGGGCACTCAGTCCTGGCCTCGGGCTGGCACAGCAGCCACCCAAGATGTTTTTGTTGCTTTTAAACAAGTAATGCTGGGGCTCGTTAGTTCACTCCAGATTCCTCACAGTGTTTGCTGTTGCTACTGGTTCTGAGTACATGGGAAACTCATAAGGACACAACCCTGTCCAATTCTGAGGAGTCTTTGGTGGAAAAACAGTGAAAGGTTGTCGGGTGTCCCCCATCTGGCCCTTGCTGTGCATTTGATCACGTGCCAGCAGACGCTCTCTGCTGCGTGGCTGTGAAATGGATGCGTGGTGGCTTGGTCTGCTTTGCAAGTTCAGGTCTGCATAGCAAAACAAGGGGCAAAACATGCGACTTTACAGGAAAAATAAGGAAACTAATAATAGAAAGGAGGAGCACAGAAAATCTAGACATGGAGTATTTTTTGTGTTTATTTAAATTCATCAGAGTGTGATTTTCAGTGAACAGTGTGCAGTAAGGTGACAAGTAATAGTGACAGAGACATTAAATCTTACTGTATAAGACAGAGGGGAAAAATATCTTTCAGAAGAACTAAAGGGGAGATGGGATATTAAGAATATGATGGAAATCCGTTCCTGGTATTAAAACCTGTAAAGGAGAAAACCTTTTTAAGAAAGCCCATTTACTGAAATGGTAGATAGGCAGTAGAGAGACTGGTGATCCATGAGAAACAGCAAGAAAGAAAACCCAGCTGGCTTAAGAAACCACCTGACTATCTGTGCCAGGAAAACTGTGCACATGGAATCCTTCTTTAGAAACAAATCCTCACAGACAGGTAGAACTTGCCATTAGATTCAGAAGAGGTTTTGTTTCAGTCTGATTTTAAAACCTCCATGTACAACAAATCATTGATGTTCAGTAAGGGTCTGTCAGAGGTTTTATAATGTGTGGGCAATGTTAGAAAAGTTTAGACAGTCAGCTCAGGAGGCAGGAGCTGCTCCATTCCATGCTTTCTTTTCTCTAGTTAGGAGGTAATTTTGGTATCTGTTTTTATGGAATAAGAAGGCAGTTCCTCACAATCATATCCAATCACAGCAAATTCATATTTTATGTTAAAAAAAAAGTTTTTAGTAAATCTCCAAAGTTTAAAGAAGTCATTGATGTCAGACTTTTTTTCCACAGCTTAATAGGAAGGAATAAAATAATAAAAATGCAAACAAAAATGTTACAAGAAAAATTAATTTTATAAAGAGATTTAGCAGAAGATATGATCCTTGAAATGTAGGTATGTTAGATTCACTAGTTTTTAAGCTCTTTGGCTTCTTTCTAGAGTTATCCTTCTCTGAAATGGCTCAGGAAGGCAGATGGGCAGAGGCCAGGATCAGCTCCAGCAAGGCTCTGGCCCCAGGATTGTCTGTGGGCTCCCTCAGCCCTGCAGAGGAGCCAGAGACGTCCCTTAACCCCACTCTGCAGAGGAGATGCAGTGGGAACCTCCTTTGGTCCCGGGAGAAACCTCTTCAGGAGTGGTGACAGGAGGGGTAAGAGTGATTCTGGGTGGACAGGCAGCAGTGTGCAATGGCATCGCCTGCCACAAAGGCTTTTGGATAAAACCAGGATAGGCAGTGGCAGCAGGGAGAGCCAGAGAGGCTTGGGCTCCATCAGTAGATACAGCGGAAGGCAGTAAGAGGAGTTGACCAGCTGGGTGTCAGCCGGAGCCACAGGGGTGATGGTGGGGATGTGGGGTGTCCCCCTCCCCTGGGAGCTGAGCCGTTCTGGCAGAACCAAGCTCTTGTCCCAGCATCTGGTGGCAGCGAGGTTGTCACAGCGTCACGTGCTTGGGCTCTGCTGCTGGGTGGATCTGGCAGCGTTGCTCCCACAAAGAAAACCAGGGGGCTTGGAAAATGTGATTTGCAATCCCACTTCACTGTGGCTCTTTTAATTACTGTGATCTGCAGTAAGCCAGCACATTCCTAGAAATGTGCCATCGCAAACAAATACATGGTTATACACTGGCCCAGTTCCTTTGTTTTCCTCCATGAGATTGACAGTGTTTTCTTGAATGCAAGAGAGCCTTATGTCCACAGGCAAAACTTCAGCGCTCTGAGATGTAAACACAAACTTTGTCAAAGGATTGAATAAAAACCCTGCCAAGAATTTCACCTCCTGGGCCCTGGAGCAGAAGGACATTGGGCTGATACTTGGTAAGAGATGTCTATGTGCTATGAGGTTTGCATGTATAAATAATACAGTAACTGTGATGATGCCCTAAGGATCTCTTTTCTATGTTTTTTCCCAGTGTTTTATGAACATAAATCCATAATCAGATTGCTTTAATGGACTAAAGAACATGAGTAGAACAATGCAGAATTTTGTGATGAGAATGACAATAGATGAGCTAATTCTGAACTGCCTGAAGGTTTTGGGTTGCACTAGAAGGTTCTTTTTATCCTCTAGCACTGGGAGATCTGGAAACGTGGAAATATGTAATATCACATCAGTCAGATAAATAATTAATGTGGTGCTGGAAGCTGGGAAGAAATGCCATGTGGAGATTCTCACTAAAAATACTCTTTTCTGTAGTCTTCCCCAAAACATCTGCTACTAGTTCTAGAGCTACGACTGTGAGCTAGACAGATGTTGGTTCTTGACAGAGTATGGCTGGTTTTATGTTCTTATACATATGTTTTGGCTTAGTCTGGCTTATTGCAGCAGTATATTTCCAAGTGCTTATGAGTTTAAAAAAAAAGAGGAATGAACAAAACATGTGGATTGGAGGATGAGGATCCAGCATAAAATTGCTATTTAAATGTTAACAGAAAGAATGTGTGCAACACAACAATGAATTAAACTGAGTAGTCAAAGGTGCATTTTGATGGAATATTATTTTATTGTTCATTGCACTTGAATCTAGCTGGTGTTCATGGAGTCAGAATGGTTTGTATTACGTGTTCTTGTAGCCTGGGCCACGCTCTGCTTGCAGGTTCCTGGTATTAACCTGGTAAACAAGTATTCCGATTGCAATACAGATTCTGAGATGGTGTTGCTGGGAACAGAATTGCACCCAGAGTTACTTTTGAATTGGCCAGTTGAGAACTAATAACAATTATAGGTTTTTGCTGAATAAAACATGTCATATCACAGCCATTGATAAAATTCTGCTGATAAGAAAAATGCTCCATTTAGATATGTGTTCTAAATATGGAAACATGAGTAACTGTCAGCGTGTGCCTTTATCTATTATATTTAGTACTTCCATAAGTTTGTATTACTTTATTAAACTAAAAATGTGAACTGATGTTATGGCTTGCTACTAAGTGTGCTGACCATTTTTTCAGAATTTCCTCTGTACTTCTTATTTCCCCAAGAAAAAAAGATAAGGAGGTCAGAATTTATCTGTAGCTACATCACTCAACCTATATTAAACCATCTCATTTAGTGCAACATAGCTGTTTTATTTCTTCCCAAAGTTGATTTATTTGCTCTTGTAAAGGCTCTTCCCTGGGAAGAACGTCACCTGCTGCTCCTGAGTGAGTGGGGGAGATGGAGCAGAGATACTTGGAACTGCTCAGGGAGATGCCCTTTCAGGATGGTGCTCCTGAGCACCTCTTTGGTTTATAGCACTATGAGACATTTCCAGAGCCAAAGGGAAAAGGAGATTCAGAAAATAACCTCAAGATCAGAGTGATAGAAAAGTGATCCTCATGTCACCTTTCCAATCCCTGACTTGCACTCTCCAGTTGTGCTACACCCAGCAAACTGGCCCACTGTTCTGCTTTGGAAAAAGCGTTATTACAAGTCCAGGCAGGTTAGTTTAGGCAACACTTGCTTTAAGAAGTCATTGCCTTCAGACGCCCATGCACACACCTACTTCTTTGTCCGTGGATAATTATATGTACATTAGATTATTTTGAATCCTAATTATGACATAAATTTAGTAAATTTGAATGAAATTGTGTGTCCGTATTGTGTTTGGAAATGGGTTTGTTGGGGTTTTTTTTAAGTTTTAAAAACTGGCCTGAGAGAGGCTGATTTCACTGATAGCTTACTTCTAGGGTTCTCTCTTTCACCCACCTGTTGTGTCTTCTTGTAACACTTATGGGCTGTTTCTAAAGACTTGGAAAGGCACCCAGTGCAACTGCTCATCTTGAGTCTTAGGCACTAATATCTGCAGGGCAGAAGGCAGCTGGGGTAAGGGCTGGGAGAAAAGCAGGGCACCTTAGGAACCTTCTTTGTTTTGTATGCCAGCCATGCTTAGGATACCCAGGGCCTTCCTATCACCTTCTCTCATTTTTCACACTTAAATAGTTGGTCCAAATGAGAAATATTCTGTGTACTAAAAATTGGTCACAGTACTTTGATGGTTGGTGATGCATTGAGGAAGAGGTCATCCAGTTCCTATTGATAATGCAAGAATATTCTCTATCTTCCCTTTAATTCACACAGAGAAGGAGGCATTTTCTAATCTCTTAACTTAAATGAAAAGGCAGTGGTCTTGGAGCTTAGAGCTCTTAAAATGTATCTCTGGCTCTGCCAGTGATTCACTCCCTAGCCCTAAATATCCCACAGACTTCAGCTTCCTCCTCTGTCAAAAGGGGAGATGAATACTCACTTGTGTTTAACTGCAGAGATGATGCAAGACTTAATTAGCTATGTTTGTTGAGAGTCTGAAAATGTGGAAATGTCACTGCTCTTGATCATCTTGAATAGCTGATGGTTTGGTTTGTCAATGCGTTACTGCTGGGGCCCCTCTTAAGAAGTGAATGGGACACAGGAAAACTGGGTTTGTTTGCCTGCCTTGGCTGTGCACTTGGCAGTGCACAGCTGAAGCTTGATCGAGGCTTTACATGTCTAAGTAGGTGGTCAGAAACTTGGTGGTTTTAGAAGGGAGGGTCACATCCCACCTGCTCCTGGGTACACTGGTTCCATGTTTCCTCTGCGGCCACGTTAGAAAACTTGCTACAAGCGGCTGCCTCCTTAGCCCCAGGTTACATCTGCCTGCTCTACAACTACATTTTCTCATCTTCTGTTTTGTTAACACGACAGCTCACTGGTAGAGGCTATTAAGAAATTATGGCTCCTCTGGCAGGACTCCGGCAGCAGCTGCACCAGCAGAGCTGCCTAAACTTATAAAAATAAGTCAGAGAGGAACAGCATCAGAGGAGAAAAACTTCCATGTCAGTGACCAGGACCTTTCAAAGCATGAGTTTTTCAAACCTTTTTTTTTTTTTTTAATGAGGCTACTCACTCAGTTTTCCATGGGTTCAGCTCGTTCTGATCCATGAGCTTGTCCTACCATGCTGCCGTGAAGTTTCATACACCCTGGCTGTAAAATGGTTCTCAGTGAACTCTCAGGCCCAAATATGGGCAGGTGTTCCTATAGATGTACAGGAAGGAAGGAACTAGAAATATGAGTTTTGGAGACAGCACAGACCTTGGCATTTCTTCACACCACTGTTGTACAAGAGCCTATATACCACATTTAAGTTCATACTTCACACAGATGATACATTTCACATGTCCCATGCAGTGTGTATCTGCAGCTCATACATTGCCCACAACTTTAGAGTTGTTCATTAATGACGAGGTTTAAGTCAGGCTCCTTTGCAGAACAGGTGGAGTAAGTCTGTGCAAGTTAGAGAGGCTTTCAGCAGCTTTAGGTTTGTGGTCCATGGACCTCTGAGGTGCTACCATTGAGAAGTAGCAGGTAAAAAAAACACCCCGCTTACTGTCAACAGGCTTCAAATTTGTATGGAAGCATCAAAAGACCCATTGACAGTTGTTTAGGGTCTACTCACTGAAAAAGATTGAAACCACTAAATGTAAGTTACACTTAAGAAAGGTAAATGTGGGTATCAAGCTATCGAGTGCAGATGGTCCACAAAGAGAAACGCCCAAGTGAGATGAAACGGTTACAACATAAAATTAATCTTTCTGTAGTTAAGCTTGTGTAATTTTGTGGTCATTGAATTACAGAATAGAAAGAAATGAGGAAAATGCCTGGGGACAAAGTACAATTTTGGTGACAAGTGATTTGGAAAGAATAATAAAAAAAAAGTTCGATGTGCCCACCTAAATACAGATTAAGAAAAGAAAATGTGTTGCCTATTAAATACATTTTGACAAAGTTAAAAGTAAAAACACATAATTAATTATCTTGGAGGTTTTATTTAAGTGACAATAATGAGACCTGCAATTCTGTAGCTTTCTTTTAAGTTGTGTATGTACAGCATGTCTGTACTTGAAAACTGTTAACAGGTTTGTTGGAAAATCTTGCTATGATTGGCCAACTTTTTATAAGCTGCAGTCTGATATCAGTTTGAACATCTTGATAAATATTAACCACTTTCAGTCAAAAAATCAATATCGGTTTTGTTTTGGTTTCTTTTTCACTCTGTGACTAGCCTGCCACAGGTAGGTCACTTCATCCTTCTTAGCCACCTCTAAAATACACCTTCCCTCAACAGTTCACAAAATGAAGACTTTATACCATGACCAGGCAGTTCCCCTGAGGAGCAGTGCTACGTGGCACATGCAAACATCCATCTCCCAACCTCTGTGAAAGAGCAGAACAGCTTTTCTTTCACACAAAAGCAGTTCTCATCGTTATTCAATTTTATTTTTACGAGACTGCAATGCTGTTGCTACTGCCTCTCTGCCCTCCTCCCCAGCAGGCCAACATTTATCTCTACTTTGCTGAAAATGAGCTTTCTATTTCTACCTTTCCCGTATCTCCCCAGTACTCTCAGGCTGCTCCTGCCCCCCCTCCCTGGGCTCTCTTGCAAGCAGCAGTTGTGGTGGGCGGTCGTATTATTTCAAGCTCCTCAAGCTGGAAAACTTTGCCAGAGTGAATCACTTTGCTTTCTTATTACTGCAGTTAGAAGCAAGCCGAAACTTGCCATTCGTGAGGTAACTTTCATTTTGTTCCCCACATTGTTTCTTTGCCCCTGGCTTCCAGAGCTGAGGTTTTTTTCTCTTTTGCCAGCTCTGCTTGGATCCAAAACCAGGCTGAGTGAAGTAGTTACTAAAACTGCCTGAATTCAGGTAACTGCTATGGATCTTTACAATTTGCACGGTTATCTATCTTTTAAACATGCTGGACTCTTCTGGTTGACATGAACAGTCAAGTTCACTGCTGTGGGTTATTTTACAGTCTGATGAGAAACTGGTGATGAAATCAGGTGTGTCTGTGGCACAGTCCTGTTTATTTATAATCAAAGCCTTGTTTTCCACTAGTATAAGATAGATCTTAAGTAACAGCAGTTTTTCAGATCTAAATCCTATTTCAGGCTCACTCAACCCTATTTATGAGGCTTTTTCTTGGGGCCATACATTTTTATGTTCTTCTATTGTTTGCTCTCTCAGTTTTATGGACTTCCCATCTCTGCTAGACACATCCAATACTGCAAAATAATACTAAAGAAACTAATCCTTCTACACAGGTCCCTATCTTGGGTAATGATATGTGGAATGGAAGCTACAAGTCACAAAGTGGAGTTGCAGCTCCTCTTCCTGTTCAGCCCACTTGATTACAGATTTTGACATGGTCATATGGGAAATCATTGCATGGCTACGGAGTGGCGAGAGCAGGCAGCTAGGGGAGACAGCCCAAAATCCGTGTCCACGTTGCTTTTGGCAGGAGACTTTGACTAGAGGAACAGATGTCAAGAGGAAGAAGAAAGCAGGTCCCATCAGCCTCAGGGATCACTGTTGTTCTCTGGACTGCAGGAGGAAGAGGAGATACTTGAGATGATAAATTGGGGCTTGGGGCAGGGAGGAGTTTTGCTACATTTTCTCAAGGACAGCTGTGCCTACCAGGTGTCTTTCATCAACAGGTGAAATGCTTCTATAAAATGACAGCTGCGAATGTCTGCAGTGGTGGAAGTTGGAAGCATAGATGAGGTTAGGCAGGTCCTGATACAAAGCTCTGGAGTCCAGAGGAACATCTGTCCCCAGGCAGGGCAGGACTGCCTGGATGTGTTAATTACTCCTTGGTAGGCAGTGTAATCCTCAGAGCAGATATTCAGATATGAATATGAGCCTGAGCCTCATGACACGGTGACAGTGAGCCAAATTTTCCTGCAGTGTGAAGGCAATCAGGCTCATGATGGATCCATTCCACTCCACTGTAGGTGCTAAGGCTCAGCTGGAAATGTTGTATTTCTGTGCAAACGCTCTTAAAAGTCAAGGGTGTTGGACTGAAGGCTTTGTCTTGGGCAGACCTTTACTGAAAATGACTGCCAACAGTGCCTGCTATGGCTGATGAAAACTGGTAGTTCTGATATATCTTATATTTCACATCAGGAAAGCTTTGTCTGACAGTTCCAAACAGAGCCAATGGCTGGCTGTTGTGGTTTGACCAGTGGAAGCTAGAGTACAAGAACCAATATATTCTTCTTCTGCCCTTCAATAAAGTCCACAGAGTTCAGTGATATAAAAATATACTGCATTTCATCTCTTAGTTTTAAGATTTCACTACAATTATCAAAATATTGTGGAGCAATCCACATTTCAAATAACTGTCATGTCTCTGATTAGTAAGACAACACAATAAGCACTTTTTCCCAAGCATTTCGAGTCCATAAATACTAAAAAATATGTATTTGTGTCTGAGACAGGATTGTTTAGAGCTGAGTTTGTGTCCTCCAATAACAAGTTAATGGCTTCCATGATTTGATGTATAAGAAAGCTTATTAATTTGCTTAGTTGCGGTACCAAAGATATATTGAATAATTTTGCATACATGGAAGTGCTGACTCCACAGCAGAACAGGCAGACACCAGCAAAATGAATGATGCTGCTAATCCTTCTGCCTATACAGTTCCTGTTCTGTGAAATCTTTACCTAGTCATTAGTGCTGCAAAACAAGTGTGCTAACAATTATTAAATCAAAACTCTCTGGCCAAACCAGCAATGTTATTTTACACCGAGTTAGAGCAGACATGAAGCACTACACAAGTGAAATCTGGAGCAACATCTTCCATGTCTGATAAGTCTGGCACTTTTCACCATCACTAAAATTACCTCCAGCCTCCCACGCACTAAGACAGGGCTTTACAATTAGTTCCACTAGTGCCAGCGAGAAGAGTCTCCCGATGATGCCAACAACTGCAGCCGAGTTTATCCTTCAGTCTTTAGAGAGACAAGGGCTGGATCCTTTCTGCTTCTGCCTGCGCAGCCTCAGGGAAAGGCTTCGCTCAGCCCGTGTGTTCGGATATTTGGGGTTGTGTCCCTTCTGCTGGCACCACGATTAAAGGAGAGCTTTACGTTTCTTCAGTAGCTGAAGAAATTTGAGACCACGGAGAACTGTGGCCTGCCGGGGTGCAGGGCTGCAGGGATGGCTGTTCCTCAGCACTGGCAGTTAGTTGCAAGAAATAGTTTGAAAGGAGAAAACTGCCAAAGGAGAAAAAGCCTGCATTAAAAAAGATGAACAGAAAGAGAGATCATGGTAGCGACGGGAAAACAGAGCTGCAATGTTAGCAAAAAGAAGTTCCTTCAAGAGCCTTATGTACACAGCTCTCACATCCCTCAGCTGGGCGTGTGTTTGTGTTTGCATTAGGGATGAAAAGATTTTTTTAGCAAGCAACTGTGAATTAATGAATATGTCATGGAACAGCATATGAAAAGAGGAAATGCAAAAATAGAAAATGGAATATCAATATTGCATAAGAAATACAGAAAATCTGAAAAAAATTCAAAGGGAATAGGTGAAATTAGGATCTGATGAAACAGAGAAACATGCAACTAGAGAAAGTTAGAAAAAGGCATCATATCCTAAAAGCTTGAGACATTAAAAGAGGCAAGAAAATATATTCATGGTATAATAATTAAGAATGTATGAAGATGCTATGAATATAAAGCTGTCCTGTAGAGATGGGCAGAATATATAAAGTAGTTTTGTGATGAACAGTAGGAATCCAGATTTGCAGTCACCACAAGAGAAGCAAAGTTCAGGTAATTGCTATGTGCAAAACAGGATGCCTGGCAGTATATAAGAAGGGAGGAATCACACCTCTGGATGTTTCTTGCCTGAAAAAAAGCCCAATCCTGAACTAGGTGCATCAGTAGAATAATCTGACCAAAGATAGAAAGGATGGGATCACCTGAAAACTTACTAGCCTAAGCAGTGGGCCTTGTGGCAGCCATGTAATTCTAAGCCAATATTAGGAGTTTAACTACTGACCTAAATCACGTCACGTATGCGCAATTACATTGACTTACCCTTCCCATTTTGCCCATGCACGTATGTAGGCATTCAAATCAACCGTTTCTGGAATGAGTACACTGCAAAAAAAACATAAGACACTTACAGAACATTGCTAATAGGAAAAAAAAAAATTGTCCAAATACTTTGCTTGCAGTTATTCACTCAGGAAAAAATAAAGCAAACCTCAGAGAACAGGCAAAGGCAGAAGTCAAGAACACACAAAATATGCTAAAAATTCTTGCTAGATCTAAACCAGGTTGAGATCCACAGATGTTAAGTTGTGAATATTTAGTGTTTCAGAAAGTTTGGATGGATAGAATTGGATAGATGACTCTCAAGGATTGCTAACACCTTCTCTTTTGCCCAGAGCACACAGTTCGAAGAATGTGAAAGGGTCTGGCCAGAAAATAGCGCATGTCTCCCCACACTGCTGAAAGGAGAAGGGCTAAATATCGAAACTGCTAATCCTGGAAGACAAAATCAGCCATCCTCACAGATAGGAGGGTTACTCACAAAACAGGCAGCCCAAAGCTGTAACGAGTGACCACTGCCTGTCCTGCCATGGACAAGCACAACTCAGCAGCACGAAAAGCAGCTTTTGAGCTGCTACAGAAAACAGTATTTTAACATGCATTGGCCATTTCAGGTTGCCTTTGGACACCGTGCCCCTCACTGCAGTGATTCAGAGTGTGTCATCTGGCTGTTTACAACCTGAGGTCAGCAACCTTCAGGAGTCAGGTGGAGAAATCCCCTGGGCAGGGTAAACTGTTTTTCTCCAGCTTTAATGTACCGGTGTGTCCATCACAGCTGCACTTTGCAACAGTAAGAATTGGAAAACATGGGCTCCCTCCACATCCCTGCTTGGTAGCTTTAGACTTTAGAATGTCTTTCAGCTGGAAAAGGTATAGAGAAAGCAGCATTCAGTGCACTCTCATTTCAAGCTGTGAGCTGGAGTTGGTGTTGGATTCTGAAGAAAAAAAAATCGGAAATCTTTAGCAGCATATTGATAAACCTTTCAAAGAAGAAAACACATTTGCAACACCATATGTTAGACAGATTACCTACCATGTTACCAGTTTAACAGGTTAAGAAGAAATTGTTTTCTTACAGAAAATAGTTGTTTGACCATAGCAGATTTAAATTATTGAACCCTTGCAACAGCCTATCTGTAATTAAACTCTTTGTTGGCTTCCCTGTTTGCTGGTTTTGGCTGGGATAGAGTTAATTTTCTTCATAGTAGCTAGTATAGGGCTATGTTTTGGATTTCTGCTGGAAATAGGTGAGGTTGTAATTTCTGTGGTGTCAGAAAGACTGACAATTTTTCAGTCCCTGAGAGTGGTTGTAGATTCTTTGGCTATAATGCACTTACATACCAATATTCATGTTTTATTTCCAGTCTTTCTGTATTAAGCAATATCCTGTACTACTGATTCACTGTACTTCAACTCATCAACTTGAGACATAAATTAAGTTCTTAATAACTTACTAGTAAAGAGTTTTGTTTGTTGTTTTCAAAAAGAGAAAATAAACTTTACCAAGGCATATGTAATGCACATTTACCTCCATATGAGGGAATAGCCATTAAACCCAGAATAAACTGAAATTCTTGAACAGATGACAAGAAGGATGTAGTTGCAGCATCAGCTGGATTAGTGTGGAGCCACAGTATGAACTACTGGCAAATTAGAGGGCTCCTGGGTTGGTAATTCTGGCTGCAGGAAGATTGGTAGAGCTAATCTTGTCCATCTGATCTATCTGTTTTGGTTTGGATGTGTGAGTTAATCTGCTCTAAATTCTGCTCTCAAATCTGAACACACAGCCCCTGCTGACGGTAGCAGGACCTGTGCTCAGGTGTGGTCCTGGAGACCATTCTGTAATTATAACGTGTGAGAAATCCTGCTTTTTAAATATGCTGCTAAGTGTTTCCTTGAGCCCTGGAATGTCAGTTGCTGAAGGGCCTGTACAGAGGATGTCTTTTTTGCCCAGTGAAACAAGATGAGACCTGAGTGAAGACTTTGTTTTGGCATTGAGCAGTGGGTCTCAAGCTGCTCTGCTGCTGCTCTCCACAGAGACATTCCTGCAGCGTGCTGTAGTCTGTGAGTTTGCCTAGTCAACAACAGATGAAAACCCAAAAGGTGATCTTACCAAGTGATTCTGTTGTCACTGCTTTCTGGTCTTCTTGCCTATTGCATCTTGATGGACTTGATATCCTACCTCTGCCAGGGCAAGTTAATAGACTTTGTATTGGAGAAGACAGATTGGTTTCAATTACAGATTTTAAATCTTTGCAGATCATTTTAAGCTGTTTGGCTTCTTCTGTGAAGAATTAAAACATCCTTATGCTGTATAACACTGTACTGAATTTTGGAAAACTTGCACATTTACTGTCATCATCTTTTCAGTCTTGAGTAAAATAGATTGCTGGTGGTATGTCACAATCTGTCATGTATTTTAGCTCATGGGGATTCTCCTATTTCAAGTGAGTCTTCCTTTTTACTGATTTCAGCAGCTGCAAATACTTTTAAGCAAGACAAGAAGAAGGGAAGGCAATAAATGGATGTGAGATGAAAGGAGAAGTGGGATTGGTTACGGAAAAGAGAACGAAAGGAGGGGAGGAAAGCATATTCTGAGGTTCATGAAAGCAAAATAAGAGAAAGCATGGATTGAAACAGTTCATATGTCACCTCTTTCTGCTTATTTTTTCTAATTTCATCTGCTGTAAGCAAAGAACTATCTTAAAATCAGTGTCTGCTTTTGCCCAATCCCTCTTTAAAGTGAGCTATGGTTGCTCAGAAGAGCTCAACTCTGGACTTGGCGTGTATTTGGAAGTCTTTGGAAGTTGTCAGCCAGTAGTTTTGCAGCAGTAGTGAAAGTGTCCATGTGTATCCTGGTCACACTCCTTCCAAGGAAACATGTTAGCTCATTCCCTGCTGGTCCTTCATGCTTTGACACGCATCTGCTGGCCTGTGCCCTAGACAAGGCTTTCTGCAGGTGCTGCAGGACTTTGCTCGGGAGCAAATATTTATGCAGGAGCAATGGATAGCATGTGTTTTCAGCGTGAGTAGCAGCAGGAGTGCATTTAACTCCATGCGTAACAGATATGAACATGTTCCAAGTGCATGTCTGTATTTATATCCCTCTAAATTCCTGTGCAAATTGGAAAGTCTCTGCTGTAATATCCTTACCCCATGCAGTCCTCCCTGTTACCATCAACACAGAGAGAAGCTGAGCAAAGGATATATTTCCCTTCAAGCTTTATCAGTGTTTTCCTGAAAACATCAAGATAACATGATACAGAAAGACATGACACTATCCCATTCGCTTTCAGTCCAACAAGAATGAGAACAGGGTGTGAAATTAAACAGGGAACCCTAAAGAGGAACACCAGCTGAGAAATATATTCTTAATATGTTTTATAAACCACATGAATGACTTGTGTGGTGGGATATCTGTATTACCATGTTTTGATAGGCCTTTTGACTAACATACCCCGTGGGTGTTCCTCTTCATGTCACAGGAAGGTATTTTTTCAGGAATGTTCATCAATAGATAAAATTTGATTGTGGCAAATAATTTGGCACAGCTTCTCTGCAGCGAATGGGTTCCTCTGACAGTATCTGAATTAGTTCCAGCTCTGGCAAGTACTTGACAAACGAGCCCAGTACTGTAGCTCTGTGTTGATGTTGTTTACGTGTTCTGTGGGTTGGGTAGATAAGGCCCTAGGGCCTGATCCAAAGCCCACAGAAGTCAGTGAAAAGACTCCACAAGCCTTTTTAGTCACTGGAATTCTGTGTTTCAGAGTTTGGAAACCTCTGCCAGGAACTTCATCAATAAATGAAAGGCTGGAAGAAAAGCAAGGAGCAAACTTCTGGACAGGCAGAAAGAAGGAAAGGAGAAAGTAAACATCCAATAAATTCTCAACTGAGACAAAATGTCTCCATGTATTTTTTTTAGAGGAAGTAAAAGATAAGTAACATCTGGTATTTTTAGGAGAGTACCAGGTTTCTAAAAGCCTTAAGACAAAACTAAAATGAACATCCCCATGTCTTAAAATCACTTATTCTACAAGTACCCTTTAGCTCAGTCTTCTGTATATTAAACACACTCACCCAGATTTCTGGTGGTGCTTTTAAATCTCTCAAGTTCTACTATTTTTAACAGCTTTATTTTTGCAGGTTTTACTGATAATTGCTAGTAATTGAAAAGTTGCTACAAATTTAAATTTATGATGACATACTTACATGTTTGTGTTAAATGCTATAGGGATAGGCGGCAATGACCCCTCTACTTAGATTACCTAGCATTTTCCATGGAGGAAAATATTGCATTTTATTTTTTCATTTTCTAGGTATTGAGAAGCTCTGATGACTGAATATCAGGGGCTGCCTTTTGAAATTGGTCAGGAATAAAATTCCAAATCTGTATAAGTGCTTTTTCTTTTTCCTGTGAAATTATGTAGAGATTTTCTGGTCTCAGCTGCTGACATTCCCTATTGCCCTTCTCCCTTTTCCTTTCCTCTGGAAAACTTGCTGAAACTATCACTGATGGTTATCTGTCTTAGATATGTGTTTTGCAGTACAGGGACTTGTAATGATGCTGCTTCTTTACCTGTGAGCATGAAATAATAGAGTTTCCAATACTCAGGGATGCAAAGAGGGCCATCAAAAAAATTTCTGCCCTGGATTTCCAGAGGGCAGATTTCAGCCTACTTAGAAGACTGGTTCAGAGGGTACCTTGGGAAACAACCCTTGAAAACAAAGGGGTCCAGGAGGGATGGATGTGCTTCAAGAAGCAAGTCTTGAACATACAGGAGCAGGCTGTCCCAGCGTGCCGAAAGGCAAGCCAGCGGGGAAGATGGCCAGCCTGGTTGAACAGGGAGATTTTAAAGGAAATTAGAAGAAAAAAGAACACTTACCAATTATGGAAAAAAGGGCTGGCTACTCATGAAGAGTTTAGGAATATAGTTGTCATGTAGGAAGAAAATTAGAGAGGCAAAGGCACAGTTTGAACTCAGTCTAGCCACTTCTGTTAGGGATAACAAGAAGTGCTTCTATAAATACATCAATAGCAAAGGAAAACCTCCATTCTTTGTTGGACATGGGGGGAACACAGTCACCAAAGATGAGGAAAAGGCTGAGGTATTTAGCACCCTCTTTGCCTCAGTTTTCAACAGTAAGAAAGGTTGTCCTCAGGACAGCTGGCTTCCAGAACTGGTAGACAGAGACAGAAAGCTAAATAGCCCCCCTATAACCCAGGAGCAAACAGTGACCTGATGAGCTACTTGGATCCTCACAACTCTATGGGACCAGATGGGATCCACCCAAGGATTATGAGGGAGCTGATGCAAGAGCTTGACAAGCCACTCTCCATCATTTTCCAACAGTCCTGGCTCACGGGGGAGGTCCCAGATGATTGGAAGTTGGCGAATGTCACATCAATCCACAAAAAGGGCTGCAAGGAGGACTCGGGGAAACTACAGGCCTGTCAGCCTGACCTCGGTCCCTGGCAAGGTTATGGCGCAGATCATCCTGAGTGCAGTCACACAGCACCTACAGGATGGACAAGGAATCAGACCCAGCCAACACAGGTTTAGGAAGGGCAGGTTCTGTCTGACCAACCTGATCTCCTTTTACGATTGGGTGACCCAGCTGGTGAATGAGGGGAAGGTTGGATTGACAGGAACCTGACCATGAGCCAGCAGTGTGCCCAGGAGGCTAAGAAGGCCAATGGATCCTGGCCTGCATCAGGAACAGTGTGGCCAGCAGGAGCAGGGCAGTGATCCTTCCCCTGTGCTCAGCACTGGTGAGGCCACACCTGGAGTGCTGTGTCCAGTTCTGGGCCCCTCAGTTCAGGAAGGATATTGAGGTGC
>JAWMRA010000078.1:12182751-12403299 GCA_035584735.1 Pseudotriccus pelzelni
CTCCGCGCCCGCCCCGCCGCGGGGGGAGCGCTGCGCGTGTGCGGGAGCGCCCGCGCTGCCCCGGGGTGCGGGGAGCGCCGGCCCGGCCCGCGGCGGGGCTGCTCCCGACACCCGCCCGCGCCGGCTTCCCGCAGCCCCATGTTGAAATCCCTGGCTGTGGGTGTGCAGGCAGTTCCACGCTTGGCTTTCCCTCCATGAGGGACTTCTTGGGGGACTTGTTGGACTTTGGGCTTTTTCGTTTCTTTTTTTTTTTTTTTTCCTTCTTTTTGTCTTCTTGTTTCTTACTTTCCCCTCCCTGCCCCCGTACTTTCTTGTTGCTGCAAACTTCTTTTTGATCAACTGGTTTGTTGGGACAGTGTGACTGTCGTTGGCTGAGAACTTGAGCAGTGCCCTTCCCTTTTCCTCTGCCTGATCCATCCAAGCAGTTGAGTGTGCTTTTTCCCCTTAGCCTTTCTGACATGCTTTATACTTCTGACTGTGGAACTTTTGTTTTAGCAAATGCAGACTGCCAGACTCTCCTAAAACATGCAGTGGAAGGAATACCGTGAATGGTATATTGATTGGTTTGAAGTGATTCCCAAGAAAATTGTTAAGATCAGGTTTGGGTTTGTTTTGTTTTGTTTTGTTTTGTTTTTTTTGTTTTTGTGGAGAATTCCTGTTACTGGGAGGAGAAAAGTGACTGATGTTCCCATCATTACTCCACTTAATTCCTGAAGGACATAGTTCTGAAGAGGGCAAACGTATTCTGATTCTGGCTGGAAAAAGAATAAGATTATTTTCTTGGATATATCTGTGGCTGCATACCAGCTGTTATTTACATACAACAGTTAATTCATATGACAGTCTACCTGCATGTAGGAGACAGGAGCCAAAAGTACCTCTCCGGTTAAGGTAAAGCGTGACCCTCTGGAGCACCGAACGCCTCATCGGCCATTCAGATGATAAGTGTTTGCAGCATTTGTTCATCAGTGTTACAACATTAATAAAAGTGTTTATTTTTATGTGTTGTGTTCCAAAACTGCGGCCCGTGTAACTGCCGTGGCAGTGGACTGCATCCTGGCTTCCAACTATTAAGTTGCATTAAGTGATGGCAATTGCATTCTGCAGCGTAATGTTAAACCTGGAAGGGATTGCAGTAGTGAGCAGGGGTGAAACACAGGCCAGTCACCAGAGAAAGGGTACATGATTGCAAATGGTGTGGGTTTCCTCAGGAAAGAAGTGGCCCACCCTTGGAAGCGTGAAAAGAGTAAAAATGAATATTCTTTGAATATGTCTGTCTAAAAAGACAGTTTGCAGAGGGGCACCCAGACCTTGACTGGTCCCTGGTACTAAAAGCTCTGTACCCTGGGTTTAAAATGACAGGGTGGTTTTATTTATTAATATTTATATGGTGGTTATGCTGCGTGCCACTGGTATGGACTTGAGATAGCCGCAATTACTGGGGTTATTTCTATTACATGGAAATTCTGTGGTTGAAAACAGTAGCAAAGTCCATGGGCTTTCTCTGAGTGTTTTATACGGTCACCGTCAAACCTTACTTTTAACTTGAATTTGCTGAAGATTTTCTGTGGTGTTGTTTAGGTAGTAAGGAAGTGGATCCTCAGTGTTTTGTAAATAGATGTATAGTGCTGCTTGCTGTTCTCACAGTAGAGTAACATAGTAATTTTGTGGTTTCACTGCCAGAATTTCATAGATGACTGTCATTTTGTAGCAGTTAGGTGGTTTCTTTCTGTGCTAGTGTAGCAGATGATGAACTCTTCATAAAGAGACAAGAAAGGGGACGAAGTAATTCCTAAACTGAGAGAATCAAAGTGTATGTGTGTATATGAATTTAGAGTCTGGCAACTGGTATCAAGCTGACACTGAAATCTACTTCACCACCTCTGTGCTGTTATGGAAAAAAGCATATCTGGTGGAAGATTATTCAAAATATTTGAATTAAGTTTATGGTTTTCATACTGACAGGAAAACCAGCATTTCTCATCCTGCAAGAATGTGTGTGTCTGCTGTATGCAGCAGTTGCTTGAGGAGAACGCCTTGAAGCCTCTGAGAACTGAGTTGTGAGCCCTTCCCAGATTACCTCCAGCTTTGTCACGGTTTCCAGGTTGTGATTAGCAATAAGTGATCTGCATGGTGTGCACTTGTGGTGTCCCTGTGCAGTTGTAGTGAGGCAGCCCAATACTCACTGTGCCAGGAGTGAGTAACTTCAAAATTTGGCCTCTATGTTCTGGCTTGGTATTCTGGTTGAAAAGACATGTCGAGAAGGGAAAAAATACTTACGGAAAATAATCCACGTAACAGAAAGGTTCTTCTCTCTCTAAAATTTTGACCTGAAAGCATACAGGTAACAGACTTGCAGGTAACTGCCATTAGTTTTGGGTGCAGTGTCTTTGATTAAGATTCATAAATCTCCCAGAATTAATTATGGATTAACACTGCTGTCAATACGAAATCTATGGGTGTGGAATTAATTATTAATATGACAGGCTGTGTTTGAAGGTTGGTCTGTGTAGCGTGTGTACATTTCTCTGTTCCTTTGCTTTTATTCCAAAAGGGGCTTTGTGTGTGAAACATGATACATTTTTGTCTGCAGGTTGTGTTTCCGGGCAATGAACAAGCAAATGATAAGAGATGTTTGAGAAGTCCACCTTGTCCAGGGCAAGTGGAGTCAGCAAAATCGATCATGTTTAATGAAACGCAGTTTGCGTGGTGGCACGCTAATGGTGCGCTATTTGTGTGGCTGGATGGACTGATGCAGCCTCTGGCACAATCTCTGTGTGAGTGTTAAGGGAGTACAGCTTGGGCAGGGGGCAGCTGGCCTGAGAAATGGTGGGTGCATTTTTCAAACCTTGCTGGTCAAGGGCTGTGCGAGTTTGGAGTTGGTGTAGTTCTGCTTAGGGCTTCCTAGCAATTAATGTAATGATTAAAAACTGGCAAGAAGGTAAGAGGGATTTGGGAGAGCTAGACAGCCACACCTGAGTGGCTTAACATTGATGGCAAGAGATGATGGACTGCACCAAAAGGCAGCAGACAGGCAGTTGACATGAAACATGCTTATCAAATATTGACCTAGTGGAAAATGATTATAGAAATGATGTATCAAGTAACTATTTATCAAAAGGAGGTAATTGTGCATCTTGTAACTTTGACTTGATCTAATTGTAGCCAGAGATGTTTCTGATTTTTTTTGTTGACTTTCAACTGTCCGTGTAATCTTTCTGTGCTTTGATTTTTTTGGTATATTATAGGCATTTTACCTCTTATCTTCTTTTTCTTGCCAGTATAAATAAGTATGTATAAGTAATGGGCAGGTATATTTTTTTAAAACGATTTTTAATGTGTTGTAAATGAGCACAGTTAGCAAGAATATGAGTTAGGAAATCATGGATTTGCTGGAGTTGTTCAGTGTCATGTTCAGTCCCTACAGGTCTCTGTGATAGTTCAGTTTGATGCTCTGCATGTCATGAGCTTATTGTGGTGTTCCTAGACCTCATATATGTAAGTCTGATTTTCTAGTTTAAATAAATAAATTACAATTTTCCTGCTGAACAAAAAAGATTTTGGGAGACATCTCTTGAGACACTTTTCCTCTCCCTCTCACCAAGCGCTGTGGGAGATGAAGTTTTGTGGGGTTTGTGATGTTGCAGGGAACAGTACTTCAATTGTTAATTAAAAAAGTGTAGTGTGCTAATATTTGTGAAAAGAAATTGTAATCTGGTCTTTGATAGCGTTTGAAGGCAGTTGGTGATAAGAGACCAGATCTCAAGGAAAGCTGGCAGTGTAAGCAAAGGTAACAGGTGTCAAATGACCATATTCTCACTTAAATTGTACATGGGAGGCTTAGGCCACCCAGAGCTTAAAGCTCCCTCTCTTTGATAGGTCTGACATTCATCAGCAGAGAAGTGTGAGAGGGGCAGGTTGTAGTCTGAGGGAATGTGTGTGAAACTTGCTTTTCCCCCTATTTTTTATTTATTTATTTTTATTTTTTCCCCAGTGCCAGTTAATGGGGACTTCTCAGATTATTTGCTCAAAAGTCAGCTCTCAGGCAGCAAGTTGTCTTCCAGGTACACAACTTCAGCTTTGATGCATTGTATGTTCTGTAAGCAAACAATTTCATTTGCTCATGACTGTGTTACTGGGATGTCTTTTATAGATCCTAATACACAGAGGTGGGTCAGTATGAAAATACCCTGATTTTACTTGGGCTTTGTACTGGTCTGGGTAGATTCCTTCCTCAAGCCTGATCACTATGTTTTGGCCACAGGCTTATCTGGGTCCTCCATAGTGCCTGTGAAGAGACCCCATTGGAATTTTAATGGAAACACTCAAACAGCAATAGTGGCTAAATTTAGCATTAAAAGAGGTATAAAGATGGGGAGTTTTTAAATTTAATTTTCATATATGTGTAAATCTTGAGCCTTTTTTAAGTACAAAGAAATCTTACAGGCTGTTTTCAGAATGTGCAGGAATCCACTTAACCCCAAAAAGGCCCAGAAGAGAACCAAAATGCCAGAAAATCCCTGTCACCCCTGCTGCTCTGTTGGCTATCAATTTGCTTCTAGCTGACACCACCAAGATGATGTTTCTGGGCTCTGCATTTAGAATTGGCTGGGTAGTATTTCAGTGTTTTACCTGAGGTCAGCCAGGAGTGTCCAGGTTCCCTGGGGCTGCTGGCAATTTTCTCAAGCCGACTCTTGACCTCTTTGCTCCTTCTGAGCTCCCGACAGCAGCAGTGAAACCCAGCTGATGGGTGACATCATTCTGCTGTGGCTTGGTGGAGGTTGTGAACAGCAGTGGAGAGATGCTAATTTGAGGAAGATAAGTACTGAAATGGGTCACAGTGGCTTAATATTTAGAAAACTGTTGTGTGATCCTGCAGGTTTGGGGGTTGGTGCTGGAAATGCAAGGCTATAGGAATTAATTCCTTCCGCTCATTATGGAAAACTTTCTTTTAACCATTTCTCTACAATTCCCTCTGTGTTTTCAGTCAAATCAATGTTTTCTTTTCACTGTCCTCATCTGTACAGACAGGTTACTCTTACACATTGCAAGAGAAGTTGCAGGGTGAAGACAGGAAGGAACCTTTGGGGCGAGCGTGGCAGCGGCTGTGGAGGTCCCTTGCATGGTGACTTGGCTGTTGCGGCGCTGCTGTGCCTGAGGGGAGCTGTGGCTTGTGAGAGAGGGAGCCGCACGAGCCCCGCCAGACCTTTGCCACAGCCCCTCTCTGCCAGGTCTAGCCTGGGTTCAGCCATCCGTGGAAGGAGGGAGGAGGCTTGTCTTAGGGAGGCCCTAGAGCCACGCCGAGGCTGTACCCCTGTGGTTTGAGCAAGCAGTCTAAATGCTTTTGGGACTATTCAAGGCTAGTAAAGGGGATGACTGAATTCTGTAGTGCTTACAAAGAGGGGCTTGAGAAGTGGACACTGTGCAAGCCCTTTAGCTTTGAAGGTGCTTTCTGGAAAGGGTGTGTGTGGTACTTCTGAGGCTGGCTGGTGTGAGCAGCACCTACCTTAGGCTGGACAGGACACATTGTTGTTTTCAGTTTGGCATTATGTGGTTTTCTCTGCCTCTCAGTGTTACTTAACGGTGATCAAAGTGAAGTGTGTGTTTGTGGAAGAGTGGCTCGAGAGTGATTTTCCCTTTGAGCAAACCCACCATTCAGCTGCTGTGAGCAATTCCTGTAGCTCTGAGGGCAGGACTGTGGAGGAGCCTGTGAAAGCGCTCAGCACGTTTGGAGAATGGTTCCTGAAGGCAGTCTGGGGGTTTATTGAGTTGCCAGCTTTTCTTCTCCTGGGCGATAGCCTTCCACCAGTGGAAAACCATCTGATTCTCGTAGCTTTTTACACTTTAACGTAGCTTATAACAGTCACAGATGTTTTAGTTGTGTTATAAAAACACCACTGGAAGTAACACTTTCTCAGTTGTACCAGACTATGACATCGTTTGGTTGTGGCATGTTTAATCTGGTAAAATAAGATGGGGTAAATGGGGGAGAAAGGCTGGTGATGCTAGTTATACAGAATATGGTTCATGTAGCTTTAAAAGAATTTCCTGGTTCTTCAAAGGAAAACAAACCTTTTCATCCAAATATAAATTGAATGGATAAAACATGCAACAATGCTGAACCAGTGCTCATGTATATTGAAAATAAAGTGGAATTCTTCGAAGATCAATCCAGAGTATAGCACAGATGTTCTCACTCAGAAATATTTTCTGAGCAGTAAGAAAATAAAAAGGGAAGCAAAAAGTATTAAAAAATTCTGCAAGATACTTCAGGGCATCTGTGCTTTATTTTTTTCCCCCTCCTTTTTAATATACATTATATATTTTCTTTGTTTCTTTGAGGTCTTTTTCCTGTAATGCTCAGCAAGTCTGCTGCTGAAAAATGGATAAAAAACCACCAAAACCCAAACTGCCTTTGAGCTAAGTTACATAATCCAGTGGTGCTGTTTAGAAAACTGAGAAACTAAAAAAGAAAACAGCAGCAGAGACATACATAATACTTGTTGAAATGACCAATATTACTAGTGAAAGAGAAATGACTCAAATTTTAAGTTGGGGAAAAATAATTTAAAATTAACAGTGAATATTAAGGCCTTTTTGTTTTTTGAGATAATTGCATTAGTTTTATTTGTTTCAATACCTCAGCAATGTCAATTTTTTTCCTGTGAAAATAACCGTAGTTATTTTCTCAGATTGGTCCAAGGTATTGGCTAAATTGGAAATAATTTTCTATTTTGTTGCAGTATTTGCTTTTGTTCCTTTTTTTTCAATCAGGTAGCAGTTACTTGATGGCAATTTATTTTCTACTTCAGTTTCTTATGGTAAAGTGGTACACATTAATTACCTATTTAATCCCAAAGAAAAGGAGAAATTTATTCCTACCAAAAACTGTTGGGCTGGATTCCGCACACTACATCTCAGGGCTGAGGTTTCCAGTGGGGAGAAAGAGTAATAAAGACCAAATGGGTTTGTGTGTGATCCTTGCTGCCCAGGAGCAGAGATGAGCATCCCATGGCACTGGGCCCTGGGATGGTGATGTGTTCCTGCCAGGGATCATTTTCTGGTGCTGGAGAAGTTGGCTGGTGTCAGCTCCTGGATTGTTGTGTCTCCAGTCCTTGGCAGGACTTCTATAAAACAGGGCTAGCAGAAGAGAAATGACTGTGGGGAGAAGGATGGACTTCTACAGGGGTGGAAAAAAAAGGGATGTCCTTGGAGTTTGGTGAAAGGAAGCACTTTTGAGGTAATGATAGGTGGATGTGACTCCTGGTGCCTTTTCTTTCATATGAGAGGGAAATGGGAGTTTGCGTGGAAGCAAGACAATAATGCAGTAAATTATGTACTGACAAACATAAAGAGCCAAAGATGAGAAGAAACTGGTTAACTTGGTGCCCCAGAAGTAAGCGGTCCATTTAGCAAGAGGATGAAAAATTGACCTCAGTGGCACTACAGATGTCACGCAAAAGGCTTTTTTTTAAAAAAAAGGGAAACCCATGGAATTTATTATAGGAAGCTTCTCTCTTTGTGCAGTAAGCTTAATGAAAGTCGTGTATCTCTGATTTGGTAGGGAAAATAGACACTCTTTTGGAAAAGCATTGTCAGATTTTTGGCCATACTTTCCACATTCTCTCATGCTCAGCCTGCTGCTGATGCAGCGAAATTATGAATCCTTCACAGGAGGAGCAAGCTGGTATATCATGCGCAGTTTTCTTTTTAAGTGGCCACATTTATAGGATTTTTGTTCTCGGTATGCATGTCTTTACAGACTAAGAATGGCAATTTAAAATGTTTCTGGTGTTGATGTTGTATTACTAGAAAAAAAAAAGTTATGTGGGTATAAAATGTTTTAAATGGAGATAGAACTTTTGGGAGTGCCGGTATGTTTGTGCGTGCACCCACTTAGGTGTTTTTATTTGTTTGAAGAAATGTAGCTACTCTTACTAAATGAAACAGTAGCTTCACCTTACCCCAGCTTTTTTGCATGTGCTTTCAAAGTTGTTGAGTTACTCTATCTTCCCCCTAGGCAAAGGCTACATAATGTTTTTTCTTCTCTGTTAAATGTCAGAAGCAATATCCTACTTGTGAGAAACTTGCAGCAAGAGACCTCTTTGCGCAGATAATGAGAAGAACAGCTTCATTCCAAGTTCTCAGAGTCCTCCTGAACAGGAAGGAGCAGAATTCAATAAATATTAGAAAAAGTATTTCTAGGGATGCTGGAGTGTCACTGAGCCCACGTACCCTTAAAGTTTTGTTACTATAACAACTGAAATGACAGCTAAAAAAAAAAAAAGGAATAAGCTTCAGAACCTTTAACTTCTTTAATAAACCGCTAAGTGAAATAACAAAGCTTGACTTAATTTGGTCTCTCCAAGAACCTGTTGTACCAAACAATATTTGCATTTTTTTAAGTGTGCATTTGTTTGTGCTGTCAGTTTCTTCCCCTCTGCTTTCCTGTGAAGAGTCCTTGCCTGCAGCTGTGAGCACTGGGAGAGCAGCCAGCTACCAAGTAGCAAAAGAAGAAGAATTTAGGCAGCAGGGCTGTGGTGGCCAGCCATTCCTGGTGAATGAGCCTCCTGCCCTGGCACTGTGTGCAGCCTAGGAAGATAAAGAGGGAAGGGATTTTATTCACCTTTAATTTGTCTCCCTCCTGGCTGCTGGAAGACTGCTGTCCCCATGTGTTAGGCTTTGCTAACAGTTAAAAAAATACTGTGCAATTGTAATAATTTAGCCGGTTGGAGAATAGTCACCTCCATTCACCTCACTTGTTCTGCTGGATGTTTCTGACTTTTATTGTAGACATGAGTGATGGCTAAGAGGGGCCCTGCTGCTGCTTTAGGAGGGAGATGAGGGAAAGTAGCCCAGCAGTGGCTGTGGCTTTCCTGGACTGGGGAAGCCCGCTTTGCAGGGCTCCTGCCAGCTGCACGTGAGGGGGCTCAGTGTGAGGCAGCAGTTCAGGTTTGGATCAAGGTGAGGGTGTGTCCTGAGTTCATTGGTAAACGCTGGCAAAGCGTTGTGAATAGAGAGAATTAGGATACAGTGAATCCCCTTTTTTCTTGATCACTTCTGGGGATTAAAGTTGTGTGTGATACTGACATAAAAAAATAATAGTTTTTCTGTAATTCATTAGTGCTTTAGAAACATGTTGCTTTTTATCCAGAATTTTCCTGTCACTTTTTCCAAAAAGGGTGTGGTTCCTTCAGAACTTAAATGTGGAGTGTAACAATTCGCTTGTGTTACTCTTCAGTGTAAGCTAGAAGCTGAGCTAGGAAGCAGAGATCAGAACTCAGTTTATCATAAGCAGCCCTTTGCAGCCTGCCTTTCACCTGATGCCCTGTTTGGGAAGCCAGCCTGCGGGGAAGACCACATGGCTCTGGATTTGTACACTGTGCCCTGATGCAATAAATAAGAGGGTCGGTTCTTTGCAATTGCAAATTGTGTATTTCTCAGCGTGAACAGCAAATGGGAGTCAGCCTGGTGCTGCTCACCTGCTTGCTTTGCAGTGAGGGAGGGGCTGTAAAATCAAACTCTGAGCTGAAAGATGTCAAGGTTTATCTGTTTTAACTTTGTGGCTCCCCTCTCCGTAGGCCTACAAATCCAACATGATATGTAAAAGCAAAGCTGTGGAATCCTCCCCCTCCCTTTGCCTCTTGCATCTTTATATATAGTTTTCTCTGCAGACCAGACTGTCACACCTGCTACCAGCCTCCTTCAGAGAGCAGATTGCAGCCTGGCAATTAAGTGCTCCTAACATATGTTCGTGATACACCAGCAGCAGGGCAAGGCTTTTAGCTTTGATAGGCTCTGCTGGTTTGGGAATGCTGTTAAATGGACAAGGGAGGAACAAAATATCAGAGTAATTTTGCAAGAAGATGTAAAATAAAGAAGAGAAAAAAGTGAACTAATAAAATTTGCCACTTCAGGCTTTTTTAAAGCATGGATTTTAATACATATTATGCCTAGTATAGAACTCCACCAATAAAACTTTCCTCTTTGTGTTGTTACTTTGTTTTGCTGGGCATTGACATGGACTTGAATTTCCACATCTGTATCCAGACTCGCTGCTGCCGGGCTGCACTTGCTGTGCCCTGGAGGCACCAGCTCTGTTACTACAAGGCGAGCGGGAGTTCCCATTTGCCATGCGGTTGGGCTGCCCTGGTGTGTTCCTCTCTAGCAGATGAATAGTTTTTATAACTTGCTTTCATTACAGAATGAACTATTTCAAATTGGCTTTATTTTTAATGTGGAAATAAGTTTATGCATAGAGGTTGTACAAGTTGTTAGAAAAGATCAACCATTTTATGTCCCTACACAGTTAAAAGATTCACGAACTCAGCTGTAATTCAGAAATTGGTGTGTCTTTAGAGGAGTTTAATGTGACTTCAGTAATATACTGTAAAAAACTGTGAGGCACTTCTTTGTGACAACTGTTGCTTACTCCATTTGAACAAGTTTCCTAGTGCTCAGGAACCTGAGATGTGGAAAGAGGTACATGTAGATGTGAATGGGAGAGCCTATAAATGCTGTGGTTAGGGTTTAAAAAAACAGTTACAGTGTCATTTGGTTCCTTTCAGAAACATTGGCTGAATCTTGTGCTGAAATTATGGGAAATATCTGGTTAGTTTTGCTTGACTGATGCTGTGATTTGAGAAGGAAAATGTATGTATCAATGCCCTGCTTTTTCAGGTGTGAAAGAGGGGCACAGAGTAGGAATGGGCTCCTTTTCATCACTGCCTTCCCAACTCAGCCCCGCATTAACTGGGAGGCTCTGTAGGTTTATTCCAAATACAGATGGTGGAGTATGGGATCGCTCACCTGGGAGCAGCATCAGGTATCCGTGGCTTCTTCTCTGCAAGGACCTCATTAACTGAATTTCACAACAGCACAATGTTAATTGCAGCAAGTGAATACTGGCATAAAGTCCTTCTGTGGTTTTTCTCTGCATCTTTCTTTTACCTTAGGAAAGAGAAAAGTGCTTTGCTGTGCTGGTTGTCTGTGCTGCAGCAAAGCTGTGATGCACCATCAGTTAACACAGCGTGCAACAACCAAACTAGATGCAAGGAGGTGGCTCTTCAGCACCTACTCCACAGGGTAATTGCCTTCTTTGCTTTGCCACCTTCACCCTTAAGAAACCAAATTGGCAAACAAATGTCATAGCATGAGTTGGGCAAGTATGGAATTATCCCCACAGAGTGCGTGGAGAGGGGAAGCACAGGAGGTCGCTGGCTGATCCAGGGCCACACAAGCAGTTCGGAACCAAGCTGGAAATAAAGTGCTGACCTGCTGACTCCGTAGCTGCCAGACTATCTTTCCCCTCTAGTAAGGATGTGGTAAAATACTATTGTATTTAATCCTTCGCCTCTCCTTTAGCTCAGCCTCGGTATGAAAAAACACACCATGCTTTGCCAAGGTTAAGAGAATAGCTTGTGGTTGAAAAGAAAGTCTCTTCCTCTCAGGAAAGTGTGGAGTATGTCATGTTAAACTACTTAATAATGTCTGTTTCTTATGTAATTTTATTTCTACGTGCTCATACTGTGGTTGAAACTTTTATATAGTGATCTGTACTTGGCAGTGGGGATGTTGATTCCAGTATTGTTTACATATTTATAACTTAGAATGAAAGTAAAGGAAATGCTTATGTTTGACATCAGTAGAGATTTATGAGTAGTGATTTTTTTTTTAAACTGACACACTGAAGCCAGAAGGAGATCTGTCAGTGACGTATTTGTTTTAAATACAAGAAGTTTAGAGAATGGGGAATATTGATCCATGATAGTGGAATTTAAATCTGTTTTTTAGGGTTTTTCCTCATTAAAATGTTGTAATACTCTTCTAATACAGAGGTTTTGTAAATAACGTGGTTATGGCCAAAAAACCTGAGGTAGTCAGTAAATGCTGTAATGGTGTTGAGCAAGGATTGTCTTCATGCTTATGCATTCATTTCAGATTGATGGGGTTAATTGCCTCGGTCTCAACCTTGCTTGTAGATTACTGTGCTGATTTAAAAGGAACTCAGTCTACCAAAACTTTTTAATCCCTTCTGCATGCAGTGCTGAAGAAAGCATGTTTCTCCTTGTAGATGTAAGCTTTCATGATGATAGTGTCATATTCAGGATCTCTGTATTAGGAATAAGGAAATGTGTAGGGCTGCAGTAGGGCCAGAGGGAGCAGAGAGAGGAGTGCTTGCTATAGCACTTATTAAATAATAATAATAATAATAATACTAAGCCCTGAACTTTCTGATTTTGCAAATTATAATTCTGCCCTAGGCCAGTTTCTTTAGAATGATTGGTTTAACTTCGGCAAGTGGGGATGTATTCTTTTGTATTTTAAAAAATGTGCTACAGCACAACTGCCATTTATTATTACTGCATTTGTTGAAGCCTTCAGGTTTTGTTAACAGCTGTCATAGTCATTGTGTTATCTACAGCATTTTGTAAAAATGCAGCTGATGGACTATTCAAATTTATGAAATAATTTTAGATGACATTATAACTGTTGTTCATATTTTACCTCTAGAATTTGTATTTTCGAGTGATTTTGTGTGCCTTTGATAAATATGCTGTTATTAGGCAGTGCAGAGTAATTTCTTGAAACTGGATAGAGATTCAAACAAAATCTTGTATCACATATCTGTAATGATTTATGTGCATTACTTTGTGTCTCTTCCTTGGTTTGGCATATCCCTCTTATTCTAGACAGCTCTCTCCAGTAGAAAGCCCCGAGGGGGAAAAAAACCAAAACAACCTACTTGTATTTAGGTTGAACCATCCTGAAGGTAACAGTTCTGATGCTTTCCTTCCTTTACTGCCTCTGGAAACCACCATTCCTGACCTGTTCAATGGCATCTCTGTTCCTGGCTTTTGCATAAGAATTCATTCTGTCCTGCTATTTTCTAGCCTCTGTTGTTTTTTTCTGGTTTTGCTTTTTATTCTTGCAATTGACTGTTGCACGAGAACAACGTCCCCTTTCCTTGTATGTGCTGTACACACATCAAAGACTCTGTTTAGAAGGTTTCCTGTCCTGATGCATTACTGATTTATATGATGATGCTATGGAAAGAAATAATGATACCATGGAAAATAGGGCTATACATAATTTTGGGGTTTTTTTAGGCTGTCCTCTGGTTGTCTTTGAACTTATTTTTGTTGTCTTAAACTCAGGCTACTCCCTATGCCCGAACAGTAATGGGGAAATTCTGTATGGTTTTATTAATCTTGCATCCTGATTAGATGAGCTGTTCCTTAAGGCATGCAATAGCAAAACAAAAGGGGTGGCTGGTGTGCAGGAATGATCACAGCAGCACACTCTTGGTCCCGACTCACTCCTGCTCTTCCATTCTGCACTGTTCTCATACGCCTGAAATCGCCGTGTGAGGAGGATGCAGATGGACAGATTTGTAAGCTACCAGCAATACTGTCATGGGAATCCTGCAAATGCTACTGAGTCAGGGATTTTAACAAAAAGTTGAGTTTTATTGAAAGCAATTGGATTGTGATGCGTGGTGATGAATGAGTATGTGGTGGTAGGGCTCTGCCAGTTCAGATGTTGCTTTTTCTGTTTGCCCTGTACTTTGTAAGTGGGATATGTTTCCAAGTGGAGATTGTTCTTATAATGACTTAAAAGGATATATCTGTGTCTGTTCTATCCCATGTTGCATTCATATTGAATTTGTACACCATTAAATAACTTAAAAATAATGTGTCTTTTTTAACATTTAGTGAAGCTTTTTTTCACGTAAACACTTTTACTAATGTTAAGAGGATGTACAGTCAGCATTTCATCAACAACAGAAGCAGAAAATGCATTGGGTGAGCTTATTGCCAAGCAAGCTGGATATAGCAATCAATATTAGAAAAAACCCCACCAAATGAGCAATGTGAAGGAGGGGCAATAATTTAGTTAAAAATGTAAATAGATAATTGTCTGTATTATACAACTATACTTGTCATTGAAGTACAAAGCCTATAAAATCAGGTATGTTCATTGATTTACAGATTGCTCAAACATGACTGTAATCTGAGTGAACTGAACTTGTTTCCTAAGAGAAAGTAGCATATCCTGAGGATCGGAAACCCTGAAGAACACTTTCTTAATCTTATGTTTCCAGATGGAAAGGGAAATGTTCTCTTTTTTTCTCCCTCTCCTTTTTTTTTTTGCCTCCTCTGGAATTGATTGTAGCTGTAGAACTAACAAGGGCAGACTGTGCTTTCACAAACCAAGCACGCTTCCATACAATTGTGCTGTTTGCTTGCTGCTTTATCAGTCCAGGGCAAACTGTTCAATCTATCTTTTTGCAGCACCTCCCTTTTATTGCACTTGCACAGAGCATGGGCATGGTTGTTAACATTTACCTGAAATGCGTACAAAGGAATAAATAGGAGTCATCCCAGCTGCACTGGCCACTGAAATACCTTATCTGCATTTCTGTTTCAAAAAGCTTATTCACGTTTTCCCGGATATCTCATCTACAAAGTGTAAAAACTTTGCAAACATCGGATAGTTCCCATGTGTATGAATGAATGGGGAAAACAATCTGCTGTGTGTCTGGAATTTGATATTTACCTATGAAATCTGGAAGGCAGAGCATCTGAAAAAACCCACAATTATCTCGATCCAACTTTTGCTGTACTCTGTGAGAATGCCATGCTTCATAAATATAAACCCCCTTTTGAGTCTTGGGAAGAGCATATACAGTACCAGTCCCCTCAGGCTGATGGTTACTTTGTTGTGGTGTCCTATGTGATCGTGGTCACATTTAGGCAGAAGCGCCTGGAAATCTGTGTCCAGGCAGAGGGATCTGCTGGTAAAACTACTTGTCGAATTCTGGAGCTAAAATCCTAACAATACACATGTAATATTCTATGACTTGCTGTTTTTTCAGGTAGCAGCCCCACAGTTGGATGTGTGTTGTGTCATGGAATCTCTGCAGTGCAGAGCATGAGCAAGGGTGGCCTTGTTCCCGAGGGTGACCCTGTGCAGTTCCTGGCTCTGATCAAGCCTGGTGCTTTGGATATGACTGGATCACTGGGGATTATTGGTGTGCAGAGACAGCAGGCAGTGGGGGTGGGAAGGAGAGACAGAAGGATGTTATTTGCATTAGGCTGTTACATGGACTGTTCATGTTTGTAATCCTGCTCTTTGGAATTGGTGAATGTCACTGATGTCACTTGCTTGGGTCACTCTGCAGTAGTACCTGTGGAGGGAATTGCGACATGGGTGATTGTGACATCTAGGGACAGAGGAAACTGCTTTGTTAGCCTGACTGTGTCATTACCCTTCCTAAAGTCACCCCATGTGCCTGAGTGAAAGCCCTTTCTGATTGCCTGTCAAAGTGGTTGCCAGAGTTGGCTCGGCCGGAGTTTGAAGGACGTCTAGTGAAGCTGAAGCCACTGTGTTTATAGATAAATGCTCTGCTGAGTGATTTTCTTGCTATTGAGAATGTGCACTATAGTTCCACCATTACTTTTCAGCCTTGCATTATGTTGAAGCCAGTGTGGTGGTTCTTGGGTTTTCAGGAGTGGATTCTTTTTGAATTTTTCTGGTGTCACTTGAGGTCCCCATGAATCAAAATCTTCTTTACCTGTGGATAGTTGCAGGCTCTGTGATGACATTCTTCCTTCCTGTTCTGAATAAACATTTTGAATTAAATATCATTGATATGAAAAACTGAAGAGGAAAAGGATAACGGATGAGAGAGTGCATTTGATCTTGCAATGGCTTATCTTCAGATGCAGTCTTGATATCTTTATTTGGGCTCTGGATAATCACAGGATTGAATTTCATTGGATTTCAGTTACAGGAACAGAGTCCATAATTAAGGAGTTAAGCGAATATCCTGAGAGTCAGGTTACTGACTTTTTGAGGAGTTACTTAAATGGTTGCTTAATTTTTGTTCAGAGGTTGGACTTTTATGGGGTTTTATTTATTTTGGTATTTCTCTCATTGTCACTCTCACACTTGCGCATACGTACAAAGGTTGTTCTGAAATGGAGATCACTTGCTGTCTTATGAAGAAAGAATTTGGGTTTTGTTCTTGAAAAACCCCAGTGTTTCTGGAATGTGCTTAGAGTGGCCCACTGAAATGTATATAAAAGCTTTCCTGTGACAGAGAGCCTGCATATGGGACTCTTTCTCTTCAGTGGTGGCACATGGAAATGCTCAGTTACTCAGAAGTCCATCTGTTCCACTGTAACAGTTTGGGTTGAACATGAAGTTTAATTTTGGGGTGATTTGGTGCTACTGGCATCTTGTGATGAATAGTATCTCTATGTTTAATGAAATGATGCCAGACACCTAGTGAGTGCTGTGAACTTTCATAATACAAAACGTGAATCATTGTGAAAGAAACCAAGCCCAGTGTCTCTGCTGGTTAAAGGTATATCTTTGCAATCAGAAGCCAATAATAAATGGAACAGTGAATCAGCAAGGAAGATAACTTGCATTAGGCAGCTGTTCCTGTTTGTGCGATGGAGTGTGTGTGTGGACTTTGAGCACAACAAGGCTGCGTTGAAGCTTCAGGCACATATTGGGAGAATATGTTGAACTTCCACACTCACACTGAGCTGAGAGTGTGTACCAAGGTGCCTGTGAGGAGGAAGAAAAAGGTCACATTTGTTTCAACAAGGAGAATAAAGATGTTGAATTTTTTTCATTGAAAAAGACTGTCAGGATTTAGCCATAGAAGGTGTTTGCCACTATGATATTTAATGTCAGAGTGAATCTGATTCCACATAAGTGGTGATCTGGCAGAGGCAAATGGGTTTTGCACATACCCTTATATCTGGGTTTTGCACGTGCTCTTTATATATAAGATGTGATGAACAAATATTGGGAACCCTGGAAAAAGTGCAAGAGAAGTGCTAGGGTTGTATAACCACTCCAGTGTAGTGACAAGTGGTGTCAATCAGATACGTAGGCATGTTGCAGCAAATCTAGAAGTTGTTGGAACAATTGTCCTGATTCCTTTTCATTGTACCGTAAACATTTTATAACTCCAATTAACAGGTGTAAGAAGAAAACAGTTGTTCTTGCAAGTAGGGAGTTGTTATATAGTGTGTTGGGGGAAAGAGTGTGTATTGTTTTGCAATTTATATAATGTCATTTAAAAAATGAAGTTTTTCTTAGTGGAATGCTCTTATGGATGTAGTCAGTGTCAGGTAACCCTAATCTACAGACAACCTGTTACAAAGAAGAGCAGGTCTAAAATGTTGCAGGCAGTTACTTGCATTGTTTTGGAGTAAAGTTGAAGTTAACAGCTTGGCAATGCTAGTAAATTTGGCAGTAAAACTTTTTACAGTTCTTTATAAGAGTTTAATAAGGAAATATTTCATAGCATGAATACTGTCAAACACAGACAAGTTGTCACAGTGTGTTGAATTCAGAAGTATTGAGAAGTGAAATACTCATTCACAGTCTTGAAGTGTAATATTTCCAGTTCAGGATGGACAGGCATGAGGAGTTTTGTACCACTGCTAGTGTTATTTTGGAACTAAATTTTTGTAATCCCTATTGCTATAATATTTATTGCTTGCCATTGCTCAGCGAAATACTGAGAATTTTTTCAGGGCTGAAAGGCTATCTCTTCTGCTGAAACAGTTTGAACAGCCAGAACTGTTTTGTGTTGAAGTTATGGAATCTGGAACATGAAATCCTTCATAATTCCCCTCCTGTGTATCACTGGCCTATTATTACTATTATTATTGTTATTATTCCCAGTGTTTTTCTCAGCAGTATGTGTTTGTCTCTTGGGTTAGCAGATGAAGTGTTTGTGCTGGTGGGCACTGGGGAACAGCGTGGGTTTTCTAAAGCAAATCTGCTCCTCAGTGCAGGCGGGTTCTATGAGCTTTACCAGTTCCTCCTCAGTTTCCATTTGGCATTTTCCTGATCTGCCTTGGTGAACACTGATGCTTATACTTGCACGTACTGAAATTCAGGGACAGCATTGTTGGTGTGTTGTGAAGCCAGAGGAGCTGCTTACGTGATGATGACAGCATAAATTTTTGAATTTGGAGCTGCCCTTATCCTTTAAAAAGATGCTTCACAGCTGGGAGATCTCATTTCTCTGAATCAAAGTGAGAATTTACAGCATTCTATCTCTGGATAATGTGAATAAATACCAAGTATCATGAAAAGCAGTTAGCATGAAACAGTAAATCTGAATATGGTGAGTTAGTGGTCAAGTACCAGAGAACCCATTGGTTCAGCCAAATGTTGAAGGGTGAAAGATGCTTTGCTGCCTTCAACCTGCGAAGAGATTGGGTTGGTGCCTTGGATATTCAGGACAAAAAACCAAGTACGTTTAAGGTGCACAGAACTTGCCTGTTCAGGCCTTGCTAGCATGAAAGTTCACATCAGGTAAATCCAAAAATTTCTAGTTTATACTTACTTCCTTGAAGTTTTTAATTTCTCAGAGTATTCACTTAGACATTTGCACAAATTTGAGGTTCTTGGAACTCTTACTGTGCCAACGTTGCCAGGCTGATACAAGTGGGCTTTGAACATCTTGAAGTTAATAGTGGTTTGAAATGAAGTATTCAAATTAGCAACTCCCAGCCTTAAAACAGACTACTCTAAAATCTTTTATGTTCTGCATGGTAGATGTTGAACATAGAATTTTACTTTGAATTATTCAAAATATCTCTGCTCATTAGGTGCTGGTATCTGAGTGAAAGAAATAAGGCTATCTAGCATTGTAAAAATACATACCAGAATTAGTCAGAAGAAGGAATTCTTTCAGGGAAAAATTATTAGGTGTATCTCTTTCAATTATGTTGCATACAGATGTTGCTTATTTTACTGCAAGTTAAAAGTTTTTTTTTTTTAAAAACCAGCATGGGGAAGCTCAAAAACTGTTAGGAGGGATCGTGTATTTCATTGGGGAGGTTGGCGTTCAATTGCCTTCCGTGACCTTGTGGTTTGGCTTTCTTATTTCCACCATTTCCTCTTTATTTGGAGTGATCCTCTGCTCTCTCAGCCCTCTAGCCTGAGTTTCAAACTGTGGTTTAAGAAGATTTATAAGAACTGCCATTGCTTTGTAAAATGGAGTATACTTGCAGAATCAGCAGGTAGCTGAGGTGGGGGATTCTCAAAATTTTATTTTTTAATTTTTTTTTATGGATACCATACTGACAGTGAAATCAATAACAGGTTTGGACTTTATGCATTTATCATCTTAAACATGTTTTTTGATCTTAAAACAAGAAACGTGGATTTTTCACTTGCAGTTGGAGGCTATTGCAAGTCGAGCTGTTGAGTCTCGTGGAAGTAGCAGCACTTCCCTCCCTGGTATGGGGGATGTGGGGAGGGAGCTTGTGCACGGCCCTCCCTGCAGGGCTGTGGGGACGTTGCTTGCAAAGGGGGCAGATCATCTGCTGAGAATGGGTTGGAGCCAAGATGGAAGAAGGATTTCTTTGTGGTGATGTAAACAAGTGGTCGCTCTAGGAGAAGCTTTGGAAAATGTCAGCAGTAGCAGGAATGGGGAAGAACCTGATGAGCAAGTAGGTTAGCTCCCAAATGGAGAAGGGTAGGATGTTGTAGCCAGAGGCAAGGAATAATAAGGCCAAGAAGGATCATCATCCTTCCGGTAACGCCTCTACTGAAGAGGGAAGAAGGTTCAGTTATGGCCCTTCCAGCAACACTTTGAAGTGGACCAGAAACTTCTATAGCCTTTGGATAAAATTAGTGAGAAAAACAGTTGTGAAAGTGGTTTTTTTTTTTTGCTTTTGCTGAGGAATTCATTGGAGAGGGCTGGGAGAAGAGAGAGAAGTCCATCTACAAGGAGTAGGACCGAAGAAACACTTGTGATGTGTATGAAAAAAAAGACAGGACGAAGGGAAATGTTTGAAAACTGCAAGTTTGTTTGTAATCATGGGAGACCTGGAGGAAAGCAGAAGTTGCCTGAATATATACACCAGGGTGAACTTGGAGCTAAAGGCAACATGGAGTCAATTTAAGTCCTCCTTGAACATGTGAAGGGGTTACAATGCTGATGGTGCCATCACTTGGGGTGACTCAAACTCCCAACCCAGAGAGCCAAATCTCACTAAGAAAGACTGTCCTTCCTTGCAGCCACCTCTTTGTTTCATTTGGTTCACATTTCAGTAGTGAGGGCATTAATAACACCAAATGCATGCTGGCAACATCTTTCTGTATTTAAATACTTGAACACTTATTTCCCCTCCCCTAGTTAATAGGAATGCTTGATATTCACATTTCTCGCACAAAGGAAAAGCTGGAGCAGCAGGATGCTGGGACTCTTATTTCAAATACTGTGCATCTACAGATCCCAGTGAAATCAACAGGAGAAATATGTAGAGGTTTTTCCAAGTGTGAGCTGTGAGTTGTCCATCTGTAATTATTCTAAGAAATATAGGACCTGGAGTAAAAATTTCTGGTTTTTTCCATCATTGTCTTCTGCCTTCCTGCAGAAACTAGCAGGTCTTCCCCTCCTCCCATCACTTATGCTTCTTTATAAATTATTGGCATGTTCTCCAGTTAATTCTTTGGTGACCACAAAAAGAAGCTTGTGTCTTGTTTCAGTAGACAGCAATTTCCCTGAGGTGAATATCTCATTGCTTTTGCATTGCTGCGTTGTCTTGGCTTCTATGATCCCTGCTTCTTGCTTTGTAAATTGATTTAAAAATAAAATCATGTAGGACAGAGACAAAATGTTTGTTTTATTACAGGCATTATGTTGTCTAAATGATACAGCTGAGAACAGAAGGAGGAGTGGAGGTACTTGCTTTTAAGAAAGCAGCAGAAGGGTTAAAAATAGGACCAGCTTAAGGAGTAATAAATAGGATGGATATAATCCAAGGGATGCAGATGTTGGCCATGTCTGCTTTGGGGAGGGGTTGCCTTTATGATGATGATAGCAAGCAATTCCTGATTTTGCGTGGCGGTGGTGGTGGTGATTTTTCTGGATTTGAGTTAGTCAGCCTGCACTCTTGGATTGGCTGTTGTGCTACTGTAGGATGGGCTGGAGCATGGGTGTTAAGCTAAATAGGGATAGTTAGGCACATGAGGAACAGAAAGGCCTGAGCTGGAAAACCTGCTCATCTTGAATGGAGTCTCTGTGCTGCATTTGAAAGTGGAAGTCCTGCTCTGTTTTAGAGGGACTCTTTTTCTTCACAAATGTGACCAAACTAATGCACAGACTCTAGAGTGATAGGGTACTTACATATTGATAATTTTTATCTTTAACTGATATTTCTGAGCTCTGTTTGTATAAGCTGAACTCTGTCCCTGACTAAGATACCTGGAAGCAGAGGATGAGACAGTGCAGAGGATGAGCAACTGCAGAAAGAACTCTGCCACTATTTATGCTGTTGCCTGTCAAATTCAACAAATGACACCAAAAGGTGTCATTGCTGCATCTGTAAATAGGTCTGCTGTGAGGTAAAAATCTGCTGTTTTTCCAGGTGACTGTTACCCATCTTTGCCGCAATGCCTGATAATGTGACTGCCCCTCTCGAAAGGGAGAAATGGGGTTTCATTGCATGGTCCCACTGAAATGCCTACACAGCATCTGGAAGTGGGGCCTCTCCCCATCCTGCCCTGGTACTATGGATACTTTGCCTTCCTCTCAAGTAATACATGCTCAGGCATTTATTATCTTCCTTTATTCTTTTGTTTATTTATTAGCAGAGGTATTTAAGTGTGAACAATTACATTCAGTTTCACTGCTAATTTCTTGCAGGCAGTCTCACTAGTTACCTGCAGGGGTTTTCCGCTGGTGATGAAAAATTTCAGAATGTTGCTACCAGAATATCTTAGTATAAAATCAACTGTTGTAAAAAGACTCTTCTGGTGTGACTTTCCCTTTTTTCCAATGGAATTGTGAATTCTGTCGTTACCTTAGGATGGGTGGAGACAGCTATTTCAACCACTGAAAAACTTTGAGATACTTTCTAATATTTGTAAATTATTTTTTTCCTTCAGGATAAAGAAACAAAAATTGGTAAATATTTTCCATGGAGTAGTAAGATTTGTTTTGCCAGAAGTTTTATTGTATGTTGAGATTTCCAGGTAATTTCAGAAGCCAGTTTGAATCCTGTGGGGGCAGGTAATGATAGCATGGAGGTTACCCTTGTGTGTGTTTTGTTGCTTTGTTATGGATGCCTTGATTGCGAGTCCTGTGTCTGTGCCAGCAATCCCACTGCACCAGTGGCTTCTATTAACTGTTCAGTGACTGACACATAACCGTGCAAAGTAGATGCTTGTAGAGGTTCAAATTCACTGAGGAACTCGGTAAGTGGTGCAACGTCTCCTCTGGGGTCTATGCACCTGCAGTAGGTCTTTCCTTTGGCAACGACCCCTCCAGCTTCCCCTGGGCATGGTGTGTTGATCAGCCATGGACCCAGCAGTGCTCCCTCATCTTTTGCCCTGTGCCTGACTGCACATCCATCTCCCCTGTCCCTGCTGCAGCATCCCAGGCTGAGCAGGTCCTTGGAAGGCTTTTAAGTGTTGCCACCTGACTTGTGTTTGCAGGTGTGTTCGATGTTTGGTGCCCAGAGCAGTTCCTGCTGCTGGGAGTCATGCACAGCGCTAAAGAGTTTTAATATTTGTGAGAGGTGGCATTGATGTCCATTTAAAGTTTATAATGTGTTGGGAGTATCACTTGTGCTTTTGCACTGGTACTGTATCTGTTTAGTAAACTCTTCCATGTTGTTAACAGAGAAGATAAGCAGTATGCTTTTGTAAGCTTATTAAAGGCACTGGATTTAAAGAAAAATTGATTTGTTTAGGATGTTTTGTTTATACTGCAAAATTCTTCTCACTTGAGGTCATAAAAGTGAGAGTATTGCTCCAAAATTTTCCAGTAGCAATATTCCCATCTGATGCTGTAACCACAGAAGGCACTGAACATCCTGCCCATTTCATTAGAACAGAGTTCTCTAGAGTTTTTGAGAGGCAGCTCTTATGATATTTATACAGCATTATGCTAAATGTACTTTGAAATGAAAAGCAGGTATTCCCAAGTCTACTGTTCAAGTACTATTCTTGCAGAGAAAATCTGTTTTTCTCCTAAATCTTCTGACGCTTCAGGATATCTATGAAGTTAAAAAGCTTTTCCAATAGGACAACAACAGCAGGATGTTAAAGAAAAGCACAACAATAAACAACACACAAAAGCATACCCCCCCCCCCCAGTATTGTCCATAATCTTTTCCACTCCCTCTGTTCCCACTGTATTCATACTTTTTTTCCCCCTCTCAAGTAAAGGAGGCATATTCTTTCCAGGCAAGGTGAGCGAGGCTTGCTCGTAATTTTTCTTTCAGGTTTCAAAAGTATGAACTTCTTTCAGCCTAAATTAATGAAAAAACATAATAATGAGAAAGCACATAATTTACATAGCTAGAAAGTGAATAGTTAGTATTCTTCATGGAGGAAGGAATATGCAGAAAATGGAACAGACTGCAGAATATAGGGGGCTGTTGCAGAGTCCTTTTAGCAGTGCATCGTGGAAGGTTTCTGGCACCAGTTCCAAACATGGTCTCCCTGTGTTTCAGAGTGAGCTTCCTTGCTTAAAGCTCTGCACTGGAGAGAAATGATATGGTGGCAAGGACAAATTTACACTGAGGGACACCAGGAAGGGAAGCCTGAGCCTACTTAAGTGGTATTGATTCCTGCAGGAAGAATTGATTAATCATAAGCATTAAAAAAAAAAAGAGCTGAGCTTGTTTAAAAGGCAAGCGAATGAAAGCAAAACTGAGTCAGGGTGTAGTGCAAGGCCCATAAATGTAACTGTATGGCATATGGATGCACCAGATTTTTAGTTAAAGGAACAATTTTATCCTAAAGAAAGCACCTGGGGGAACAGAAGGAAATTGGAAGAACAGACACTTTACTGTCGCCTGTCTTTATATTTCCTTTACCCAGCCTTGCTGCCATACTTCAAACTGCATTTGCAGTGAGGTGCTTGTGCTCACAGTCCAGCTACTCTGGGTGTGGATATTTACAAACAAAATGAGATACCCAGGATGGTTACTTAAAAAGAAAAGTCTGCAGAAGTTTTTAGGACCAGACATCTGTAACACCAGGAGCCACATGTGTGGAGAGGAACAGTGCCTTGGCCTTGCTGGGTTTCTTGTTGCTTTTGAGTGATGAGGCTGGGATGAAATCTGAAATACTGCTTAATGCAAAATCAGTTTGCTATAAAATGTGATGTTTTTAGCGGTGAGCCCAGATAACTGAGGAAGCCAGTTTGCCTTCATTTTGGGTTTTGTAATTTTTGTCATAGTTTCTGTATTACATGACGTAGCAGCTAAATTCTTGGTATGGAGCAGCTTTATACACTGTGCAGAAATACCTGCATTTTAGTGCACCAATAGCTGCTTGTTCAGCTAACCTTTATTATTTTAAATATTCCAGTAAACCAGATATTTTTTTGGTAAGCATTTTTGGTATGTAATTAGCTTTAAAACTTGTGTACACAGGAAAAGCCGCATTAATAATACTTTTAAGAGTTGGAGCAAAGCAAAGTATTTTATTTGCTTTGTCCACAGATTCACTTCCCACCATTGTGTGAAGTACTTGCCCAATTTCCTCTGAAATCTTAATTTGATGGAGCCTGTCATTTGCCTCTAGATTTTACTGCTTTCTGACACTTTTTTCTGTTAAAAAAAAAGTCTCTTTAGTGATTCAAGCTAGAAACTTTTGTGTTTCTTGGGGGACAAATGCATAACTTTCCAGAAGTGGCTGCTATTTCTGATGGTTATAGTTTTATTTAATATTTAAGAAGTTTCAATATCAACATGGCAAGTAAGTTACCAGAGGAATTTAGTGTTTTTTTTGTTTTTTGTTTTTTTTTTTTTGGTGTAATGCCTGTTGGGGGACACGACTGTGACTGTGGAGTGAACTTAACCCACAGCAGGACTCCCTTCCCCTCTGCATTTCTTACCTTCCAGTAATGATATGTAAGGAGCTGGTCCTGGATGTGGATTCATGCTACAAGCCTCAACAGTGCATTTAGTTGGGAATGACTCCTGTTGTTCTCTAAAAACCAGCAGGGATGCACTGTGTGGAAATGGCTGCTCAGCAACAGTGTAGTATTTGTGCAGTATATTTGTGAGTGTATTGAAGACCATTTGTGGCCTAATAATCTGTGGTTTCCTGGTTTATGCTGACTGTGGCATAGCTTTTTTGCTCACTCAGATATAGGTAGCATCCCTGATTTCTGCTACAGTAGCTTTTCCATGGTCTGTGTGGTTGTGAGCCTTGCTTGGCAGAGGGCTTAGAAAACCTACATTACTTTAGATTTTTTTTTTTTTCTTCTTCTTCCACTTTGGGAAAAGGGAAGGAAGTTAGGAAGGATGTTGTTACCCTTTGTCAACCTATAGTGAACTTGTCCACTGAGCGTCCCATCCTTTCTTTTATGTTCAGTAATAGTCCTTGGCAAAATGGTGACACCTCCATGTCTCGTTGGTTTTGTTTTCCTGAGGTGCCAGCATGCTGATTCTGGTGAGAGGAACAGCAGATGCTATTCAGCAGAGCAAGGGCTGTTGGTACTGTTGGCCAAAGTTGAATTTTGAATTTGAGGCTACTTTATAGCTGATGAGGCCAATGTGAGCCGGTGCTACTACTGGTGTTGCTTTTCCCACCCTGTTTTCCCTGCCATGCTGCAGAGGCAGCATTTGGGAAGTGCTTACTTGCAGAGCAAGCCAAGTGAGGAGAGAAGAAATAGCAAAAACAAAGACCCAGGCTGTACTGAGGGATGTAGGAGAGAGCTGGTGGAGTGAGGCCTGGGGACATGAGCTTGCTTAATATGCTTGCATTGCCAGGGGCCACCAGTCAGAGCATCCCTGGGGTAAGTCACGCTGGCTGTGGGTCGGCATCAGGTGTGTGGAAAAATGTGTTTCCAGTGGAATCTCTGGGTGGTGATTTGAGCCTTGCTGATGCCATGCTGTCCTGAGGGGAATGTGCTTCCTAGTCTGGCCTGTTGGGCACCTCTGCTTCCCCAGCATTCCCTCTGGCTTGGACAGCCCTGCTCCTCTCCTGCATCCCTACAGTCATCTGCATAAGGCCAGACTTCTGCAGGTGCTGGGGCATGAAGAGGTTGCCCCACATGTGTCAGCATTAACATTTTGTTTTGAAGACTGAAAAGGTAAATGCTACGTTCTTAAGTGTGCCTTGCTTCTCCTTTCTGTTTTCCAAAAGCAACTGGAAAAAAATTTGTATCATGAATTACAAAATTTTTTTAGTCTAGACTGTATTTTTTTGAAAACAACAGATTTTCCAGTATTAATTTAACTACAGTAACTAAAACACTTTTATCAAAATAAACAGAAACAGAATAAGCAATACAAATGTATATAAAGAAAACTGAAGAGATGGGTGGCTCAGATCTTGGCAGTGATGTTTTTTCCATGGGCAGGCAGTACTGTTGTGCTGGGCAATAAATCATACGTGACCACCAGTTGTTTCTGTCCTGCATGTCATAGCTGACCAAAACTTCTGGTACTAATATTACACTGAAATTCTTTAATTTATCCCTTCTTTCCTCAAAGTCGTGTGCAATATGTCTGAAAGTTGTTCTCTGATATAAACCAAATCTGCTCTCATATGATAAAGGAGGGAGTCATATAAACTAATGAGCTGGCTGTTATACAGACATCTTATGCATTATGACACACTTTCACTATTTAAGCATGTGTGCCAACAGTGTATCACAGCACAGTACCTGGTTTATAGCAAAATGACAATTTTCCTCTTTACTCATCCCGTGACTTAGGAATCAAATGTCTTTCTGAACTTTACTTTGCTTCTCGGGTGCTTCTTGTGTTCTTTTAGTTGAGAATTTTACAAATGCTTGTTAACACTGACCTGTTGTAAAGCCATAGCATGCAAAAATTTCAGTGGAATAAAACATGGTGCTCTATGCCAAGTTAAAATGTTTTCTGAGGGTAAGCAAGGAAAAACAATGCAGATGTGCTATATGTATGTCTTGGCAGAAGACAAGGGCTTTTTATAGTGTTTCTACCATCACAGCTCAAGCTTGGCAATACATTCCTGTAGCATATGCATATGGCTTTTCAGGCAAACAGTAAACAGAGTTTAATGTGGCTTTCAGCGCAGACTGAATCTCTCTGGAGTTGGGGATGCTTTTGCCTGACTTCAGTGCCATTTGAGCCAGACCAATTATGTGGTTGCACGTTTGTCTTGGCCTTTCAGGGTAGTCCCTTTTGGATTTAGTCTGTAATCAAAAGAGAATGTCAGAAACAGAAGTCTCAAGTAACCTTTCCCTTTTGCTTATAAGACTGAAACAAGAGACTTATGTAGGCAGAAAGAGTCTAAACTAAATACAAGGTAATTGCACAAAACTCTGTGCTTATTATTCCGCTGTTTCCGGGCTGCACTGTGAAAATTTGAGCTGCAAGTGGTAGTCCAAAGACAAGCTATATTTTCCAGAGTTTGGCTGAAATGATGATGAAGTTTTTCTTCTAAAAGGTGGAAATCTGTCAGTAATGACAAATTCTGGATTTTTTTCCCCCCTCCCCCTCCTTTTTAACCTCTTTTTCCCTTAACATTTCTATGCTGTGCTTACAGCTGCTTCTGCACATCTTCAAAAGAGGGATGAACATCACCCACTGAAGTGCATCCTGTGCCCTCCCTCCTGCTTGCTTGAGCTAACCCATGTCTTACCCATATAATTTAGACTCTTAAGGCTTCTTGTTGTGGGACAAAGCCCCAGAATCCTCTGAAGGGATTTGTGTAATTTTCCCCAAAATTATTTTGCTACTGGTTAGAGTATACTGATGTTTATTTCTGGCTTGAAGCCCCCTTTTATTATCTCTTTTTGGCTTCAGAGGCAGACAGGAGAGCACAGCAGAAGGAGGCAAAGGGGAAGAGCCCTTCTCCCATGCAATGCAAGCACTGTAACAGGCACAAAGACTGTATTACACCCCACCAGTGCAGTGGAAAGTGTTTCTCATTTCACTGAACTTGCACCAATAGGCTGTGGATATGCCTGTTCCAGAATAAAAAGTAGCTGACTTAGCATTGACAGCTTATGAGCAGCTCCTGTTTTCTCTAGAAATAATAAAATGAGTTGTAGGAAATTCAGTTAGTTACACTGTTATAATATCAACTAGATCAACTACGAGCTGCCAGTTTTCCGAGGCAGATGGTCCGTAATTGTGTGTTTAAGCACAATTTATTTTTTCTGTTTGTTTGGTATTTGGAAGTGTAGTTGTTTTGAAAGCATGCCCTTTTTCCTGTGAACCTTGAAAGAGGCATGTAGCTTATCAAAGGCCATGTGCTGAACTACTGAAAATTTCAAGGAAGTGTTATTTTTAAATGTTTTTATTTGTTTAAAAAAATCAGTTATCTGAGAAAGACTGATGTAAAATTCAAAATCTAAGAAATTTTTTTATATTTATGATGTATGAGGTTATAAATTATCTCTTTAAAATATCAGTGTATAAATTCAAGTTGATTTGTTAATTTACAAGATATGGCTTGTTCTGAATTAACAACATGTCTGCTTTTGCTCTTACTTTACAGACCAATGCAGAGAACAGCTTGAATATGTTCTATTGTGCAATGAGGTTGTACTTCTCATAGGAAGCATGAAAAACTCTGGAATTCAAGAGAATATGTACTTCCCCCCCCCCCCATTTATATTTTAGGAGATGGTTTGGCTATCACAGTGTTATGTTTGATCTCATTTGATGGGGATAATCTAAACAGAATGTTTTATACAAGCTTGGGAAGTCTAAAAGTTTTGAGTCCAAGACAGTTTCAATTATCTTTTTTTTATTCCTTTTTTTTTTTTTTCCTAAAGCTAAATGAATTTTCAAACAACCATGGTTTCAAATAATGGAACTAACTAGGGAACAAATTTTGTGTTGTGTGAAAATAAGTAAGGTGTTTTTTTGTTTCTAGCATGTTAATGAAAGGGACAGCTTTTGGGAAAAGTACTTCCTAAAATGCCTGCGAGGGCTGTTTCAGAGCGAGTATCCATGGGGCAGGGATGCTTAGCTAGGAGGGGGGAAGTCCAGCAGTGAGGCGATACCCTGCAGAGTTCTTCACCAACCTGCAGCTTTTTCAACCCAGATGTCAGATATCTTAATCGCTGATATTGAAGTGTCTTCTAGAAAACCTTTTTATAAAAGCAAAGCTTTGCCTAAACTGACATTTTTGCTTCAAGTTTGTTCTTCACAAAGCTTGCATTTACTAAAACTTTCTCCTAAGGGTGAGGATGATTCCTAGTATCTCTAAGCAAGCTAAAATATTTCTCTTTTTTTTTTAAATGGCAAATTTTAAGTTTAGTGCCAATTATTTGTGTTGTACTTTGTCTTCCTAGACGAAAGGGAACTGAATTTCTGATGTAACAACCTGCAGCCTATGTAGACAAACAGAGTGAAATTAAATCAGCCTTTTAGAAAATCAGAAGAGTAGAAGGTGTATGAGTCATCCAGCAAAATAAAATGTTACTAGGGCTACATTTTACTGTTTGATGCAAACCTCCTGGTGATAGCCATGCATGTGAACTTGGAACAGAAGTTTGGCCTAGCTGAGGGTAGTACTGTGAGTCGGTGTCTGATTCACAGCAGCTGGGAGAGTGTAATCCCTCCCTGTGTGCACAGTGTGTGCCTGTGTCCCCCCACCTACCCTGTAGTCATGGGATCTCCTACATCTACTCATATAAACATTCTGTTTTTTAAATTGAGGACTAAATGAATAGGTTTCTTGCCTCTCCCTTTTCTTCATCGCTGATAAATAAAGATGCAGCAAAACTTTCATTCCCCCCCTTTAGTTTTAAAGGCTGTGAATTGGAGATGTTGCCTAGTTGGAAGACAGTGAAGGCCTCCGGATAAAGCTCTTGCAGCCGGTAGATCTTGCTCTGTGTCTTAACCAATGAAAGTTCATGACCTCTCCCTATCTGAACAGCTCACTATATATAGACTAGGATCTTCCCTGGGAATTCTTGTGGCAGGCTGCTACAGCAGCTCAGTGCCCAGGTGATGATGTAGGTGCTGTGTGTAACTGATTCCTTGTCTCACCTGTGCTGGGGCTTTTGGTCTGTAGGTGGCTGTGAGTTACTTGTCTCTAGGAAAAAGCCTGTAAAAGCAGCTGTTAGACTTTCTGCCATGCTGAGGAACTCTCCACTAGAAAACAAGGCACCCTGTTCCTGGAAAATGAGCATTTCAGGCTCTTGAAACAGATTTTATTTTACTTAATATTTTCACTTGTGTAAGCATATATAATTGTTCTTCTGTATAAAAATAGAGCACATAGAGCATGACAGAAATATGAGAATTCATATACAAAAGTCTTCTGTGATAGATTTCTTCAAGAACAGTATTCTTTTCTTTAAGAACTGGAGAGTGGGTTCCATATGCAAGACTGGATGTGTGTACATGTGAGTATATATATATGTGCACACAGGATTGTTATTTTGATGCTTGAAAGCTTCTATCAGTCCAGACATTTCACTATTTAAAAAAGTATGAGGGATGTTTTAAGAATATACTTTTTTTCCAGTTGTTAGAACTTTTATGGTATTGTTAACAATGCAGTTGCTATTACCATAGAAGAGAAGAGATAAAACAAAGGCCTGTTGGTTGCTAGGGGAAAACTTGCAAAGTTAAATTAATTTATTTGACGTGTTTTTTTGAAAATATACATGGGTGGAGCCTTGTGGTTAGATGAAATGGCTTAAAATTTTGGTTAGCTTGATGCAGTACTGTCTGGGGAGCTGTAAGTGTATGCTATCTAAACTGTACGCTAAACAGTCAGAAAGCTGTCATATTTTAATCTCTTTTTATTCATCAAAGTATTTCCTTTTTGCTCTACTATGTTATAGAACAACAAACAGATTTTTCTCTTTAGTGGAGTTCAGGACACTGTTTCCATGTGCTTACCAACAGCCTTGGTTATGCATGGGTCATTCAAAGCTAGAAAGAGATCCCAGTGCCATCTGTCTGCATTTTGGTGGGGAACCCATTGGAGAGATCCCAGGTGAATAATATAAATAGATTTTCTGAAGGAAAAAAATATCATGTAGTTTCTAAGAACTGTATGTGTTTTACAGTAGTTAATTACAAAAAATGAAAGTTGCAGTACTTTAAGAAATACTACTTTTCTCTGAACAGATGAGCTGCATCTAAATGAAAAATAATTTTCTTTGTAATTATTTTTGGTTTTTTAATCAATTTTGTGTGCAACTTATTTTTGTCATTAGTTACGAATAGTTCTTACATTCTGTGTATGTTTGTGTGTGTACATCCATTATAATTATGCTGTTACATTGGAAACATTTTTGATTAAGTCAGTTTCTCAAAGCACATAAAGAACTAGAAACTGGAGGTTTCAAACTCAGATTTGACTAAGTAGAGGATACTCTCTAATTTGTCTAGCAGAAGAAAAGAAAAATAATTACTTGGGTTTTACAGGGCTTGAAGGTATGATTCCAGGTAGAATATTATGGCACATTTGAGTATATTTCTAAAACTGTCCTTGTGCATCCAATTACAGTAATTTCTTGGTATCTTCTGTTAAATTTTACTTTCCCATCTCTGTTACAAAGATAGGAATTTCTAGTTTAGACTGCAGTATGATATATAACTGAAAACACTAAAGTACCATGTCACTCTTAAATTAATCAAAACTTCTGGAGATGCAAATTGTGGTACCCTGAGCTTGAAAAATTAAAAGTTCTAACAATTTCCTATATTTCACAACTCATCTGAAAAGACTTGAATGTTTGCCTCTTTTTCAAAATAGGGCCTGGCGTTGCTTCACTGATTTTAATGGTTATTTTTTGTTGCTTTCTTTTCTGGTCAAGAAGACTAGCTGGTTTTGCTTCTCTTGTAATAAAATCTTCTGCTTTAATTCTGACAAGTGCAGACACGCTGTTAGAGATTTAAGCGATTTTGAAAGAAGTGTAGTGGGTTAGAGTTCAGTGCAGTGCTGTTAGCTGCTCGCTATTGCTGGAGGTGACAAGGGAGAAGGTAACTGAAGGAGTAAGAGGAGGGTTTTAGTGCTGATCCCCATCTCCCTGCATTAGCAGATTCATTTTCAGGGCTTAACTTGGCGAGTTTTCCTTATGCTGATGGGCGCTAATGCAGTTAGGTCTGTGAGGCTGTTGCAGTGTCGAGTTGGCAGGAATACTGTGGTAAATGAAAGAGGCACACTCTTAACTAAGTTTTTTGCCATAGTTGTCATCTGCGTTTGCTTTAACATCTTGGAATGTTAGATCTGTTTTCTGCTGCTGGCCGGGTGTGGAAGTGATGGTGAGTCATAAGGAAATGCAGACAGTAGAGAAGAGTGGGTTTTGAGAAGCCAGAGGAAGAGGGGAGGTTGTGGTGCACCTGGCAGCTGCAGTTGGCAGGTGGCTTTTTGTATTTATACCAAATTCTGGAACTGGAAATGAGATTGAGGGAGGAGATAGAAAATTAAGAGAGGCGTCTTCAAGTAATGAGTAAGGTCAGGGCTCAGGACAAGGAGTTTTCCTCTGTTACAGTTTTCCTGTTATGAGCTCTTTTGACTACTCCAGAGTGTGGCAGTGGGATTCTGTGGTGTGGGTTTTTTTGTTTTGTTTTGTTTCTTTTTTTTTTTTGTTGTTGTTTGGTTTGGTTTTTTTTATTAAACTGGGGCTAGCCTCAAGCTTAGACCAGACCTGATCTCAGTTATTGAATTGACAAAGAGAATTATTGCTGATTTTGAGGAGGAACTGTTACTGATCTCTCTCTCTCTAATTTACGAATGTGAATTATATAGCACAAAAGGTAAAATGTAGAATTGATAGTGGTTACCATTAGTTCTGCTTTTATTTTCCTGCTAAGGTCTGCAGCCAGCTGTGGTGTTAATTGCTTTTCATTTTAAACGTGGTAATACTCAGCAGCATGGCCAGTAGGAGTACAGCCATAGTAAACCTAAAGTTACCTTAGGGCCAATTTAAAAAAAACCCTCAACAAAAATATTTCTCTTTAGAAGTAGTGAATACATTTTCAAAACAAACAACTCAGACTACTGTTTTTAGAAGTTCAGTTTTAAGGTACTTCCACTCCTTCACACTGATGTGAATGGCTGCATTGCAGTTCCTGCCCTGGATCAGCAGCAATCAGAATCTTGAATTCAAAGAGAATGACAGATATGTTTTATTTAACCTTATAAAACGAGCATGACTATAGTGATTGAACTTATATAGAGACTTTTCTCAAAGTTTCAGAGAAGTGCTAGGCATGTTTAGAAACGAGTGACTACACACTTAAATCAGTGTCACTAGAAGGTATTGAAATTACACTCCTTCAAAAAGACTAGGCAGTTTGGAAAAGTAATAGCTAAATATTGTTGCTACAGTTGTTCCCTGGAGATGAAAATAAGGCCTGCTTTGGTTAAAGTGTCTTGAAAAGTATTTAAGATACCATTAACACGATACCATGATTATTTCCACACTGCTTTTGCAGATACCTGCTAGGAAAGAGTTTTCCGTGGTGGGTTTGACCCGTAGGCATCTGCCTGTGTGTGCACAGGAGTGTGTTAAACACAGATACACCGTGGGTGTCTGATCCTTAGGGGTGAGATGGTGGAGTGGTGGTGTGCAGAGCTCACCTGGCCTCGTGTCAGCCTGCTTAGGCCATGTAGAAAGCTTTTTGCATGAGCTACAATGTGCACATAGGAGTAGAGAACAAAGAAAGGGAATATACTTATAGTCTTGGGAAGAACGTTACAGGGCACAATGGAAACTCCTGAACCTTTCAGTCTCTCGTTCACTATTAGTAGGATTTTCCTGCAACACAAATCGGTAGAAATGCTCTGTGTATCTATTCTGGGTCCTAGGACCCTCACTGCTGTTCAGCTGGAGGTGTTTTTCAGCACGTATTCATTTGTCACTTTATTTGTGCCTTATACCAGCTTGATCCAACAGCCATAGGTGACACACGGATGCTCCTCTGAACCAGACAGGGAATTACTGTGCAGGCTGCAGGCAGTGCCCGAGCACTGCTTGTGTGTGCTGCAGTGCAGGGAGTTTAGGGGATCTCTTGCCATATCCACAGTGCTTACAGCAACTGCAGAGCAGGCAGGGAGATCTCATGGGTGCCCCTGTGCACAGCTGACTGGGTGACAGGGGAGAGTAAAGCATCTGGGGTGCTAAAATTATAAATCCTGTCAAAAACGTGAGATATCGTAGCTGACCTAAATCAAGATAAACTTTCCAGTGATTCACATAACTTGTGCATTCCTTTCACGTGGTTCACCAAAGCTGTTTATATTGCAAAGTCCTACCCATCAACCCTTGACTTTGAAGCTCCCAGAGGAATAATACAGCCATCAGGACAGAGAGTGGTATTTCATGGTTTTTCTTACCGTCATAGTTACAGGGGATCATAAATGTGAGGCACTGTATGTAATAATGTTTTTGCAACTCTCTATTAATCATTGTTAAGAGTTCACATACTACTCAATTAATTACCTATGCCCACTTGGGAGCATATATCAAAACTGGTGGTTTCTGTCTTTCATGGCACTTGTTATTAATGGCCCCCAAATGAAAATCTGATTTCAAGTACATTTCTGAAATAAATTAGGCTCTTTGTCTCATGTAGAATGTCGCTTGGATAGACAACTCTATTTTTACTCTCTTAAATATTCCCTTGAAACATTTTGCCAGACTCACTTTTTGTTTAACCAGCGCTGATCAATGATACACATGTCAGTCTACAACACACATGTCTGTAGGCACAGACATACCTGTGTGGTTGGTTATTCCAGTAAAATCCATTGTTCTGGTCTAAATCTAGTACTGTATTTGGAGAACGTTTGTGGTGACTGAAAAAAAAACAATGAACCGCTTAAATCCAAGCAATGGTGTAATGATGGGTGGAGGTAAAAAGCTCTTGAAAGAAACAGAAAGCACTTCTTTCATCAAGTTCACTTATGGTTCAGTTGTCAAGCTGCGATCCAGAGATGTTCTGCATTTCTTCAGCATTGTTGCCCAAATTCTAAATCCCCACATATAAGATTGTACACCATTATACCCAGTACATTTCACTACATATTCATGAGCTGTGGTTTGATTACTGTAATTCATATCTGTCATCTGGAGTTAATACTAATAATTACAAATTGCAATCAAGAAACAATTTTGTTGCATTATTTGTTGTATTTACATGCAGATAATGAAGTAAGCTCTGAAATAAGCAAAATGATCTGAAAAGGGCACATTTATCTTACCTTACTTGTGGAATTATCACAGTTGCAGTTTGTGGAAGTGCTTTGATAGATGTCTAGGATTTTCTTACATCAAAATAAATCACATGTAAAAGTTTTATTTTGCAGTGTGGGCAGGACAGTGTTATTCAGTGCTCAAAGCATGGACATGATGGAATTTAGGGACACAATGTGATCCCACTCAGTATGTTTTTCTCAAATATTTAATTTTTTCCCCTTAGCAAACAGAATGTTCTGTTCAACAGAATTGTTCACAGCATAAACAATCAGTAGTCAGGGTGAAAGTGTGTTAAGCTTTCGTAGCCAGATGTAAAGCTTTATTCTTCATTTATTAAGTCTCAAATTTGGTTGCCACATGCATTCTAGTGGCAGCACAAAATAACTTTTCCCTTTTTTGTGGGTGTCTCTCGATGCTAATAGCAGAGTTCAGGTGTTGGCCGGGTGCTAAGGAGCTGGACCTGCCCTTTGGTGGTGGCACCTCCTAGTGGTTAGAGAGCCGTGTGCCGGGAAGAAATGTCTTAAGGTTAGTTTTGACAATGGGCAATGTTTTCAGTGCAATATTTTTGGAATAGGCTGCCAGGAGGTGCGTGAAATGCAGCCATAACCCCAGGACCTCAGAGTGCTGATCAACAATTGGCTGAACATGAGCCAGCAGTGTGCCCAGGTGGCCAAGAAGGTAAATGGCATCCTGGTTTGTACCAGCAATAGTGTGGCCAGCAGGACTCTGGCAGTGATTGCCTCCCTGTACTCAGCACTGGTGAGCCTGTACCTTAAACCCAAAGATCATATTTGGGCCCCTCACTTCAAGAAAGACGTTGAGGTGCTGAAGAATGTCCAGAGAAGGGCAGTGGAGCTGGTAAAGGGTCTGGAGCACAAGTCTTATGAGAAGTGGCTGAGTTAGCGGGAGTTGTTTAGCCTGGAGAAAAGGAGTCTTGGGGAGACCTTATCGCTCTCTACACCTACCTGAAAGGAGAGTGTAGCCAGGTGTGGGGGTCAATCTCTTCTGCCAGGTAACAAGTGATGGATGGGAAGAAGTGGCTTCAAGTTGCACCAGAGTGGGTTTAGATTGGATCTTAGGAAAAGTTCCTTCACTGAAAGGGTTATCAAGCATGGGAACAGGCTGCCCAGAGGAATATTTGAGTCACCATTCCTGGAGGGATTTAAAAGACATGTAGGTATTTTACTTAGGGACACAGTTTTGAGGAGAACTTGGCAGTATTGTGTTAATTTAACGACTGTACTTGATGATCTTAGAGGTCTTTTCCAGCCTAAGCAATTCTGTGATTCTATGCCTAGTCCTGCACTAGGGAAGGAGGAGCCCATGCAGTGCCACAGGCTGGGGCTGGGGAGCCAGTCCTGCACCCAGTTCTGCACTGGGCCAGCAGGGCATGCCCACGAGATAAAGGAAGGGATCACCTCCCTCTGCCCAGTATGGTCCATGTCCAAATCTGAAACGTCTTGAGGTCCATTCCAATCTGAATTATTCTTTGACATAAGTTATTGGGGCATATAGAGAGAGTCTGTGCTATTTAATAGGTAATAAAAATATGCAGTACATAGTGGAGTTGATTTAAATTAATTAGTGATGTGATTTCTCATGGATTGGTATAGAATGCTTCTAGGTAAAGTGGATGAGTTAAAAGAATAAATAAAAAGTTGCAGACTTCTGTGATGCATTAATAGGAAGAACTTCCTTTTTTCCTACCTTAGGATATGTAAGTTTAACTCTAGACTAGATCACAGACTACTTTGCTTACAGATTTAGGAAATCACCATTCTTTTTCAGAAGAGCAAGAGGTTCATTTATGTATACACTTGAAAGTTTGTACAAACTGTGTAGTAGCTAATGGCCAAGGTAAATTTAACATTTTTAATAGCAACCTTTTGCCAAGGAAAGCAAGATCCGGTAGTTCCTTGATACTTTTGTTTTTGTACTCCAGTAGTAAGGCAGCACAACTCAATATGTAGTGATGTTCCAGTGGTGTACTGATCCTATCATTTCAATTTAGTGGGTTTTAGGAGACATTTAATTGCTGAAGTGGACAATTACTTGGCTTATTTTTTTTAGCTATCAGACTTCTATGCTGAGGACTAACAGTGATAGTGTAATGTGATTAATTTTTAAGTAAGTCACTGTCATTGTTGAAACTGGACATGCTAGATGCATGCAAAACCTAACATTACTTTTTTTAACTTCATAAACACCCTTTCCAACATGTCAGTATCTCAGGAAGAGCGGTATTTGCCATATGTTCAGATTTTTTCTTGGATGGACTTCTTGTAAGCTAAAGCCCTTTTAGCAAGGCTGAGAAAGCACTGCTGAGTGTAAAAATGGAACAAGATGCTTCAGTGATCAGACTTGTATGTTTTTCTCTTTTTCATAACTGGTTCATGTCAGATCAGTATTTACCTCTTGGCTGCAGACATTGTATATACTCTTGTATATTTTCAGAAACAGAATTCTTTGACCAAACCCTCTCATAATGGTGTGATTTGTAACCTTCCTGGATGTCTATTCCTCTTTCTCAGTAATACAGAATTGCAAGAAATTAGCTTTAGTGTGGTAAATCCTCAAAACGAGGAGAAGTTTTACAGGTTAAGGATCAAAAAGATGAAAGGGATAAGGATTATTTTCTGCTGTACAGCATTCAGCCATTTTCTATTGTTGTCTGTAGCCCTGTTTTTCTTGACTTCATGGATACAGGGCAAGGTGGAGTGAATGTGCTCTAAAATTGGTGTGAGGGGAGTGATTGCAGGTAGAGTGAGGTCCGAAATGGAAAAGATAACTGTCCCTTCAACTCATCACCTGGTAACTTAAGAGTTGCTACAGGTATCACTTGCTTTCTGAGACTGGGCAGCTTTCATTAATGTTCAGTAGTTTTCCAGCTTGTGCCCTTGCCGGGACAGTGAATGCGCTTAAGTTGTACCGTTAGTGCCAACTGTCCGTGCTGCAGCATCAACATCCTTTAGAGAGCACAGTTGTATTTGAAGCTCATGCTGCTATTGCTGTTCCTGCGTGTTATGCAACAGGTCTTTGTCCCTGGAATTTGAGGAGGTAGACAGTGGGAAGGAGATGTAATTCAAACCCAGGGACTTGTTCTTGCTGGCTTCTCAGGCCCGTGGAACGTAACTGGAATCCAGCTGATGCTGCGAGCGTTCGTGCCTTTCCTTTGGCACCTGACTGCTTGTTTTGACGGTTCCCTCCTGCAGCACAGAGCTAGACAGGGAAATGAATGAATTCACTGGCAAATTTTCAGATATACTAGTTTTTTATTAACCATCATTTTCCTTTCAGACTGTTAACACGCCCAAATGCCATATGCTGCTGAGCAGACAAGTCTGGGTACACACCCCAGCCTGATGATTTAGTTGGTTTTGATCTCTGTGTACTCTTTTGCCACAAAGGCTTTATCTGTTCTCAAAAAACTCAGTACAGTGAAGGTAGCCACACATATGGCCTTGTGATTTTGAATTCCAGATGTTTGTAAGCAGAAACTAATAATATATACTTACTTTCCCTTTATCTCCTCATTTATAAATGAGGAGTTATATCGTCAGACTTGGATATGCTTCTGCTCTTTCCTTAGTCCTGATGGTGAGTTTGTCTTCCTTTGAGAGTTACACTGAAATACCTGTGCATGACTGTCCAGTTGATAGTGTTTTATCAGAATAATTTAGCCATCAGCGTGCTTGTAACAAGCATGGGTAGAGCCCTTCCCAAATCTTGGTTCACGAAGCCTAGCCATGATGATGATGATCAAAATAATTTAAGGATCTATGTACTGAAAAAGATTTTAGAGGAAAAAGCTATAAATTATATCTAATATAAATAACTGCAGTTCTAGAAACATGGTCTTTGATAGGCATAGAGAGCCTCTGTGAACTCAGCTTGGCAAAGCCAATCTGTTTCCACAGAGACTGCTGTGTGGTAAGAAATACACTTCCTATTTGGACCAGAACAGATTAGAAAATATGGGATTATGTGTAAAAATACCTGCTTTACTTGATGTCCAGATCTGTAACAAATTGTAGTGGCAACTCCGTTGATCAGTACCCAGCTGAAGGCTGTAGTTGGGAAACCCAAGTTGTTATGGTCCAAGGTTAAGAAGCACAAAGACCTCTTTGGGAGAGTTTGGTGTCCTTCCTCAGCAGTGCTCTCTGCATGGGCTTCAAACCAACCCCAAGAAATTAAACAGGCACATCCCCCTGTCTGCCATCCCACCTCCAATTGTTTTTTCTGATGCTTCAGGACATCCTCCTGGTGGCAGATGAGATTAAATCGCAGTAGTGGGCACAATTTGTAAACACCAAGAATTGTACAGCAGGGTTTTAGCAGTCTGATTTTCTGCCTTCTGTTAAACAGATGGCTGCTCCTAAGAAGTTTTGGTGCAGTCCTCTTGTATGATAGGGACAAAGTATTTAAAAGAATAATCTTATTTATTGAAGCTTTTTATGCTAAATATTTCAATAAATTTTTGGAAAGGGTGCATTTGCAAAAGCTAAGACACCTATTTAGATGTAAAAGAGTAAGAAATCTTCCTATGCAATTAATGAGAACACATTGCAGTTTCCATTCTGATTTCTAGATATTGTTTTCCACATATGGTCCTTGTTTCCATTATGTGGGAACATAAGATTGTTAGCTACAGAACAGTGAATGATACTACTTAAACTAATGTTTTTCTCAGTTTTTCCTTTGTGCTTTTGAGAAGTCCTATTTTATGGAATAAACAGAATATGAATGGCTGCATTCTTGCTGCCTTTGTAATGTGCTCTTGCATCCACTCTCAGTGCTGGTGTTCACTTAGCAAATATTTATCTCCCATTACTGAGGACTTTGGAGCAGAAAATGTGGTGCTCATGATTTAAATTATGAGTACCTTTGTAATCATAGTCAAGTAGAATAGTTAAATGGGTGTAGACAGGAAGCAGGAGATCTGACTTGCTTAGACTTGAGCCGAGTGATGCAATATTTAAATGAAGATATTATAAATCAGGTTTAGCGTTACTTCTATCCTTGTATTCAATGAAGTGAACTTGCTGGTTCTTCTGCATGAACTAGTGACAAAGGCATCTATACAGCTTTTTCAAAATAATTGCACACTGCTAACTCAAACATTGGTGGAGCAGTGTAACTAATAAGTTTTCTATCAACGCCTGTTTTTATGTCCAAATGCATTGCAGATTTGGAGAGAGCAGTATCCTTTTACACAGTCATAACAGTGAGAGAATATAAATGTGGCTTTGTTTTATTGACAAAATGTGAAAATCTGATTCTAATATACAAATTCAAATTTTGAAACAACAGCAACGTGTCTGACTCTGGGATGTTTTCTTAAACCAGAACAACTTTGAAGTGGGTTTCTTGGAGAGTTTGAATGATTTTTTAAAATTTTGTTTCATATTTTTTTCATCTTTACAGAAACCTACTTTTATAGACTTAATATACTTTGCATTTTTCCCTGTTTAATAATTAGAAGACATCTTCTATTTCGCGCGTGAAAACACCCTGTTGCACATGCCTTGAGAATGTCATCTCTCTGTGGGCAAGTGTTGGTGTCAGTTCCTCATTTGTGAGTGAGATCTGACTTGATAGCCCAGCCCTCCCACACAGAGAGGGTGACCCCAAAGGTGTTCAGGTGTCCTGAAGGAGTGATTGGACCACTTTATCCCACAGTATATTCCAGTAAACTCTGGAAACAGCCAATTTCCACTTCATGACTCTAAGAACTGGTCTAAGCCAAAACAGTGTATCTGACTGCTTCAGAAAATGTTTGCAGACTGTATTACTGCCATTGCACAGGGAATTATGAATATTTGTTCACTGGCTGAGATCAAGAAATACAACTTGGCTAAACCGTGAATACAGATACGTTTGTAACATCGATGTAGTAGTACTTGAATTCAAATCAGTGTCAAGTCTGGTTCAGTTTCTTCTGTATTTAGCAAACAGTGCGTATGAGTTGACTCTTACACAACATTATGTTCATTTTAGACAGATCATGGAATCGGAACTTAAATTTGAACATTTATGCAGTTTGTTTTCTTCCATGCTGTTTGGTTGGTTAATATGTAGAAATAGTTGCTAAAATTTGGAACCATAAATAGCTGTGGATTTTCATAACTCAGTGGAATCACTGGCTTCAATGTTGTTGTTTTCTTCCCCTGCACCCCTCTATGGTGTAACTAATCTCTCTATAAGTACTCCCTTCTCTCCTGGATCTCTCTTCCCTCCCAAGCCTCCCCCACCAAAGCCTTGGTTTATGCAAAACCTTTAATGGAGTAAAAGGGCCTTGAGAGAAGGGCTGCTCTGACGTTTGGAGAAGGCTTTAATGAAAAGTTGCATTGTTATTTCATATTTACTTACCAAATCCTGCCAGAGTAAATTCTTGCCAAACTAGTTTTATTTATTTCTTGTCTGGTCTTGCCCATGTATTGTTTTGTATCAGGACCTTGTCTGACAGGAAAAACGACCAGAGCAGTTCAGGCTATGGCCCTACTAATAGGTGATGCAGGAAAAATGAAATCTATCTAAAACTTCTTATGCAATATCGAGAAACTTTTAAAGGAAGTAATTAGCAGAAGTGATGCAGCTTATATATCAAAGCTATTTTTAAGTAGATTGTGCGTGCTGGAATAGCACAATAGTGATTTAGAAGTGGGTGTTCCTGCTATTGATTCTGTAATCATGAATGTTTTTTTACATTTGCCTTGGAGGTAGGAAATAGTTATGGTAGGAAGTTAAAAACAAGGATACAGGAATATTGAAGCTGTAGTTTCAGTTTGGGTGCTGTTTGTTTTGATGGATGTATTCAAGTCACTGAGCCAGTATTGCAGTTATCTGTTTTTCATGTTTCCATTCTTCAGTAAGAAGATTAAGTGTTGCAAGCAAAAATGGTCCAGTGGGTGATGTATGAGGGATCAGACTCTCTTAAAGCCCAAAGTAGGTTTTCCATCTCTGATTTTGCAGTGAAGGCTGGCTTCTGGTTCAGTTCTGGCTTGACTTTAAGATGGAGAAATTAGCAGAGGAAACTGAGTCAAGTCCTTTAGGAAGTGCAAGTAACTTCATAGTTTGTCTGTTTAGTTGTATCTTAAAAGTCTGGGTCTTCCCGAATGTGCCTCAGTCCTTGGTGTACATATGAGAGGCAGAGGAGATTTTTGTAAGGGGCTGGAGGGTCAGGAGAATCCTCTTCCCTTTTAAGAGCAGACTTTGCAAAGTCTCTTCAGCTGACTTGCCTTTAGAACATGTTTCTTAGGGAATGTTGAAGGATTTCTGGGGTACACAGGTGGCTTTTTCCAGGCCTTTCTGTGGTAGTGGAGTATTCATACTTACAAAAAAGTTTATCCTGGTATTTGCATTACATACCTTTTTTACAGATCAGGTTTCTCTGTCATGTAGCTGTATATGCACCTCTGTATGCATGACAATGTAAATTACGTAATACTATTTTTAGTTATTCCTGAATTTTTACTTTTAAGAAATGGATACTGGATTATCTCCTGCAATGTGCTACAACAGTAAGTGCTGCTTAGGGAAAAGCCATGTACTAGAAATCCAGTTAATTGTATAATAAATGCTTGCCTAGAAGAAATAGAAGGTAATGATATTTAATACTTAGAGAAATTAGAGAAAAAAGTCTGTAATTTAATTTCTGAAATGACTAGTCTAATGACTCTATAATGTAATTCTGAAATCTGATCATCATCTGATGGTAACTTACGGCAGTATTTAAGGTGGATGTACTTATACAATGAAGTAGTGTTTCATAGTTATAAAAGTTCCCCAAAATAGTTGACCTATACATATATATCATGTGCAAATAAATAGAGTTCTGGGATATTAAAGTCAAAATGAATATCCCTTGATATTCTTTTGTTCAGTATGTTCTGTCAAGATTTAAGTACACATACAGATTTAGAGGAATTCTGGTGGTCCCATTTCTTCTCCTGTTCCGTCTTTAAGAAATCAAAACATTTTCAAGGCTTTTTAGGGTGGAAGCTATTTGTTTAGTTATTTATTTATAACTTTTATTTTTGGTATGGTGGATTTTTTTTTCCCACTTCTAGACACTGATATTTGAAAAAACTGATGCTAGTTGCTGTTTTTAGGACGTCAAGAACTTGCGAGATGTTGCAAGTTTGAAGGTCCTCACATTAGTCACCTTGTGCAGTCACACCTTCTCCGTGAAAAGTGAGGCAGCTCCATTACTGCGAGACACTGAATAACAGCCCAGGGATGTTGTCTGGGGGCGTGTTTGAGATGCAAGAAAAATTATGTATCATGTTCAGGTTGTGTTTCCCCCGTTAGAAAACAAACCTTTTAAGAGTAGCATGTTGAGCACTAAACAGCCCTCAGGTTATGTAGCAATAGGCATGAGACACTTTGTGGACACAACCCTATTCCTTATGGTTTCCTTTGGTATCAAAAGTAATAATAAAGACTATAAAGCCAGTCTTCCCAGTTACTGGTAGTTGCATGTATAAACACAAAACCACACACACACACATTTATATGCATCTGTATTTATGCATTCTATGTGTGTGTCTATGTACTTTTTTTATTTAAAATGTGGAAAGTGTTCTTAGTATAAGATTTAGATATTCCATCTACTGACTCTACCGAAGGACAGGTAGAAAGCCCTTTGATGGCATTTAGGTATTGGTTTACACCCTTTATAGCTGTTCTGTAAATAACCCACAGCCTTCACAGCTGTCCTGTAATGTTGTGTGCCTGTTGACCACTGTCTGAGATAGTTTATTTTGAGGACAATGTATTTTCCTTTTATATCGTTCATATGTTAGTAACGTTGGGAATGCTGTTCCCCTGTGTGTCAGTGATAGGATTGTGACTCATACAGTACTGATAGAAGTGGGAAGACTCCATACATAATCTGAGACAATTTAAAAAAAGAATTTTGGTTTTGCGTGACTATTTACATTTATTTACAGAAATATGACCTAAATAGACGTTTGATGTCAGTCATTTGCAGGATGCGATGCTAACTCTGTGGTTGAGTAACATTTTTCTGTTGGCATGTGATGTCTGATATTATTTTCTTCTTTTGTGCAGGATCCAAACTACTGGATACAAGTACATCGACTGGAGCACGGGGATGGTGGGATCTTAGATCTCGATGACATTCTTTGTGATGTAGCCGATGACAAAGACCGTGTAAGTACAGATGGCTACGAAGGCAACTCAGCGCAAACTGTGCACTGGGGTATCAGTGTTCTGTGTTTCCTGCATGTGTCCCAAAGTAGGAGTCAATACGGAGGTTTCTGAGGGTTTTTTATGTAGTTTGCTTGACAGACGTGAGAAACTGGTTACTGTCGTATTTCTTTTGTAATTGAAATAATGAGTTTCCCATCCTTTTTTGTTATTTAACAGTTCAAATAGGAAAAGAAGGCTGCAAGAACAAAAAACCTTCATACAGTGGAACAATAATGCAAAAAAAAAAATAAATCTCTAAATCAACCTTTTAGCTTTGTGTTACCAGTTTATTATGTGCAAAAAAAATTCTGGTTCTAAACTGTGCAGCGTTGGATTGTTTTTCAAAAATTGTTTTTGGCAGAACTGCTAGTTACACAGAACTTGAGACAGTAATTACACTCTGCTGGGTTTTGACTGCTTTTATTCTTTTTTTAAGCAGAGATTCAGGTCACAGTCAGCCAACAGGCTTTTGTTTATTGGCTATTCGTTTGAGGTTATAGATATTTGCATCTTTGAGGTACATGTTCAGAAAGGGAGGTAAGAAATGCTGTGGCAAACTGTGCAGTCGTGTATAAATATGCCACTTTTCTCTGGAAAGAGATGTGTTTGCTGAAGCTCTTGAGAGCATCTGAGCCTGATACAGACTTCAGTCTGGAAATGTGTTTTGGGACCACGCTCCTTCGCAGACAGTGAAGCGACAATCCTTAATTGTCGCTGTTGGAAGCAACAGGCACTCTGAAGGCTCCTTGAAAACTGGCCAAATGATGACTCTTAAGCTAATTTTTCAGAAACAGATACTTTGCCTGTAGTTATTTCTTGTGACAAAATTTAATTTACATGGTTATTTCAACCAAGACTTTATAAATAAGAATTATGTGAGGAGTCTTGGCGTATGGAGACTCCTCACTGTCTGAAATGTTGCGATTATTTGAGCTGTATAGAGTAACAGTGCTGAGTTTTCAGGAATTTCTTCCATAAAAATAGTGCCCAGCTAAGATTTCATGAAAAGCTAATTAAAACCTCTAGTTGGCTATCTCATACTGAAGTGCTCAGCTGCATGATTAGTTTAGCTTTTGCTTACAGGCCTCAAGGAGGCCAGTGCAAGTTGTTACTAAAATTATATATATATTTATATATATATATATTTATGTATGTATACACACAGTTATTTGAATCATGCACGTCTTAGCTCCTCATGTGCTCCTCCCTTCAGAAGAAATTTGAATTCTGGTGACTTCAAGACCTTATTCTTTGGCTGTTACCTTGCCTTGCTGCCTTCAAGTGGGGTAATTCCTCACAGTGAAACTCTGTGGGTGTTTTTATGTGCATGACTAATAGTTGAAAAACTCTGACTGCAACTGAAACAGGCAGTCACTATTACAATATTGTTTTTGTGTACAGATGGACAAGATACCTAGCAATTAGTAGTATTTATCTCTGCATTTGCCAAGTTCATCTCTAAGGATGGCATTTTTTAGTTAAATTTTCTTTTTTTTAAAGGACCTCATAGTATTGATTAGGAAGGTGCAATATAAACATACATTGTGCTATACTGGTTTATATCCTTGAATTAGTCATTTTCACTTGACCTTCACCTTTGGTTCTTTCAAGTGTTTTGGTCATTAGTCACTGGTTTTTCAGCTTCCCCCTAGTGTGTTTTACAGCTGACTTTCCTGGTTCCCTTTAGTTTTGGATTGTTAGCTTTGCCTCCATAGCATGTGTATCAACTATTTTGTGTTGGCAGAACCTAACATAGGTCTCATTAATGCAAAGTTTGGAATGTATTTCCAGTTGGGGATATTTCATATATGTACACTTAAGGATACCTTGTAAAAAAGCATTTAAACAGATTGTGTCTAAACTTACAATTGAACAATTACTGAGGTCTGTAGGATTAGTTGTGCTCAAAATTAAATATTAGCCTATCTCTCTTTTTTAATTGGGACAAAAATATTTAGGATATTGCGAAATTGAACACTTAATGTTTTTGTGTTCATTTTGACAATAAACTTCCTTACATTCTTGAAGAGGAGTTTCTTGTGCAATTTACTACCTGACATCCGTACTCTTTAAAATCAGTTTGCTCTTATCATGGTTCTTTAGACTTTAGGATCAGTTCCAGGGATAAATGTATTTTTTGTCTTTTTGATGTTGCTTTTATGCCATAATTGTTTTTGCAGCACAATACAGAATGCAAAGCAGCTAAGGACCAGCTTGCCCTCCTGGATTTGTTGCTCTGTATAGTTAACTGCTTTAGTAAAATAAAACTCTTAAGTGATGTGAAGAATATATTTACTCCTATTCCACTGTCTCCATGGAGAAAATGTTCTGTCCTACAACAAATACAAAGACCCGTAGAGAGAGCAGCTGTTCTGAATGGAATGAGAGAAGTATCTTTGATGGTGTCCTTCACATTAAAATGCAGCATGGCTTTATTTAGCTTCTTCTGTCCCTATATTTTGGTATTTTTGTGTCACTTACTAAAACAGAATGGATGAGTAAGGGTTAGCCAGTTGCTTTCTGAAATAATTTGTGATGTTCAACATTGTTCCTCCTTAAAAAAAGGAGAAAAACATGAAACAAACTACACGGAAAAATTGATTTTACTAAGCTGTTTGTTCCTTTGTTCCTTTCTGAAACAGCTTTTCTTAAGCCCTTTAGCATAGTTCATTGAGACAGTGCATTATGCATTTTAACTTGGCTGGCATGTGACTTGGACATTCATATTACACAATACCACTACACATGAAGTTTCTTGGTTAATGCAATTAATGGTCATAACAGATTTAAACAAAAAATTAATAAATGGTCATTTGAATAATTTTTTATTAGAAAACTTTTTGTAATTTATTAAAATGCAATTTTTCCCCATGTTTTACTATGGAATTATATATAGTTTTCAGTTGAAATATGTCAGTGTTTTTTATATTTATATATCTCTGTGTATACATGAAGACAAATGGTTCTTATTGTTTTTAAAAAATATTTGGCTACAAGAGACAAGATTCTGTTTTCAACTAGTAGCATCTATTCCAGTTCTAATATGAGCATGTTTGGTACTGTTTGTGAAAACTCCTGGAAAACCTTGGGCAGATGAATAGCAAATATCTGTTTTCCAGAAATAAAAGAGAAAAAACTCCCTTTAACTTGTGTTTATTCCACTGCATAACCTACTCTCATTATTTTAAAAATACTGGTTTCTTGTACGTTTAGTGATTAGACCAGTATTTTGAAGATAGGTTAGCAGCCTGTTCAGTTTGGATTCCTGCTACTTGCACAAGTAGCCCTCTCTGTGAAGGCCCTCAAAAAACATATGTCAGCTTGACAGGTTTCCAACTTGATGATGACATACTTGATGACCTCAGTTCAGTTTTTAGTAGGCAGACATTCTCAGCAGCAGAAAAGCCCCAACTGCAGAAAAAAGCCAAAATCCAACCATCCTTAACCATGTTTTCTTCTGGCAGACTGAGGCACATAGACATTTCAGTGATCCTCACACTTTGGGTGTAATACAGAATAATTTTCTGGGATCTCATAGGCCCTTATTTATCTATGGGAAAAATCTTCAGGAAATTGTGGTGTAATCTTCCATTAAAAAAAAAAAAAAAAGTATGTTTATGAATATAATTTGCTCCCAGTTGATTCTCACTGAAACATCAATCTGTATTTTGGACAACTTAAAAAAAATATTTCGTGTGGAATTTTATGTAATTTTTTTCTGCATAATAATGCTCAGACTGTTGCTCAGTGGAAACTTTAGAGATCAAAATGTCTGTGTATGGTGTAGCTACATTCCTGAAAAATTAGAGGTTTTTCTTCCCAGGAGAACAAGAGGGATCTGCCATTAACAACCACTGCTTGTGGTTGAGCAGCTGGGCAAATAGAGCTACTTTGAAACAATGTAGGTTGGTAGGAACGTAATGTCAATTACTCATAAATTCATTTGCTCAAATTATTATTTTTTTGCTAGTTTGGGATTAGCAACCTGTAAATGTAAAAGCATTAGCATCTTATAATTTACTTTATCACTGTCCTAATAAATTCAACACTAGTTCTCAAAAATAATCACTGTAATTTGGTGTATGCTTAGATTTACAGCCTGGCTTTATTTCTCTGAACTAAGGCAGGCGTGGGCTTTCTTTGCTTGACTTAACATTTTCAAATGTTCAGCCAGCTCTTCACCCTGCATAATTCATACTTAGGCCCACTGAGTGCAGAGATAAAAACCAGAGGAGTATGGTTTGGTCTTGCCTGGAATGAAGTTTTGTGCTCAGCACAGTGTGTGTGGTGTTTGTATCTGGCCCAGGTCACCGTCAGTTCAGGGTGATGTTGGTGCTTACTGATGTTTAGACATACCTTGAACCTCCTGGAACGATACACAAGAAGGTGGTGGTTGGAGTGGAATACTAATGGTGAGATTGGGATGGAGATTAATTTCATAGATCTGAGCTGAAATGAAATTTATAAACATTCATGATTTAGAATTAACCACGTTAACTGAGCAAAGTGCTGCTGAAATTCAATGAAATCGTGTTTCCTTTGCATCTGCTTTTAGAGAGCTACAGAGACTCTGTTGATATTGTTATGAGTTTAGTCCCTGCTTGCTTCTAGTGTGATGGGAAAGAGTCTTTGAGCATATTTGAAGGCATATTAGGACCTTTTCCCAGTGTAGTGGAAAGGAAATGAACTTTTGGGTTCTGTGTTAAAACAGATGGTCAATTCTAAATAGTACTGTTGTTTTGTTTACTTCCTCTTGGAAAGCTCTGTTGAGTTAGAGAAGCATGTGATACACAAAATGCGGGTTTGGAAAGGATGACTCTGTTTTGTTTGTAACAAATGTTTAACTTGAAGCCAAGGCAGAAATGAGGCTATTTTGAGCAAATGCACTATGGTGTTAAGGTTAAAGGCTAGCTCAGGACTGGAGAGCTGTGATTACAGTATCTCACTGCTATTGATTTTTGTCCTGTCACTCTTCTTTTTAGGGACAATTATGCAAGACCGCGTTTCTGTAGTGAATTCAGGGTAGACCAGTGATAGCAGGATGCTGTTAGAAAGAAAGAGATCCTGGTAACCTCGTATCTGTTCATTCTCTCAAAAATGTAAAAGAGCTTTTGAAGTTGATGAAAGTTGCACAGATAAACTTGAGTTATCTTTAGATTTACATCAGCACATAATCAGAATACTCCAAGTAGTTTTGTTTGTTCTAAATTTGTGTGTCTCTTCCTCATTTAACTAAACTTGCAGCTGAATTTGCATATGATTTCTCTTTGACTCTGCAAGTTAAGAATTTAACCCTAAAACCATGATTAGAGAAGAACAACAACTTTTTGTACTTCTTGTTTCTGCCATTAACAGATTAAAACCCTGGAGTGAATGAAAAAGCACCTAGGTCCTATGCAGCAAATCTGACAGCAAATCCTAAAGATAAAAAAAAATAATATTCCTCAGAAATATGATTTTTATTATGTACAATACCATGATTGGTATGCTCTTCTTTTCTCCTCAAAGCCTTTCTATCAGAATAATTTTTAACTCTTGCCATGATTGTGTCTGCCACGGTGTGCTTGTTCTGTCGCTGCATTCCCTGTATCCCAGGAAATCAGGATGACCTTGAAACAATTTGTTGTTACTCGTAAGTGACTTGGCAAAACACATTTTGAGCATAAGGCATTCTTTTCTTGTAGCAGCTCAAAATAACTGCTTGAGCCACCAAGCTTGGGAAAGTATTGACACTGGCAAGGAAAGCCTTCATGTAACAATTCCATGATTATTTTCAGTTAAAAAATGAAAAACCTGCAGTTTTTGAACAAGGGGCCCTTGATGTCATGTGGGTTTTGTTTTAATTATGCTTTTAGAGTGACAATTTTACATTGACTGATGTTCTGAAAAATTGGTAAAATTTTTGGAATGTGTCCAGTTCAACCAAGTTTTCTTGCTTTAACACTATGGACTCATTATTACTAGGATGATTTTTAGGTCTATTGCAGGTGGATTTACAGTAGAAAATCAAAGTTTTTACAGAATCACAGAATATTCTGAGTTGGAAGGGACCCACAAGGATCAATAGAGTCCAACTCTTAAATGAATGGCCCATACAGGGATCAAACGCACAACCTTCTCATTATCAGCACCGTGCTCTAACCAGCTGTGCTAATTTACACAGCCTTTATTTCCAGCTGCTATTTAATGAAGACAAGTTTGGAAGCAACAAATACAAATATTATCTTCCTTCGAAGAATGAAATTAATATACTTATAATATTTCTAATAATAAACTAAATTTTAAGTTAATATTTATGGATGAGACTAAAACTCGTGGAAGTGAGGGAATGCAGGGCATAATACATGAATATTGGAATATGCATTTTCCAATCTCTAAGATATATTAGATGTAATTAAATGTTGTCTCCCATCTGTAGTTCTTAGTTTTTCACCTGTTTCAGCACTATTCTTCAAATTATTTATCTCATCATCACTTAATTTTTCTGGCTGTGTGAAGACAGCATTTCCTTTCATGATTTGCTGTTTATTTTCGGGGTAAACTGCAATATCGAGATTCCTTTCCTGTATTACTAAAGCAATTGAATCAATGCACTAGGAATTCCCAGGTAAGAGATGAGTGACATTTATAAATTCATAAATTAGTTTCCATGGAGATCTGAATTGCTGCAGGTAAATCTGACTTGTGAAAATCCAGTATGTCAGTAAAAATTGTTCTCTGAGGTATAGCAGGCCCATGCATGAATATGATATACTGGGGAAGGTCATGACAGTGTTGTCAAGAAAGTCATACCTTGTGCTTGTATTCTCAGCAGAAAGACAGACCTGAACAGCAATGACTGGGTTAGTACAGAAAAAACCCCACAGAGCTGGCATGGAATAAGAGGAAGGCTTTTATGGGTATGTAACTGGTTGGAAGATGGAAAATATTGTTCGACATCGTTGCAATTGTTCTAAAAGAAGGGAAGGAAGATTTGAATATTGGAGTGACAAATCCCATTATTGTGTATGAAACCAAATGTTGATGGTGAATGCTGGTCATGAAGGGTTGCAGACAATAACACAGTGGATGTAATACCATTTTGGCAAGGGTGATGTGTTTTTGGAGAGAGATTACTTTAAATGAATACACAAACTAATGAGTTCTGAGTTAGCTGTTACATTTGGGAGAGTGTTTTTGATTTTGCAATAGACCTCTGGGAACAGTGGCTTACAGTGCAAGGTACAGCTCTGTGAGACATAATCAGATCTAAGAAGGCTTCCAGCAGTTTGCCCTTGTGTCTGCCTCTGCCCCACATTTTCATCCCTGTCCTGCCACTTAGCTCGTGTGTGCTCTGGCACTCTTTGGACCCCATTTCATAGCAGATTTATTTACTAAAATGGCAGAAGACTCTTCCTTGCAAAAATAGCTTGTACTTTTCTGCTGTTCCATGAACATGCTAAGTCCAGCAAAAGATCTGGCCAGAGCTGTCCCCGTGGTGAAGTAAGGGGTGAAGAAGGGAATGGGTGGTAGAATCTTCTGCTATGTGTGCTGGTGGTGAGACTTCGACTTCCTCCAGCCACAGATGAAACAACCAAAAAAGATTTTGTAGAAATAGCAGAAAGCACAGAGCAAATGCCAGTGTTGACTGCAGGTGTAAATTAAAGGCTTCTCTGACAGCAGTATCTAAATGGACCAAAATCTCAGCCTTGAAAAGAGGTTGTAAGAAGCAAACTGTAGATGACTGTGGAATCAAAGGTGTCATTGAGGAATTGTTCTTTGTCTTTTTCAGTGCAAGATCTGGGGCATCAAATCTAACTGAAGTTTTCATTATCAAAGTAAATGAAAGGAGATATGTTTTCGATTTAGAATACTACCTTTTGTTTTCAAAATGTATTTGTTGAGTGCTGCAGATTCTTGTATTTAGGGGAACTATGAATAAATATAAACCAGACCTTTATCTTTAATGAATTTAAGGGCCTCTCTCCTTTTCAGTTTCCTCTCATTTGGGAGGCCTTTCACTAGTGCTGATGATTCTTGTTACATTTATTGCACCTGTTTTAGGTCTGATGTTTTTTTAATTGAAGTGAAATGATCAGTATTGTACTTTGTATTTGATACAAAGTCAGATGCGATTTTAAAGTTTATTTGTGCCTTTGTCAGTCTTAATTGCTAATATTAATTTTTGTGCAAATAAGAATGATAAGACTGTCATAAGTATCTTCAGAAGGTTTGCAAACTTTTCTTGACTGTAATTTTTCTGATAGATCAGAATACCTGTGATTTTTATCAAATGCTGTAGATGCTTAAAGAAGTTTCGGAGCATATATTTTTTTCTTGAGACGTCGTGGTTTGCGAGCACACCTAATGCCACACTGTCTGCTTTTTGTTCTTCAAAAAGGTGGTACTTGTAAATCATGAGAACTGGTATTTTACGTAGGATCTCAGTTTGTGAGAAAGAATCTCTTTAATCTAAACTTCGGTGAAAACTATAGAGAGTGTTTAAATGATGATGGTCTCAGAATGTCTAATATTAGTAACACTGAAGGTCAATATGTGGTTATGGATGATGACTGCTACAGCATTATAAACACATCACAATTAAGAGATACTTTTTACTAAAAATATTTAATAATGGATTTTTGGTATGTCCTGTAATAATTACAGATTCCCTGATTAGATGTAGTTGTAGATAATATGAAACAGTGCTTTCTAATTCTTCACAGTGTAAATCTCCACAAAAATGTGCAATGAGTCCAGGATTTAGGCCATTATGGCTAATACATGCATGACATTCTGATGGAGTTTCATTAATTTTAGCAATATCACTTTGTCCTAAAGGTATATTATTCATCCTACAACAAAAGAGGAATTTGCAGGAAGAGTTGGTTATGGGAATTCATTAACACTACCCTCTTACTTCTTGATATCAGCAGCTCTTTAAAGAAATGCTGTTCCAACTTCACAGATATTTCCTAACAGAGGTGGTGAGACTCATACACTGGAGGACTGACCCATATTAAAGCTTAATTATAGTAATGGATAATCCTGCAAGTATAAATTATTCACAGTTGTTTTGTATGCGAAGTAGTGTCATGAATAAAGTCAGGAAAAGTTTCTAGAAAAGACCCTGCACAATGGCCTGAGTTTGTCAAAAGATACTGTTTCTTCTTGTCTTTCAGCATGGATTAAATTAAATCTCAGTGTTAGGTCTGTAGAGCTCTGCACTTTGTATATGTTTTGCTTTATGGAAATCAATAGCAGCAAGTCTTGGGGCTCTACACCCTTGTAGTGCTCCTTGACTAACACCTTATGCAAGAGAAACGTTCCTACCTAAACACGGTCCTGATGCAAAAGTTGCAATCTCAGCTGTCTGATAAGATTCCCACACTGTCACTAGGATGAGAATTCATTAGTGTTACCCTCTTATCCGTTGGTACCAACAGGTCTTAAGAAGAGTGCTGTAATTTCATAGTTATTTCCCAGGAAGGATTCATACATAGTCATGGATTTTATTTTCTAGTTGACTTAGTAGTCAAAGTACCTCATAAGTGTGTAGCGTGAATAGTCTTACTGACAAAGAGAGAAAAGAGAATATTCAAATTGGATTAAAACAGGGCCCCTAATGCTTGTAATGGGGCAGCTACTTCATGCTAAAGGTTCCTTCAGAAAGTGCCTTGGATCCAAAGAGAAGAAAATAATGCTGTCTTCTTTGATGAGCTTTTACCAATTTGACTTTTCAGTTACCTTCCTAGCAGTAGCCCAGGAAGGAAGGAGTTAAGAAGATGCTTTGAACCCAAAGTCTTCTGCTTCATCCCCACACCCTGTTGGTGTACTTCCACACCCTGTTGGTGTGCAGGGAACTACCTCCCGTTCACCTTTAGCGTGCTCAGCAGGATAGTCACTACATTTTCAGATTAGCATCACTGCTGAAGCCTGTTCGAGTTTATACAGCAAGAAGGAGTTCTGCCTGCTCTTCAGTGACATACAGCATTGCAGGGCCATCGGCTTTTTTCATTTGTACAGCCTGTTGGAAGAACTGAAGTTGTTCTTGGGTGGGCTCCATTCCTTGTAGGCTGCTCCATTTCCTATAGGATTGAAGACTATTTCATGTAAGCTTGGTGGAAGCTTGATGATACCGAGTTTTTATTTTCTTGGGCCGCTGCTTGCTTGAAGGTAACCATACTTTGGATGAAATGGCAGACACACCTAAGAGGAAAATTACAAAGAAGTCGTCGTCTTTTTCATACGATCGCCGGAGAGATTCAGTGAAAGTTAGGAGACAGTCCAAGTCTCTTAGCTTTAAGTCAGCTACATCGAGTGCTCAGAAAAGGCAGGCACAGAAGAAGCAGGTTTGTATTTGGATATTTCTCAAAAAAAATATCCTTACCTCCTAAACTTTTATAGAAATTGTAGAACTTGCTGTGTTACTATGATGTGGAAAGCACTCTGCTGATTTGTGATCTGTGTGTATGGATGTGTGCACATATAAGCTTGTGTACAGGTAAAGCTGGATTTTTTTTCTGTAATATTTCTTAAGAGCTAGCTAAACTTGTGGTGTTAATTTTATGGCAAGAAAAGTCTGCATCTTTTCTGCTTTTAAGACGTGATTTCTGTTTTGTACCAAGGAATTGCTCCTATAATACAATATATGCCCTGTGAGCTTTTGGTAGTGTTGTCTGTTGTGCTGAAAAACATGATGGGTGCTGAAACTTTTGAAATTATTATTCAGATTACAGCTGTTCCACTGCTTTTCACTATTATTATTATTTTTTTAATGTTGAAATGTACCAGACTGAGAGCTTTAGGGAGTGAAATATTTTACTTATTCCAGAACAGGTAATGCAAGTTAGCAGCAGCACCTGTTCTGGTGGGACCAGTTCTTAGGGTTAGAGGGCAGTTTAATGCCTTGGCAGTGCTGCTCTGCCATAGTGAAAGACTTTCATACACAGGTCTTTATCTTTTGTAGCTGGGATCTAATTAAATGAAATTTCTCTAAAGAGAAGTTGTAGTGTGCACTGTAGTAAATGGAATAAAAAGTGAGCCAATTCACGAGATATCTTCGTATACTGATCCCCAATGTAATCTAGTATGAAAGGACCACAGGATCACTGACTACATGGCATCTCTCACTCTGCATTTGTGTGCACGGGATGCCTTTTTAAAGGGTTAACAGGAACTTTACAGGGAATTTTTAATTAGCTATGTAGAATATAAAGCATTTTAACACTTTGAGAATAGTGTTTCTGCAAATGCTTTAAAATAGACTAGATTTTCATGAGCACTATAAGTGAATTTCTCACAAGCAAGTAATGAATTTGAAGTGTGGGCTATCCTATTTGTTTTTAATACTATTTCTGTTGTTCTTGGAATCTTAAAATATCTATTGAAATAGCAAGATGTTGACAAGTAAAATCTTAGCATGTTCCGGCTTACTGTGATTCTTTAGTGTTAATTATAGTTATAGCTGAAGCCATTTTCTTTGAAATGAAGTCCCAGAAGTTTTAAATGAGGAAATATTTGAAGAAATCGGAAAAATCTTCAAAAGGGCAGTGAGCTCTGACAATCCCGCCCCCTCACCCCCCATTATTGGATGTATTTTTCAAAAGCAAAGGTCATAGATCTTAATTTTCTGAAGGTGTAAAATACCAAGTGACATTTGTGACCATTCATGTTCATTGGATCTTTTGGGGAAATAGGCTACTCAAATGAATTTAATAATTTCATTTGTAGGTGCAAATCAGTGAGTACCCCTGTATTGTGATTTTTACCAGACTGTAAGATTCTTGAGTCCTCTCATCTTTTGGATAGCTGCCATGGTTACTGTGTGACCTCTAGTGGTTAATGAAAAATATGCTCAATTACTGAATTCAGGCTGTTTCTTGAACAAGTCCTGAATGTGTATTCTTGTTGGTTTAATTATTTAATACTCTAAATTCTGTTTTTATTGAAAAGGAAAAAAATTCATCTGTTTCAACTTAATCTTTTATGGTGTCACTTCCGGAAAAAGTGTTTTACTAAAAGTCCTTGTTGGCAGGGATGTGTGTCTGAATTGCAGTACTCATTGATTCAGAATTATAGGAGTAATTTTAAGAAACTTTTACTACTTTGGCTTGATTACAGCACATTAGTGGGTGATACAGCTGAAATGAAGCACTCTAGACAAACCTCTTTTCTGATAAACTTTTGTGTACTGGATAGATCTGAAGAGTGTATTTTTTCCCCTTCTAAATGCTCCAGTTAACTATAAGAAAAGTTAATTTTTCCTACAAGCCTGGTCTTGTTTTTTAGATCATTATAATTAAGTGAGACAAAACCATTCTTACCTCCTCCCTGCCCTCCCCCTCTTCCCACACCGGCAATACACATACTTTTATGTGTATTGGAAATGCTGGTGAACACGAAGCACAAATGCATTTGTTACTGTTGAACTTTTTAAAATACTGAAGAAAACTGTGGGTTTGAAGTTACCAGAATCTGATCAGTTTTCAACCAGCCAGACCTAACTCTGCTCAGTCCAGTGTAACTCTGGTGGTTATGCAGGATCATTCCAGGCCCAAGTTACTGAGTGATTAGTACTTCAGTTACTTCACCAGGAGAAATGTTACTTAAAAATGCTCTTCTTTGTTTCTTTGGTGATTGAGTCTCTCTCTCCTTTTTTTTTTTTTAATAAATATTTTTCTAATAGATGTTTGACATCTGAGAACATTTAAAACCGTGCTTTGGTCTTTGCTGTTTCAGGAGACAATAGTAGACTTTGCTGCTCACAATATATGTGGTTTTACTTGGGTGGTTCCCTGGAGGAACAAGACTCTGCTTCTGCTTATAGAGGGATGCAAGCCAAAATTACTTTGCTAAATATTTTGGTAGATTGATATCAATCAAAGTCTCTCTAAATCACAATACACTACAAAATCCTTTTCTGCTTCCTTGGCTTTTGTATTGCTGACCTCCCTTTTTTGCAGAGTTTGAGGTTTTTTGGGTTTTTTTTTGAGTAAAATTTTCATTTTGACCTTTTTTCCCTCCCAAAATTTAAAATTGTTAAATCACTGGTAAAATAGTAATGAGAACATGTGAACATTTTAAAAAGGCATTTGTCACATTTTCTGAATTATGATGATGTGGTTCTGTTTAAGGCAAATTGCTGCACTTTTCTTGTTTGTTTTTTTTGGTGTGTTTTTCTATTTTTTTGGGGGAAGGATTTTCCATTTGTTTTTCTTTTTGTTGTTGCTAGCTTAGCTAACTTACTAGAAATTGAAAATCATAAAGAGTTCAACCCCAACTATCAAATATCTCATCTAATGTAGAAATGAACCTTTCAAGATAATCTTCCCATCAAGTTATTTATGATGGTAATTACTTTCGCTGGCTGCTGATACTGTCATATTAATTGAAAAACCACATTGCAGAAATATGTAGGCTGGCCCTCTCAGATATATGAGCATTAGGCTACATAATGTGTGCAAAGTTTGATAGTTTTAGGAGAAGAGGTTGGCTCTTCTTATGTTTTGAATGAAGGACAAATTCAGTTCCATGAAGTAAAACCTATAAATAAGAAAAAATTTGGGACCAAGATCCTTATGTGCAGGGGAACATAACAAAGAGATCCGGTGCTATTTTTAGGTGTTTTGTGGGAGCCTCTCAAGTCCTATTTCTCTTTGTCAGCGCCAGCTGACTGATTACTATGACATGGGCTGGAGCCTCAGTGGATTAATTAAGATCTGAAACTGTTTTTCTGATAACTACTTATGTTTTGGATACAACATTTCGGAACTTGGCAGAGTTTCAGGATCATACAAGAGTAAAAAGTGCTTGCATAGACTGCAGATTTGTGGTTTGTTCATGTATATTCCTATTTTTCTTCCAGAGAGTGTCATAGAATTGAGCTGACAAACTCATTTTCCCCTTTTCTTTCAAACTGTACAATTCCAGAACTGTATGGGGTTTACTGCCCGCTATTGCAGATGCGGAACAATACACACAAAGAGCGTGTTGTTAGAAAATCTTCCAATCCCTGTGTTTAAATATGGCTCAGTTAACAGGAGTGCTCCAGATCCCTTGTTATGAACTTCTGAGAGCAGGCAAAGGCCTGTGAGGTACAGTTTGTGCTTTCTGACTAGAGAGAAAGACTGAGTGGCAAAATGGCACTGGGGAGGGTGGGGGTGTGAGGGGAGGGGGCTGCTCAGAGAGAGCAATGGCTTTCCACAGAGAACTCTGTGGTGAAGAACAGATATAGTAGATGTGCCAGGTGTAGGGCTACTGGTGAGCAAAGCCCATAGCACCAGCAAAGCAAATGATCTGTAGTCTGTTAAGATAACTAAGCAGTAAAGAAAAATTAGGGATGAGAGGAATCTCAAATAATTGATTTTCAGATGTAATTTTTGAAAACCATGATCTGTGAGTACTTTTCTTCTGGTGATTTTCGTCCCATTTTTTGCAAGAGCTTGTTTTTAAGTCTCTGGGGCATCTCAAATGTCCTGTCTGGGGAAAAGGAAGTCAGCTTTAAGTGTGAGCCCTCAGGATTTGTTGTGAAAAATTTGATCTTGTTTCTTTTAAAATGAAACCAGACAAGCATGTAAAGGGAAAAAACATGTGATATGTGTAACAGCACTGGGAGATAAGAGTGTGTAGGTTCATCTGGCAGCTGGGTTGTTAGAAGAAACTTAGTCTAGCAAAACTCATTCCCTGTGGAGCATGGCAAGCTGTTAACCATAGCGGTTAGCTATTATTATTAAAACTGTGGTCATAGCAGGTTAGGGTGGGTTGTAGCTGGTGAAACAGGCCCACCTTCAGTTAAACACAGTAAAATCAGAGCAGAGTGGCATGGTAGTGAGAGGCTTGGCCATCATGAGCCTTGAATTCTTGCTTTCCATTTCTTACTGAGGCTTGTTTTTGGAGATGTGGTAGATTAGTGTGCTCCCTACAGCAGGGATGTACATCCTTGTGCCTTGGCAGCATGTGCTGTGATGGTGTTGGTTGGTGTCCTTCTCTCTGCTGATTTCCAGTGCACTGAGAGAGAAGTTGCCCTCTCCCAGAGCTGGTGGGTTCCTTCCCTTGGTGTCTTGTCCCAGAAGTTATTATGACATTACATACAGTCATACCATCTCAAGAAATATTTTGCTGTAGTGTTGAAATAACAGCATGTTGCCATCAGGTTTTCAATTTTAATTGGTGATTTCTTTAATGCAAACAAAGTATTAGGCTTTACTTTGACTATTTAGAGGTTCATCTGATGTAAATTGAGCCATGACTTTTAATTCTGCCTAATTGTTGTTATAGCTCATGTAAGAGTTAACACAATTTTGGGTTCCTAAAGGCGTGGCTTTGTGATGGATTTTAGCTGATCTAAGGCTGTGGTGGTGCTTCTGAGGAGAGTGGCCTCACTCTCCCCCTGGCCATGGCTGTGCGTCCCACCTCTCCCTGGCTCCAGCACTGGGAATTGTTGGTTGTGAAGAGCCGGGTCAGTGTGCTGATAACCCTGCCAGAAAAAAAGGGCAGGAGTCGTGGCAGAAGGGGTAGTGACAAAGGCCTCTGCTGCAAGGAGCAGTCTTATGCAGGGAGCAGGTTCATTGTGACCAGAGCTGTGGATGTTATGGCAGAGGATGAGTCTCTCTTAGTAAAGCTGGTTGGGAATGGCCTTCAGGGGTCCAACTGTACCAGCCACGTGAGCAAAAGAGCTGTCTAGGCATCAAAATTGGCAGTGCAGAGCAGTACCCAATGCTGAGAGCAAAGGAGGTGCAGGGGAAGGCAGGTCCTTGGTCTTACTTGTGCCCACAAAAGGCTGGTGGGGACCCCTGAAAGACAGGGTTCAGTTTGGTGAAATGCAGCATGCTGAGCTGATGGGCTCTGTGTGTGTTCACCAAATTTCTCACAACTACAAATACCCACTTGAATGCTTTTGATCTGCTGTTGAAATGTAGGCATGCACCAAGGAGAGTTAGAAACTAAACAGAGTCACGGAGCTACAGAACGAGGGTGGAAGGGACCTCTGGGAGTCACCAAGTCCAACCACCTGCTGCAAACAGGGTCTGTGTGGTCTGGATCTCAGTATTTCCCAGGATGGAGCTTGTACAGCCTCTCTGTGCACCTGTTTCAGTATTTGTCGCCAAGGTGAAAAAGTGTTTCCAAAGCCTAATCTGAATTCCCGGTGTTGCAATTAGTGTGACTGTTGCTTCTCCTCCCACTTCTTGGTCACCTCCCAGAACATCCCAGCTCTGTTTTCTGGCTGCCCTCTCATTAGGCTGTAGATGACAACAACAAGCTTCTTTTTAGCCTCCTCCTCTTAAAACAGAACAAGCCCAGCTTCCTTGGCATCTCCTTGTATATCCTGTGGTCCAGCCTCCACCATGCTTGTGACTGTCTCAGGACATGCCAGCTACAGTCATGCCTGCTTCGCCTTCCAAGTGCTGTCCAGGAGGGATCTCCCCATCCTTTTCTACAAACCCACTCTATAAATCCAGCTGGCACCCAACCAGAACCTACTGAACACTGATTATTAATTTAAAATTCTTGGTGGCATTCCCTGATTAGCAAGGAAGCAACGTGCTTTTTTCATAAAATCCCTTCCTGACTTCTGTGGCCTTTTCTATGTGTCTTTCTTGCTGCTTATTGTGCAGCATTGTATCCTTGAAATGGGATGATGCATTTCAGGAGATACTGTTAGCTGCAATAATATGTTTTCTAGGTTTAGTCATTCTGTTCCGGCTAAGGAGGGAAAAACACACTGAATACAAACTAGGTGGAAAAAACCTAAAAAGCAGCATGATTTCTGGACATGATTACTGCTGACACTCCATTTCAAAATGCTCATATTCCCAGCACTTTATCAGAAACAGAAAATTAGTACTTTAGTACTAATCAGTACTTAGAAGTGCTCTGCAGCTTGTGGAATGATAACCCTTGTGTGGTGTAAAACTTTGCTTTTCTGTGCTATATAAGCAATATTTTGACGTGTATTTTGAACAGTCACTGAAGTTCTGAGTGAATGGTCTTTGTTTTCATTTTAATACTATTAGAAAAAGTTGTGCCTTAATGTTGCAGTATTTACTAACGCAAAAAGGATTTTATCTCATTTCCAACTAATATGTTGTCACTTTGGTAATAGCAAAACAGTTTTGCCCTCTGTTGTTCTGTACAAGAGTGAGTGAGCATTTTGCTTTACAGCGGGTTGATTTTAATGTTTCTCTACAAAAGGAAAGAAAATTAATTTTAATTATCTAAAAATGTGTCCCCTGGTTCAAAGTATAGTTCTCAGATAGAAAGCAAGCAATGTTTTGCTTTCTCAGCAATTTCTGTCACTTGAAGTGTGAATTGATCATGGAGGTAATAGCACATGGGGAAAATCCAGTGGGAACTGTCTGATTTCATATGTGTTTCAGTTCAAACACTTACATTCTTTTGATTTGTAGAATGTAATTTTCACTGACAATATTAGTGGCTTTTAGAAGAGCAGCCCTTGACAGATGACATCCATCTAACCAGCTGCTGCTTAATCTGACTTCAGGCTGAAGATTGCATTATCTAACTGATTTGAAATACAGTAAATATTAATGACTGTTCATCTGTTATTTAAAATAAATACAAAGTACTGAGAGAGTGATGCTCATATTTCACCCATCTGCTGTAACTGGCTTCTTGTCATCTCTTGAGATAGTATCAACATTTGTGACTGACAGCTTTTCTTCTAGGGAAATTTCTTTGGGAAAAATCGATGTTATTTTAATTTTCTTTTTTCTCCCACAGCCTTTATTACTGTAGTTTTCAGTATGGTCAGAAATAGTGAGATGTCTCATGTGGTGTAAGTTTAAAACTGAAAAATCAAGATCTTAGTTTCCTTGTCAATCTTGCAAAAATTACCTTTCAGATGAATTCGATGTAGTCAAGAAATAATAAATAAAGTTAAGAAAATAGCAAAAATAGTATATTGCAGATTTAGAGTCATAAAATCAAAAAAATCATTTAGGTTGGAAAAGACCTCTAAGATTGTCAAGTCCAACCGCTAATCCAGCACTGCTAAGTCCACCACTAACCCATGTCCCTAAGTACCACATCCACACATCTTTTAATAGCTCCAGGGATGGTGAGTCAAACTCTTCTCTGGGCAGCCTGTTTCCATACTTGATGACCCTTTCTGTGAAGAAATCTTGCCTCAGATCCAATTGAAAGCTTCTGTGGTGCAACTTGAGGCCATTTGCTTTTGTTTCTTGGGAGAAGAGATCAACCCACAGCTGTCTACAGCCACCTTGCAGGTAGTTGTAGAGACAGATTAGGTCACCCTCAAGCTTTCTCTTCCCCAGGCTAAACACCCCCAGCTCCCTCAGCTGCTCCTCATCAGACTTGTGCTCCAGACCCTTCCCCAGCTTCATTGCCCTTTTCTGGACACTCTCCAGCACCTCAGTGTAATTCTTGTAGTGAAGGGCCCAGAACTGGACACAATACTTGAAATTCAGCAGTGCTGAGTACAGAGAGACAATCCCTGACCCAACTGTTCTGACACACTATTGCAGGTACAAACCAGGATGCCGTTGGCCTTCTTGGCCACCTGAGCACACTGCTGGCTCATGTTCAGCACCACCAGGTTTCTTTTCTGCCAGGCAGCTTTCCAGCCACTCTGCCCCAAGCCTGTAGCGCTGCCTGGGATTGTTGTCACCCAAGACAGCACCTGGCACTCGCCTTGTTGAACTTTGAACCACTGGCTTTGGCACATTGGTCCAGCCTGTCCAGATCCCTTTGCACAGCCATCCTACCTTCCAGCAGTTCAACACTCCAGCCCAGCTGAGTGGTGTCTGCAAACTGATGAAGGCTGCCCTCGATCCATCCAGATCATGAATAAAGATATTAAACAGGACTGGCCCCAGTACTGAGCCCTGAGGGACACCACTGGTGACCAGCTGCCAGCTGGATGTAACTCCATTCACCACCACTGCATCTGGGCCTGGCCATCCAGCCGGTTTCTTTCCCAGTGAACAGTACACTGGTCCAAGCCATGAGCAGCCAGTTTCTCTGGAAGAATGCTGTGGGAAATGGTGCCAAAGGCTTTACTAAAGTCTGGGTAGACAACATCCACAGCCTTCCCCTCGTCCACTAAGTGGGTCACCTTGTCACAGAAGGAGGTCAGGTTGGTCAAGCAGGACCTGCTTTTTATAAACCCCTGCTGTCTGGGCCTGATTCCCTGGTTGTCCTGTGTTTGTTGTGCAACGGCACTCAAGATGATCTGCTCCATGACCTTCCCTGCACTGAGGTCAGGCTGTCAGGCCTGTCATTTCCTAGATCTTCCTCCTGTTCCTTCCTGTAGATGGACATCACTTTTGCCAACTTCCAGTCACCTGGCACCTCCCCAGTTAGCAAGGGCTGCAGGTGGATCTACCCTGTCGGCCTTCCCCCTGATTCTTACCCATAAACACTCAACCCTAGTGTGACTATCATTTATCTCCAGGCAATCAAAACTCTCTCTAATATATACCCATCACATCTCCTTCCTTGCATGTCTCTTCTGAAGAGTTTGCAGCCACCCCTTGCAGGATTGCAGTTGTGTCAGTTATGGTTCCATGATGGCAAACACGTCAGGTTTTCTGCTGCACAATGGCTTCCAACTCCTCTTGGTTTTGTATTCAAGCAAAGACAGAACTTCCGTAGGAATACGATGGTTTCAAAAATCTGCGCTCGTGTGGTTGCTGAAGCACAGGGTAGAATTTATGACCAAAAGTTGGAAAGAAGTTAAAGTAGGGAAGAACAGGATGGTGGTTATAGTTATTCCCAATGATAAAAAAAAATTTTGCACAGGGATTTAAACTTATATTCACTGTATGTAATGCATATTAAATAAGCAGTTAGAAACATTACTATAAACTTAAAAATGCTTTAGTTGTTTCTGTGCTGGTCATCTTTGAGTTGTGTTCCTAACGTAATTTTCTACTTCATCTGCTAATTCTCAAAAAAAAAAAAAAAAAAAATCCACAAAAGAACCCCCCCACAAAACCAAAGAAAACCCATGCAATTGGTTCCTGAAAAGAAAACCCAAGAAAATTGTCTTTGCTTTCATTCTGGTTTATTTGAGAGCAAGATCAATCAAAAGTGTTTGTGTTTTTGCTTGTGAGAACTGCAGTGTCCCACAGTCTATCACTCTTGAAGTCAATTTGTTTATTAAGGGCTGTTCCAACTTTTAAAATATTGTAAACTTGAAACATTGCCATTAAGCAGCCTTAGGTCTCTTTTACAGTCCTTGCTTACTGAGTTACCTTCTCTTCCTCTATTAGTACTTTGGCATGTTCAGGCAGACTACATTGATTCCTTTATTTTGAATATTGTTAATCTTGTTGCACATTTTTCATCAAAATAGCTGTCATAAATCTGTCAGCTGTCAGAAATAGAAGTCAGCTTTGAAAACTTTTTAAAATATTGCAATGCATTTTCATTAAAGCAAGTTGTCAGCAGAGAACATATTTCTTTTCTAGACGCTGTCATACTGCTTTGATGAATGACACTGGGCAGTGCTGTTTCACTTTCTGGCCCTGGTTGGGTACAGTAGCAGCACTGCAGATGCAGGCTGAGACACCCATGTCTTCCCTATCATCCTGCTGCACCTGTTTTCCTCGCAGACAGGCGATGGAGCATTGGCACCGGCAGTAGCTCACGGACACGGACGGATTTGCATCGGGGGAAACAGATGCAGAGCAGTGGTGCAATTGTTTCTTGTCTTCTTAGAATGACAATGACTGCCTGACTTATTACAAATGTTGATGCTTGCTGCTGTAAAACAATTCACTGAACTCTAGTTCTGTGCATGTAAAAATATGTTCATTTACTGAAATATAACAAATATAATGAATTCATTTTTCTTCCTTCTTCCATGCTCCATCAGAAGTTAGGTGGGCTGAATACAGGCACTTAAATCAGATGCAAATGAACTAAATAACTTTAGCATTGCCTTTGACTTAGTGTCTTGGAGCAAGTACTTAGGCACCTGAACAGCTACGTGTGGATTACAGAACAGGGAATTAAACTTTTTTTTCCCCCCGTCATACATCTTAAAAGAATAATAGCTGACATCTACTAATTAGTAAAAATGCAAGACTTTAGTCCTTCCAAATCATAAAGTGGTGCTTTAGTAAGCAAATAAACTCTAGTAAACTATTTAATTCTTGGGATATGGAGCCACCCTTGTTTAACTAGCTTGCAAGTTTAATGTTTGTGTCTGTAGGCAGCAGGGTCCAACCAGAGCAGGGTAGGTCTTCAGGGCATTTCTGTCTAGTCCTCTGCCTCTTGGGTCTTTCCTCTCCATTCACATGCTCAGTCTTTTGAGTTGTAATTAAATGCAAAAGTGTTGGGGGGCATTTGCTAATAATTTAAGGGATTGTTCTGTAAAGATGTTACGGAGCTGGTGTATGATGCTTACTGGTGCAAAGATCAGGATAACAATCTTGTTCTACCCATTCATCCCCTTCCCTATCCCCTTCCTTTTTATGGCTTCCAAAAACCAACTATATTTTCATCTGCCAAAATAAAAAAAATAGTCCAATACGTGTATTCTCACTTTATTGGGAGGGAAAGTGCTTAACTAGCCCCTTTGAAGGTATTGCATTTATCGTATGGAAAGGTTGGGGGTTTCCTTCAGATTTCCATAGGACCTTCTAGATACCGTATGGATATTGAATCCAGGTTAAATAAATATTTGAAACTGCTCTTACCTGTTCTTAATCATTTCCAAATGTAACAGCCTGGTGATATGGAGCCCAGATAGGCTACTTTTAAATTAGTCTTGAAGTTGATAGGTATGTATTGATGTACTCAGTGAATTTATGTTTTGGTAACTTGCAGAGATTAACACATTAATCTTTTGCTGCATTTTAGTAAACACATCATGATTCTCAAACCCTGAAATTGAAAACCTGTTGCCAATTTGGACCTTGCTTGTCTTTGCTCATACTGTTTAGATCAGCATTTGGGTTGGACTCCTAAAATGAAGCAACTGTATCTCACGCTTTGATCAAACAAAAAAATACTTTTAGGCTTCCTGATTTTTGATTCAAGTTTCCTTGTTATAATCCTAAAATTGTATCATAGGAATGATAATCTGAAGGAAAAAAAAAGTCCCTTTTAAAAATGCTAGTTTTTTTAAATTCTAAAATGGAGCCTGGATTTTTAAGTAATTTTAATTTATTTTTCAAGTTCTTTCTATTGCTTTTGACTTCATCTTTTCATCACTGCTTATTTTCTTTATTCTACTGCTAGAAAGCTGGTTTTACAGAAAGACTGAAGTGAAAAAGCACAAGGCTTTCTGTTGCTATTATGGGAATTATTCTTGGAGCCATGACAAATTTAATAAGAAGTGGAAAAAAAAGCAGTAAGATTTTTTTAATTGGTTTTACCTTCTGCTTCATTATGTGTGTAGTTCAGTAGGTAAATCAATAGCAACATCTGTAACACAGTGAATTAATTTAATAGAAAAAGTTTGGAAGCAGTAAATTTGTGACATGATAACGAACTTCAGTGTAGACAGAATTAAGGCAGGATTAACTTTTTCTTTTTTAAATAAAAACTTTTAAGATAATAGCTGATTAAAGTAAGTAAGAAGTTTCTAGATTTTTAGAAAAGAATTCCAGTACAGAATATAAGCATAATATAAAGAAATCCCAGAGATCTAACTGTAGAAGGAGAGAGGATAGACAAGACTCTTTACTGGAAGTCAGCAGAACAACTGGAGGACCTCTGGGTAAAATTGATGTTCCGCTCCTCCTGTGGCTGGCTGTGTTTTGACTCTGTCACAAACATCCTCTGTGATTCTGGGCAAGTCTGTTTTGGAGAAATTATTGGTATGGTACACCCCGGTAATGAGGAGAAGGAATGTGGCACAGCCAGCTCGGATTTTGTTATACAATACAACTGCTTGTAAGCAAGAGCGGGGTCTGAATTGACAAAGGAACAAACATGAAGAAAGACTTTGCAATTGACTGCTCTTTTAAAGTCCTGATGTTTTTATGAATTTGATCTTGTGGGGAGGGTTGACGTGTTTTCTAACTCCTATGTTTGTTAATATAAGTCATATTTCACAAATCTTTTGGGGGTGCTCTGGTGGAATTAGGATGAACTTTGATATTTCTCACTTGGATTTCTGAAAGATGTTTGACAAGGTCTGTCTCCAAAAGCTCTAAAGAAGATTTAACAGCCATGGAATAAGGGAGAAAGTTGTCTGCAGCTAAGGAAAAAAATAAAAATAGGAATAGCGGGGAAGGGTAAATACCAAGGTTTTATTGTCAACAGTAGAAGGTCACCAGCATTTCAGAGATGACTGAGACTTGTGCTCTTAGACAGAACTATAAATGAGCTAGAGAGGGAAGCAGCAGATAGCAAAACTGAGGGATGATCCTAAGCTTTTTAGAGTGTTAGAGACTGGGTTTACCACAGTCTTTCACATCTAGTTGTCAGGGGACTGTGTTGGGCATTACAATGATAGACGAAACCGAGTTCAGTTAAATACTGAGGGTTTGTAGGGTTTTTTTTCTCCTGTTTTCAATTTTATATCTGAAGTAATGAGCTTTGAGATAGCTGTTAGAACTAAGGATGGAGATCTTGTGCTTACAATTTATAATTTAACAAAAATATCTCTGTGCTCAGTAGCATAGGATCGTGTAATTCATTGTCTTTTATGTCACAGTTTGATGCTTTGTAATGCTTACTTCTCTGTGTAGGTTTTCTGTAGAAAAAATTATTTGTCAATGGTACCTGAGATACATTTAGGTTTCTGTATCAGCATCAATAAATGTATGCTTAGATTATATGTTTGTCTTTAAAAACAGAAATCTTACTTTCTACTTTTGTGAGATTGTACTGCTGAACTGGCTAGAGCGAGGTATTTTACATGCTGTAAAGGCGTTACTTGTTTGTGGGTTTGCGATATAGAATGATATTCATCACACGTTCATAAGTGACTAATTTATATAGTACTTTTAAATTTATGTTGATATTTACAGTGGTGTGAATTTTCTCACAGCATTTTTAATTTTTTGTTTCTACTTGTATTGCATCGTAATTGTTGATAAGATGGAGAGATGGTCCTGCCATCTAGTGATGTAACAGCATGGAAATGTATTCACTGAGTGTAAATATGAGCACTTGTTTGTATTTGGTGTATAATGTGATAGGCAGAGTACTTTATCCAGGATATTTACAGTGAGGTCTAAGTGAATAATAAAGGAGGACTACAGTAATTCAGTTTTCTTTTTTTTGGAAAAATCTGAAATAGTCTAGGGAATTATATTGGAGTAATTGCATGAGTGACCCAATGAGAAGTACCTCCCTGTCCTTGCTGTCCATTCTGAATCCAGTATATTTGCCCCAACTGTGGCAGTTTTCAAAGCCAGGTTGGTTAAGGCCTTAAGCAAACCTGGTCCAGCAGGAGGTGTTCCTGCATATGACAGGGGGGGTTGGGACTATATCATCTCCAAGGTCCATTCCAACCCCTGAACATTCTATGAATCTGTGATTTATAAATGCCTCATCTGTAGTAGTCAAAACAATTCTTCATATTCATAATTAAAGAAATGTTATTGAAACCTTTTCAGTCAGTCTGTTTTGCCTTGTTCAGGTGCTCGCAAATGTGACAATGACATGTCAGTCTGTGATGTCCCTTCCTGAAGGCTGACTGCAACTAGTGTGAGGCTTCTCTCGTCATGCTCTGGTGACAGGCAGGTTTTGGCTCTGAATTGTTCTGGAGGAGCAGCTGTAGTTTGGCCTCACTGGGCTGTGCTTTGGTGGAACCATTTTCTGGTTATCAACCACTGAGGGAGCGGAAGCAGATTAGGGAGTGGAGCTGAAGTTAGCCTCTGCAAAAGCCTTGTGTCCAGATGCTGTCAAAGCTCCAATTTAAAGAAGTGTCTTGGATGCCTGAATGCCTAAATCCCTTGACTTTGACAGTCTCCTGACATCTTACCCAATGCTGCAAAGTTGTTTATCAGAATTCATTAAATTGTAGGAGCATGCTTGTTATCTGTGTGTCTGATTCTCTCTCACACCCCTTCCTGGTAGCAAGCCCAGCCTCAGCCATCCTGGTGGCTCCTCTTACTTGCCTTTGTCCCTTTTGGCAAAGGAGCCGAAGAAACCCGTGCAGAGCTGGAATAAAGCAGTTTCCATTAACAGCATGCAATTAAGTGGCGGGTGATGCAGGCCCTGGCTAAAGGCTCTTGTCGCTCTGGGCCTTTTCTGTTGGCTTTCCAGTCAGGTTGCCTGTTTTGTTTTGCTTGAGTTCAGGCCAAAATGAAATGGTATCCAGCTGCCCTAGTTGATATTTAATCTCCTTTGGTGCTTCAACCTCCGTGTGTTCCAGGATTAGATTCCTCTGGTTTGTCTTGTCAAATAAACATCAGCATTTAACGATGTTAGATGGGTAAGAGCATTAGGTGAATAACCTGCTTCTCCATGTTAGCACTGTGGCACTTCACACAGGTGGTGTCAAGGCTGTCGCAGGTACTGTACACTCAATTAAACTGGGAAAATTGTATTTTCCATTGAGTGGCTACAGCTATGCTGAAACCTGAGTGTGTTGAGCTGCTTAGGTTAAATATTTCACTAAATCTACTACAGTCATTTAAATAAAAATTGTTGGAATGAATTATTGCTTCAGATATTTTCAACAGCACCTGAATGTATAGATGAAAAAAGCAATATAGAATATGATAGATTTACAGGTTATGAAAGGGATGCTGGTTTTTAATATCCTTTGCCCTTTAAAATTTTAATAATGGCATATTTTTATGTGGAGTTAATGAGCCCTGAAAGTAAATCAGGATTGAAACTGAAGGTCATGTTATTTTTATTTACTTTTTCAATAAGGATTGGGAACAAGGATAGTGTTTAGCTGCATTTATGTTTCTCAAGAATATGGTGCAAAGTTAAGTGTCATGGGGTTTTTATCTCAAATATGCACTAATAGTGCATTTTTTCCCTTTTATGTTCCAGTATTTGCCCCTTTAAGAAAATATATATATATATATATGCATATAGTTGTGGTTTCTTAAGCTTTGGTAAATTTTATACTGTAGAAATCTTATGTGAGTTCACTGCATGCTGTGCATTAAATACTTCTGTATAGATAGTTTGCTTTTCAGCATAAAACAGTAAGTGCTTTGAGAACTATTGCTGAAGGATTCTGAGTGGGAACTGGGTACTGAGATGACAGTAAGGTGTGATTTGTTATGGCACTGAACATTATACATTAGAGTAGCAATTACCAAAATCTCCCTCACTCCATTTATTCCAGAGAAAATTCTCTTGTTAATAAGAACAGCTTTTATTCAAAGTAGAGAATTTTGCACACTTCTTAGCACTGGTTTTGTGGCAAAGATTAACTGGTAGATCATAATTTGATCTTTTATGTTGAGTGCATTCATACATTTGAAGAATGGTGGGTAAAACTGGATCCTGCCATTGCAGGGACATGTCTGCCCTAATAATGCAACCCCAAAGAACAGATCCGAATCTGAAATTTATGTATGTGTGCTTGTTTATGTCTGTGTACACACACAGGAGAGTGTTCCATCTTACTTGAGTAGAGAGAGCTTCAATCCTGCTAGTGTTTGTGGGAGGTTCCTTGTCCAAAATTCACCTGCAGCTGTATCTTGGTGGAGTTAGGAACTGTACCTGTGGCATTAACATACAGGCTTTTTTTTGCTCTTTTTTGCAAAGGGAAAACGTGACTTTAGCGAGGTCTTGGGTGTTATTTTCTGCCCCTTTGTTGTGTAAGTAACAGGTAACGTGTTCAAATTGTATGAAAATTAACGTGGTCTATATTTTTAGGCAGGCCTAAAAGCTCTTTATAAAAGCCCCTTTTCCGCAGTGTATTTGCCACGGGCGGGTGAGCATAAGCTTGGTGCTCTCACAGCTTTTCTGTAGCACCTGGTTTGAAACCTGAGCATGTGCCAATGCCAGGGAGGTGGCAGCCAGGGCAGCAGGGAGCTGCTCTGCTCGTTTCAGGCCTCTGCAGCCCAGAGTTATTGTTCATAATGAAGATTCTCTTTCTGTTCTCAGTACGGGTGTCATTAATGGGAGAAACTATTTGAGAATGAACTACAGACAGGTACAGGTCGCTGTAGCCAGGTGCTTAATTATTGTCATTAGGAAGCATTAGGAAGTTCCTGGTGTGCACTTTTAGAAATGTAACAGTGAGTGAACCTCTTTAGATTTTGATGGATTTGTCCATTGTATTAAAGGGTGATTAAAATGATTAGATGTGCAGTGTTGAAGTATTAATTTTTTGAACATATTTATCAAGAAGAGGTAATAATTATAGCCTACTTGATAATGTTATACACATCACACTCCTTTTAGCTGATTTTTTTCCTGCAACTTTGCCAGATTTTAATTAACATATTTGAAAACAAGTATGAAAACTTGTGCATTTATAATTAAATCTTTAATATCGTTATTATTATTGTGCTTTCAAAAAGGTGTATTTAGTATAGAAAAATGGCCTAGAATTACAGTGAGTTATAATGATCTTCATGAAAGCACTGGGGTTATACGTGAAGCAGATGGCGCTCCTTTTTATTGGGGAAAAAAGAAGCAGCCTGAATGAAAACAAACTTTTCTCTGGACTCAGGGCTTTGTTATAAAATGATTCAGAATGAACAAGGTGCTTTCCACAGAGGTTCACTGAGAACAACCCACTCATCGCTCCCTATGAATGCTTTGGGCCCAGAAAACTTTCTCATTTCCATCTTGCTTTTAAAAACACTTTTTTTGTGGCAGCTGTATTTGCCGTTCTGTTTGCTTTCCTGTTTCAGAGTGGGATGGAAGAACGTGGAGACACGAGCTACCTCTTGTGTTCAGTCTCTTTAATTACACTCAGGGGGCTTTTTCTTTCCTGTTCTTTTTGGTTCCCCTGCCTCTGTGCCCAGGAAGGCTGGGTAATCACTTGTGTCAATGTGTAGATTTCAAATACTTTTCTGAAAGATTAAAAAAAGTAACAGTAGTGTTTTGCTATTATGCAGAAAGGTAGATGAGGCTGTATTTCTACCTGTATGTCTTTTCATGAGATATGCATTTTTTTTTGAAGCTCTCATTATGGAAGAGCTGGTCTTCATTTTGCATTGGTGAAAATTAGTAAATGTTAAGGAAAAAGATCTGAATTTACTGTCTTTTTTTTTTGTTGTTGGTTTTTTGTTTGGTTTGGTTTTTTTTTACTTTCTATTAAAGTGTTTCAAAATCTGTAACTAATTCAGATACATGTAACCTGTGTAAATGAAGATGGATAAAATAACCATAGGTGTAGTTTTATGGCATGCATTTTTTAGTGATTGTTCAATAGAGAAAAAAAAGTATATTACAAATACCAAGAAGTGACTGACTGATGGATTATTTTTTTCCTAGTCATTTGGAAAATTTTTGTTATATTTAAACATTGTTTAGGGAGAATCTGGCCTGGCAATTTTTAATACTGGTGTATCTATTTTGTCCTAAAGGAATTCAAATATGATTAACTTCTGTAGAAGGAACATATAATGCTACAAGCTTTTACAGCATATAGTATGATCTAAGCTATTAACATCAGATCATTACTTGAAAATTCAAAGTTCTCTTTTCTTTTTAGGAAGATGCTGTTATAGGGTAGGGCTCTTCAACTTTCTTGATTTCTGGACTCCTAGACATTTTCCAGTGATACCCTTTATTAATTTCTGAATCAATTCTTTCTACTTCTTCGCTTATCCCAGCTATTGGAGACATATCAGATATATGAATCTATTTTGAATCTGAAATTAAGGAAAAAGAATTAGATTTTTTGTAGTACAAAGATTACTAATTCCAAATCATTTTAGGTGATAACAGTATCATTGCAAGGGTAATTTTATATTTATCTCCTTAATCAGCCAGTTTAAAAATTAAAATTAAAAATACTTCTTTAATTCTAAATTAGTTATCAGCAGAAAAGCAAGGTGCACGAGCATTACTGGTGTCAAGTGCAAGTTAATGGCTTGAATTCCAGCACCATACTTGGTGCAAACCAGTAAAGCTACAGATTTGCAAAAGGGTCTAAATAAATATCTGAGGGTATGGTGGTGTAACATAGAACTTCCCCCTGCAACTCTAAAGTAGCCCATATAGAAGAAGGGAAACGTTCTGCTCTTTGCATAAGTATTATATTTGGGGACTTATGTCCAGCTTTTGTTCATCCATACGTTTGTAAACATGGAGATAGGCTTTCTGTTACTCAGTAACTCTGTAACTGAGGTTTTTTTCGTGGATATCTAGTATCAGCTGTAAATGGGAATGCAAAATATTAATGTACAGAAAATGTCACAAGTAGAGGGACTTCTGACTGCAGTCTCCTCCATGATGATTTAATATGTTTTAAACACAGTGGTTCTTGTTGGTATGTGAGACTAACTTCTCAGATATTAAAAGCTGTCCTTATCAATCAGTTGATTCTCCCTTTTTCCTGGAATTTTTGCTCTTTGGTGGTTTTGCTTTCAGCTACCTTGACAGGTAGCTGAAGATTTTTCTTTTTCTTAGTAGTTTTGCTGAGCCCTAAAATGCTTTTGTTATCTCTAATGTGGCAGAAATGTAGTGCAAAGTATTTCAGCTGGGTCTTCTCTTTCTGTGCATTTTAAAACACCAAAGATGCTTGTAGAGAAGCACAAAGAATGGTTTGTTTCCTGTTTCAGTAAACAGTTCTGTTAGACACAGTAGTTATTGATTAAGGAATCTTCCTTCGAGTTCTTAATTTCTGGCAGTATTTTATATGTGTCATGGATTTATATATTTCATGTTCCATTGGAAAATACTTTAAGTGGTATTTTTCTAAATACAAATGCTTTTTTCTTCCTTATATTGTCACAACAGATCGTGAACCCAGATGCCACTCTTCATGAGTTTTGATTTTCTGGTGAGGTGTACCCTTGGTTTGTGTTGCACAGTTCGGCCGAGGGTGCCATGTGGATGGGCTGGCTCACTTGTTAGCTTTGTCTGAGTTTGCTTCTGGGTTTCCCGCAATTTGTCGTGTGTGTGCAAGTTTTGCAGTTTATTTGTGCACAAAATCCAGTGCAGACCTCTTGTGAGACTTGTGTGTGGAGATTTATTTAGATGAGAGGAAAATAGCTGAACACTTGCTTTCAGCTGAGATGTGGAAGCAGCAAGATTTCCTTCGGTGTTCTTGTCCAAACTGTGGCAGAACAAGACAGAGATGCCTCACAGACTGACCAGATCATGCAACTGCTGGTATTAACACCAGTTTTGCAATATGTCCATTTTCAAATATACACATTTTCAAACACCTACATTTTCAAATTTTAATTCCCAGTGAACAGTTTGCATTTGGACGTGGTTGAGTGTTTGTTTAAATACACTGAGTATTAGGTTTTTCTTCATTTAGGACCTTCACTCAGGTTTTATTTGGCTGTATTAGGTATCTTGGTCTAAATTGAAGGGAATGAACTGGGTGGCTGCTGCATCCATGTGCCTCTGATAGGGAGGCTGCTGGCCAAGGCTTGGAGATAGCATTTAAGTTCCTATGAATCTGACTGTCTCCAGTAAATGCTGCTCATCTCAAAGCAACATTTTTCCCTGGAAGATAGTACTTTTAGTGCTGGACAAGTAGGTAAAGTGACTCCAAGGAGAGAGAGACATTTCACTGTTGTTTTATATATTTAGGAAGCTGCTGCTGCTGCTTTTTTCATTTTCCTCACTTAAAATGTTTTATCTAATTCAGGATGTTTCAAGTTATTATTCTAGACAGTCGCTTAAATAAAAATAAACAATTTAAAATACATCATTAAAAGTATCTTATGCCCCAAATGGAGTCTATGATGTGTCCCACAGGACCAGAAAATGAACCTTAGAATATTATGGACAATTTGAAATGGGCAGATTTAATTATAGCAGGAGTGTGCAATTACTGAATGAGGTATGAGAGACATGGGAAATGTTCCCATCTAAATAATGACCAGAATGTGCTTGTTCTAATAATATTCCATAACACATTTAGGGCCCTAGGATTACAACACTTTCAGGTTATTAGAAGACGATGATAATAGTGTGTTTTATTGCCAAATTACTACCATATTCTCTGAGGTATGAAGTGATATTAATGACCATTTTCAATAAGGAATAGCATTTTGCAACATCAGTAGCATTTAACCATATTAAAATATGTTGTGTTGTGCAGTAAAGCCCTGGGGTATAGAGATGAAAACTAAAGGGTTTAATTTTGAGATGCAATTGGGAAATTATTTGGACATTCAAAAAAGCTTTAGGGTACAAATATATTAATGAAGTATGTTTTTTAACTATTTGCAATAAATAAAAAGATGCATGTATATTACCTAGTTGTAATTTTGGTTTATAAAAATGTTAAAATTGGTACATGACCTACATTCTGCTTAGTGTGCTGTATAAAATTTCAATTATCTATGTGTCTGCTAAATCTACAAATGAACCAATAAAAGAGAAAATTAGTACATATATGTAAATGAATGCTGGTTGGAACACATATTAAAAATATTTTTCATGAAGGAGGAAGCTTTATAGAATAGGTGACAAGATAACATTCAGTTTCTCTAGTAGCATGCTCTCTTAATGAGGAACTCTGTGTTCAAACAATTTACCAACAGCCATTCTTTACAGATTTGTGTGCCTCTTTAACTGTAAATATTGCAGTATTTGTTTTGCCAAGGTCAGATGCTCACACTTGGTGACATTATTGTCTTTGATCTAATCAGCTGTAACTCTCATACCATCTGGTTAAGTTATTATGTTAATTCCAAGTAAGTAAGTTAATTCCAGTCACTCACAACTGCCAAAGATGGGCAATTTTATGATGTCAAAATATGCTTCAGAAGCTAAATAAACCCACTGTACATCTTGTGTGTTATGGAATGTTGTAAAAACTAAAGATATATTTTCCTGTGGGAGCATCATTTTCATTTGCTTAAAACAAATCCGAGTTTTATTTAGAGTCATAAAAATAAGGAAATCATATTGTGGTTTTATAGTCACTGTAAAATACCATAAAATATTTGTAAGTTACCATCTTGCTGTTGAGTCAACAACTGAGGAATCACATGTGATATACATTCTAATGGTATATGATATCATTTTATACTGTACAAATACTGTTAAATGGGTACAACAGGGTACATTTAGGATTGGTTTGCAGCCACAACCTTGTATTTAATGTCAAATGTGGAACTGTCAGAATTACAAAGCTTGACATGGGTCTGTATAGAAATAATTGGAGGAACTTTCTTTCTGTTGACTTAGAACTTTAGTTCTGCTTAAAGATAATGAAAGTTAAATCTGTGCTTTAATTCTGTGCTAGATCATGGGAGCTTCAGTTCTGCTCCCAATGTACAAAGATCATGATTTGAGTGCTGAAATTTCAAGAAATTCAATTTTAGAAATCCTTGGAATTTGTTCAAAGTTCACCATGAGAGTATCATTCTTCTGATACTGCATGAGAACGTGTCTTCGTTAACTGAAGCACTCAAAGTTTCAGCTAAAACCTGTGTTGTCAAACTTGAGATTAAATTCATCAGAATTTGATGAAATGTTAAAGACTGAAAACCATCAAATTTTAGTTAGGACCTGAGTATATCTTGGTTCAGCTCCAATTTCATGTGAATCTTTTTTTGCCATACTGTTTTGAAATAGTCAGTTTGTGGCTCTCACACAACTTGGGACTACCCTACCTGTTGCTCTCTTTCTTATCTCACAATTCTTCTGCTATTTAAGATTAAAATAGAAAGTCTTGTTCTAGTCCTAAACAGAAACTTAGTTAGATTATGTCAGATAATAAAATCTGGAGTCCCATGAGTCTTCATGGCTTTAGATCCATAGGGCACTGAAGAGGTGCTGTCTGGTGGCTTTGATATTGGAGCTGTTGTGTCTAAATGAACAGAATTATTTGAACCTCTCTCAGGGAAGGATTAGTGTTTGGTGGCACAATACGCAAATCACTTGCTTAGTAACATGGCATGTAATGCAATTTGAGATGGACTTTCAACTAGTCCAGTTTTATGCGTAATAACTTAAAAGCAAAATAGAGGCTTAAATATTACACTATTTCTGTTGGTCTCACAGTTTAATATGGTGTATTTGACTGGATCCTGTTCCAATAAAATCATATGGGGGTGCACGTATGGATTAAATGGCTCTTGTAAGTAGTGATAATAACTTGATATTGGTAAACATTGATAAATCCAAAGTGTGTGTTTTCTGTTGGCAGAAAAAAGCAAATGAGCTCTTTCTTCCCATTCTGTATTCAGAACTGCAGTCACCTGCTATGCTGGAGAAAAGGAGGGAGGTATGGGCTGTCTTCTCCTCTCCAGCTGATGGGCTGTGCTCGTTTGGCAACACTCCTTGGTGGGGGTCTCCTAGTTTTTGATATTCTCTATTAGCACAAGGAAAGTTCTGAGCAGTGATGACTGGGGAGTGCAAAGTGCTGTTCATTTTGTAAATTGGCAGTTGATGGCAATATTGTCAGTGCATGCTATATTTTCCTTCACTGGTGGCTTGTAGAAATGGTATCAAGTTTAATACATAATTTTGTAATTTTTTTTCAAATGAGAACCTCGATTATCATTTAGCGATGTAGTTATCTATCTATCTATCTATCTATCTATCTATCTATCTATCTATCTATCTATCTATCTATCTATCTATATCTATCTATCTATCTATCTATCTATCTATCTATCTATCTATATGTGCGTATGTATGTATATGTATTTGTAGGTCCATGTTTACATAGCTGTTTGTAATTGTATTGCCAGGACAGGTCTGCTCTGTGCTTATGTACATTCTAGACTTACTTAAACTCTCTGGCTTTTTAAGGATCTAAATCCATCAGTGCTTCTGGTACAGATTTCTAAGGGAGAATACTGTCAATTTGAAAATTGCATTTGAATTTAAAAGATATTAAGTGTGTAAATACCAAAAAAATTCAAATTCATATGAGCTATAGGAATTTATTTTCAACGCATTTACTTTTTCTGTCTTTGAATAAAATGTATCACGTCTCTGTGTACAGGTCCTTCTCTGTATTTCATAAAAAAAGCAGTGTAGTAACAAAGCCACTGTTTATTCAAACCAAAGGGGGTTTTTGATGATCTCTCTCTTCAGGAAGAAGCCCCAATATCTTCACAGGAGATACATATATTTTTTTCTAAAAAATGAATGCAAAGAGGAACCACTTTTTCTACACTCCTGTGTGGCTGAGTGCACTAAGACCCCTTTCCTGTTCTTTCTGGCTCCTCAGGAAATGCTCTGGGGCAGAAGTGATATTACTCCATACGCAGCCTCAGAAACAGAGATCAGAAGAAATTCTTAATTTTTGTTGAACTTGTTCTTTTTTATCCTTTACCCCTGGATAGAGAGACCTGTGACTTGAGGTTGTGGTTGGGCTTCACCCGCATACCTGTGCAGGGAGAAGGTGGAGAGGTAATCCCCTTCCCACAGTCCCTGCTGTGCCCCGTGGAGCCAGGCTGGTGCCAGGGTGCCCAGGGCAGCTCTCTGCTCGCCCTGCTCTGCCAGGAGTCACAGCTGCAGAGAAGCAGCTGTTCAGTGTTAGCAAGGCTGGTCTGGGCAACTATACCTAGGCTAAGGATTTTGAGAAATAGTTTTAAAACCATGTCAGACAGAGATTTCTGAATTTTCTCATTTATAAAATCAAAGTGTTCTTAGTGCACTGTCGCCAGTGCTGCTCTCACCACAGTCATTATTTACATACTGGAAGCAAAAGCAGCCTGTTGTTTAATTTACTGAAATAAGTGTAATCCATTAGTGAATAGTTGAAATTGCTGTAGCAAATAGCATTAGATAGCTCACAAAGTGGCTATATAGAGCTTTGGGGAAAGCTAATCTTTTTGTTTCGGGTTATCAGAAGATTCCTTCTGATATTCTGCATAAAATTTCATCTGTTTCATATCAAATAGAGCTCTGGGTTTTGTAGCTCAGTGACATTCCTTTCAAAATGCTGCTTGTGCTGTGAATTTGCAAGTGCTGGGATTGGCAGTGTAGTAGCTCCATTTTCAGTCTGCATGGAAGATGCACTAACTGTTCAGCAGAGGTCACTGTAAGTTTGTGGTTGAGACATTTTAATGCAACTTATCAAAATGTAGTACTGAAAATATTAGTATTATGATTAGGAAATTCTTGTGCCTGCATCAGCTTTGAAATTAAGCACTCTGAATGTTAAGAAAGATCTTTTTTTTTGTCAAAGTAGAAAGTGGAGGTGATTACAAGATTTCAAAGAAACTTGAATAGCCTTAAGAAATGTGGCATATATCCAGAATTCACTGCTCTTTAATATTACTTATCAAGATTTATCCAAATGATGACTTCTGTAGATGTGCCTCCTCCTCCTTCCAAATTGTTTCACTCCTTCTATCCCCCAAGAGCCAGGTGTGCCAGTGCTCTTCCGTAGCAGAAATGTTTACACCTTCCCAGAGCTCACGTCTTGCACTTATAGGCCCCAAGATGAAGACAAAAAGGAGCGTGGCTTTCCTGTTTCTTTTGTGACTTCCTGAAGGCAGCATTGAAATCAGTTGTAAGCTCCATCTATTTTCCAGCTCTGTATGTTTTCTCTTGTTCCCTTCATCATTGCAGTAAGCTTTTTAAGCTGTGTGGCAGCAGAGTAACCTTTTGCTGCTGTTTTCCCCCTGGACTGTGTACCTCTACTCTGCCAGTGTCATGGGGGGATCAGTAGCAGTCCTCATCATCTGCTGTTTGATAATGTTTTCCATTATCAAAGAAACCAAACCACTCCTAGAGCTTCTGAAAAATGCTGGTTTAAAGCTTTTTATTTTCCTACTACCAATTGCTAATTATAGCTGTGATAACCAGTCCTTGGAGAAATCTTGAAAGTCACCCTTCCTATAAAGACAACTTCCGATTCTGATTAACCAGAAAGCTAATGAGGCTTTCGAGTCTTCTGGATTTTTCACTTGATCTTAGTTCTTCAAGGGCTTGTATAATCTTATTATGGAAATAATGCCAACAGATGTTTGCAATTTTGCATCCACTGCAGCTCTATCACTGCATAGGCATGGGAGACACTGGAAGTTGATTAGCAGGGAAAAGCAGGTGGAGTTAGATTGTTGCTGCATGTTTAGATGGATTGAGAAGGAGCTTCAATTTCATTCAAGAAATTATAGGAAGGAGGAGTTCGTTTAACCAAAGACATTGCGGAGTGGAAATGATGGTTGTGAAGTTTACACCAGGAGGAGTCTGTTGTTGGATCAGCAAACAGAGCCTTGTCCCAATATATATTCTCGTTTTATGCTGACTGTTTGTCAGTTTGCAAATGTTTTTTGTGGTTGCACTGAGGTGAAGTAAACTGGAAATTCAGCAGGATGAGCCTTGCAATAAATCATGTCTGTATTTGTGACTTTGGAAAAAATTAATTTTGGTGGTTGCCAGAAATGGGAATTGTATCATTGGTTACGTGACTTTGTATGGTTCTGTGGCTTTTCAGTTGTATTCCAGCTTAGTCATGATTCACAGTACCATATTTTGAAAGCCAGAAAACCTCTCCAAAGAGTGCCCTGAGGGTGGCAGGACACGTAGTGGTCAGTGGTATTTGCGTATTCCTCCTCCACAATGTAGTGAAGTTTTTTTGAGTATGCCTCACTCCCAAAGAAGCATCTGGGGCAAAGATGATTAGCAAAGGGATTGATCTGGCCCTCCCTGGACAAAGAATTATGGCTCCAGCTTTGGCAGGGAGTCAGAAATTCAGATACAATCTGTAGTTCAAAGTAACCTCCTGGGGCAGGGTCCCAAGTGGCTGGATAGGAGATTGTAGCCAGTGAAATTGGAGATGGAAGTCTCAAACGCCCTCCCCTCTCGTGGGAAGCAGGTACCAAAAGGCAGGTGTGTACTGCCATGATGAAGTACTGATACTTCGAAGTAGAGGCTTTGAAAACAGCATTGTTGGTGTGAACCTGATGTTCTCTTTGTTCCTTTCTCTGGAGGGTAATGAGGCAAAGTCAAAAGCTGGAGTGCAGTAGAGTACTGGGTTTAACATTTATGTAAAATTTGTGGCCAGAATTTAAAAAGCTATGCATCGAACTGTCAGTTCCCACCCTCTCTTCAGTGTTTCTTCTCTCCAGCTGTAATAGCTATAAACTGTTATGCCCCATCTGAATATTGCATGCTCCCTTCCATTTGGATCTTATGAAGATGAACTGTGCTGATTAGGCCAACATTAAGGTAGTAACTACCCGTAAGTCAGTAAGATCAGTATTTTACTGCTAGACTACACCTTATCCTGTCTCGCGTTGGCCTTTTTAGCCATCAGCGCGCTTGTAGCAAGCGTGGGTAGAGCCCTTCCCAAATCTTCGTTCGCGAAGCCTAGCCATGATGACACCTTATCACAAACTTCCCTTTGACCAGGATACAAAATATCCTTTTTGAATCGTCATCTTGAAATATTCATAGTTGTTTCTGTAAAGATGAAGTGACTGAGGTAATGCATTTATGGAGATATCTGCATGGATAGAGAAAGGTTTTATGCAAAGCATTGATTAAAGATGAGAGTTTGTTATCTGTAAGAGGCTGTATGTCCAGGGAGTGTAATTTTGTGGTGGGCCTGTGCTAAAGGATTTTTCAGCTTATAATGTTTCAGGTGTTGCTGTGCGGGTGCAGTTTGGGATTCCTGGCACTGGTATTTCTGATGTAAATAACTGCTGCTAAGCAGGTACAAACACCTGATCCTCCTCACAGTGAACTGACACAATTTGCAAGCTCATGGCTTCTTTCTGTGAAAGAATTTAGTGCCTTGGTGTCTTCAGAATGGAAAGATTTTGGTCTGGCCAGTTTCATGTGTTTTTGTTGCTGTTTTATTTTGTTGTTTGGTTTTTTTGTTTTGTTTTGTTTTTTTCATCCTCAATCCCCCAGCTCCTTGGCAAAGTAAATGTCAGTTTTGCCTCCGAGACTGGTTTTGTGCATGGTAGAGAAAAGTGTGCGTGTACGATGGGGCTGACTTAGGGATCTCGAATGTGAAAAGGCGTTTGCTTTTTCATCAAAGTGTGTTCTCTATTCAAAAAATAATAGGACATAAGGACTGGAAACAGGCAGCAGCTCATCCTGTGGTCTGAGCAGTGCTCACCTGCGCAGCACCGGGGACTCACATAGAGAAGGTGCTTCTTTTGGTCATTTCCTTTCAGCTTTTGTCAGTAACCAGAACATTTTCAAATAGTAAAACAGAAATTGCCAACTCCTTCTCAATTAGTGGTATAACTTGTATCACTTTTCTGGTCCAATTCCCAAATTGGGCAAACAAAAGAAACCCCCTTAATTTGTGCTGTATTTATGGAAATGTTGGGCTTTTCCCAAAAAACTGATGAGAAACCATACTAGTTTAACCTTTTCATACTAAGGTGTGGATGAGAACAGGAATATAATTTTAACACCTCCTCTTGGGAAAATAAATTGAAAATGTTTCATACGTGACACCAGTGGTAAATAGCATTCTGCTTGTTTTCTGTGTATTAGATACATACAAGATACGAATTGGATTTATAGAAAAAGATGTTGTTACTATCTTACTGAAACATATTTCTTATAACTTTTAATGCTGTGGTGTGATTCTGCAGTCTTTTCAGTGAATATCCACAGTTCTAAGACAAATATGTAAACAACAATGAAGACAAACTTTGAAATTCAGAAGTAGTTATCCAAATAGGTCCCACAGGGACCTCAGCCATGTTGCCTGCAGGCTTTTCACACAGGTAAGGCAGAAAGCACCTTCAGAATCTCAGATGGTGGCAAAATTCATGTCATCGGCAGCCTTTACAGAGGCAGTGACTTCCAGCTGCTGCTCTTTGCACTGGAACATGAAATATTGTTCCTAATCCCATTATCCTGCTCTCCATATCCATGTAGAAATTAATTCATTATTATTCTTGTTCATTTATTATCACTTTGTTTACAAATAGATTATGAAAAGTAGAAAATAAGAACCTCACCATGCCAGTATTCAGTGACCAGGTGCTGCCCAGGATTCAGATGAACTGCAGTTGAGAAAAGTGATGAAGCACCTTCCAAAGAAGCTGCTTGCTTGCTTCATTAAATTATCCCCTCTACAAAATTGTATGTTTCTTTCAAAATAGTGCATTTAGTGGCCTTTGATATGAACAGTGAAATAAATATTTTGCTTTATATGTATTTTGATTAGTTATTGGCATTTTGGCTCTTTGTGATTTTCCACATACTAATATTTAATATACAAAAGGCTAGGGTATTCAATATCTATGCAAACCTTCCATATTATATCCATTATTTCCATTATTAACCTTGCTTAAGAAAAAATATGGACCAGTTATAAGGAGAAATGCCCTCTGGGGACATGCTCCTTCCTCTAACTTGGGTCAGATTGGTTTTATTTCTTTGTAGTTTAAGTTTCAGGCTGGTGATACCACTGAGTTCTTTCTACACCTTTCCAAATGTAGATACTGAACTGGGGATGAAGTTAACCTCCAAGCAATTATGTGTTCTCCTTTTACAACCAAGTATCCCTTTTGTTGCTGCTGTTTTGAGTGTGTCTTTATTTATTTATATGTATATATAAGGATTTTGTAGTGGTTTATAAGCAATGTCTCAGCCTGGGTTTTGTAGCCAATTATGGTCTTTTCTGAAATAGTTTTCTGAAAGAAGTTTTGGATGTAGCAAGTAGTTAGCTAAATTGAATAGAACTTGGAAATTTTTTTGGTCCAAATTGTGTGTGTGAAAACTCTGCTTCCCAGCTCAGGGTGTCACTCATCCAATTTGCTGATTTAGAAGATAAGATTGCTTGACAGTAAATTTAATCTAGGCAAGGTCATTGGGAAAATTTAGAAGCATCTCAGCTGGGCAAAGGAGGAATGTTTTTGTGGCTCTACCTGCTGAAATTAATTTTCTCAGTGGAGAAGGCAACAGTTTGCTTTTTTTTTTTTTTTCTCACTTTCTCTTCTAAGGTTTGTTCCATTACTGCATGCATCTTGAAGCTTTCATAACCACCAGGAAACTGGAGGTTTTTCTGAAAAACTACAAAGGAAAACCAAAAAGCTCTACAAAACTCTACAAGGAAAACTGCCTGATATTAGTGATTAATGTGCAAATAAAAATAAGATGATAAATAGACCAGCATTATGGCTGGCTTGGGCCATGGTAGTATACTCTGGCAGTGATCTCTAAAAAACCCAACAAAATCCTCTTTGACAAAGAATCACTTTCTCTGAGAAGGCTAGAGAATTTATTACAGTGTCTGCCACTCCACAAAATGTACATACTCTTGGTGTGTTTGGCAGTCTTAAATGGCTTTGTTTTTAGTCGAGCTCCATATTTTGCAGCCAAATTTATTTGTCCTCCTGCTGGATTCTGTAATCAAGCATCATAAGTGTGACTGTTTAGCATCATAAACTTTTTAACAGGAATGAGTTGACTGCTTACATTTCCTTTGGCACGCAGGGTCTTGGAGCTGTTAGTTACGTTAATGCAGCAGACAGTCTAGCCTAGCTTTGGTGGGACATGTGTCTGAACCTTCAGCAGAAGGTGGAGATTTGTGTTCCTCCTTTGATTCTGCTGGGGCACAGCAGTAACCACATGTGCTATGGCATTTCCTCCAGACTGGGAAATGCATACAACAGGAGTGATACAGCATTTTGGACAAAATTATGGTACCATGTTTACAAAAATAACTAAGGAGCATAATTCAACATAAGGACTGAATTAGTGGAGATGAGAGCTGAGCAGATGGCTTAATACTAAGATTTATGAGTCACCTGAGATGCTGAACATGAAATACATGCGAATTTCTTCCTATTCTTAGGGATATGTACACTTTTAGTTCCTTATTTTGGTATCATCTGGTCTTCTGTGACACGTGTTTTTATAGTAACCCAGCTGGGTAATGAAATTTTTTTGTTACAGGTTTGCAACTGAAGCGCTAATGAAAGGTCAGCCAATCGCTGTAGAAAATCCTTTAATTTCTGTTATTGCTGCTCTTTAGGAAATTACTTTCTTTGTTAATTCCATGGGCAGCAGAAGGAATTGTCTAAGGACTTACCTCCTTCAGTGGGAAGCCAGTGGGCCTCATTGCTGAGCGTGGGTGTTTGAACTAACCTGGGTGCCAGGGATCAGGTCTGCAAATGACACCCCAAAACTCCTGACCTTACTGCACTCTTAAGTGCCAAAGTAGCTTCCGAAGTGTTGGGCCACCTTTTTTCTCAACAATAAGCTTTATTAATAACTTTTTGCTTTGTAATTATTGCTTCAATTTTTAGAAGACATTCAGTTAACAGGATCTAAATTTAACAAAAAAACACAACCCCTAGTTTTCTGGATGTGTTTTTGCCTTTGTTCTTTTTATCCATGCCATGGCTTGTTTATTTTGAGGTGGGTGTGGATATATTTTCATTCCAGTTGGCTCTGTGCCTTTCCCACCAAGCCACACGAACAAGGGGGGAGCACCTTTCAATTCAGAAGTTGGCAAAAATAATGGAGCAGCAAAATTCTGCCCTTGGGAAAAGGTTAGGTATTCTTTTAAGAATGTGAGAAAAACAGCAGGTTTTGCCTTAGGGTACCAGGGCGAAAATTGGTATCTTTGCATGGGATTTTTGATTAACATTGAAAGAACAAAGAAAACACATGGGAAGATGTACAGAAAAGTGCTACTACTTGGAGAATTGCACTATCTGCTTTTCCTTACTAGAGATTTGGGACATTTTGAACATTCTTGGAATTTTGTAGCTGGTACTGGATGGTGTTTCTGGTTTTCTAAAACTCACTTTTCATCTTTACTACACTTGTTCAGAAGCACTGACAACACTAAGAAGAGTTATTTCAGTCCAGTATAGTTTAAATTGTAAACTCATTGATCAGTGAGAAGTCAAATAAACAACATGTATGGGAATAGCTTTGTATTTTCATATTTTATGAATAAGCAAAATAGGATAAATGATTCATTTATGAAGGATCAGAGAGTTTTAGTCTTGATCAGAGGGTGCAATGATTTATGCCATTAACCAATTCAAATACTTGAATTTGTCACAGATCTACTGTGGCAGATGGAGGATCCCAAGGGACAATTTGCTGCAACTCAATAGGAGCTAAAATGTAGTTTATGATGACATGGGCAGCAGCAGGAGAGTGCCATGCAGAGCAGCTTTAAGAGGAAGATGAGCAGCACTCTTGCATGCTGCGTTCTGAAGTGACTTTTTAGCAGTGTGGATCAAATTAACATAGAAGTTAGTGCTTCTGTTGCAAAGGTTCTGTTTGGCTGCACTCTTTTACAAAGCACATTAAGACGAGGAAATCTTGTATGTGGGTGTTTGCAAATCTTGAATTCAAGTTTGACACAAAGAAAACTTTTTCTTTCAAAACATCCATTGTGATATATCTTAGTTTAGCAAACTGGAAGCTGTGGTAATAGTAGTAGTATTAGTTGTAAGTGCTTGAGTGTGTGTGCTTGCTGTGTAGCTACTTAGATGCAGTGAGAACTGCTGTCATGCTGTCTCTGACAATATCACACGCTTCAACTGTAATTTTTACATTGGTTTCTAGTTTATTGATTGGAGATTGTGTAGGCTGTGCTAGTGGGAAATCCCAGTAAGTACAGCAGAGGTTGAGAAATGTTGCCTTGACTGCTAGGATAAAGAAACCTTCTGTATTATTACAGAGGTCAGTGAGGTTTGTAAAAATGTATGAAATGGCTGCTTTCTGGAGGGTGTATTTATTGCAATATTTAAGATGTAATGTACTGACTGTGATAACTATATTCCCAGAAGAGCACAGTATTCTGTTGTTCTAATGACGCTGTTCATAGTTAAGCTCTGTCATTATCATTTATAGGACACAGTCAATGAGATCAGCACTTTACAGAACTGAAGTTCCTGGTCAGAGGAGTTTTCATTCTAATTACGTAATTAACATGAATTAATTGATTAACGTGTAGATGACTGAGGATTAGCAAAATGATAAAAAGTGAGTAAACTGTTAAAGTCTTCTATATTGTGGTTTCTTTTTTTGTATGTACAGACCTGGACTATACTGTCTAATGGAACAGTTGTTTTACTGCAAGAATTTATGTTTACACATGGAATTCCCTATGTGGATAAAACTGTTCTTCCTGGTAGGATGGGAGTCAAAAAAGTTCTAAAAACTAAGCAAAGCTAAATGACATACTGTGACTGGTTGAATTTATAAAAATGAAATTTAAGGGAATGTACATAATGTATAATGCATATATTGGTAAAAGATTTAACATCTGTTTTATATTACTTGCAGTGACACCACTACAGCAGTTTCTCGAGGAACTTGAAATTGCTAACACAGTAACACAGTCACATAGCTTTAAGTTATGAGGCTGCTTAGGACTTGAACATCTGTGAAGTAATTGTTTTTCTGTGATTTTTTAATTCTTTCCCTATTTCCTTAGGTGGTTGTTTTTTTGTTCATTCTTTTTTGTTTCGTTTTATTTATTTATTTTTCCACACTGACAGTTGTAGTTTGCTCCCTAATTGCAGAGTTGTTGCAAATCTTGCCTCTTCAGACGCTTGCTAATGGCAGTAATTGATTAACGAGAAGTGCGTTAAGGTGTCATTATATAACCACTGAAACGTTTCTTTCCATGTCATGGTCAGTGGCTCTCATTGACCCTGCTGATTAGATCATAATTGTGAAATGTCCTACTGGAAGTTCTGAAGTTCAGGTTAGGACAGGAAAGAAGATGCTTTTAGTGCTGTTTTACTGTCAGGCTCTGTTTAAAAATAACACAGAATTTTATTGAGGCATTTCACACCTAGGACATAAATTGTTCATGGGGAAAATATTGTTCACAAAGGTAACTTGGGATATAGGCACAAAAGAATATAGACACACAGCATTTATTCTCTGATTTCAAGAACAGGTATTTGTATTTTTCTTTTATAATACATGACATGTATACATATATGTATATATGTATATACACCTGAAAACTTCAGATTTTGGCAAAATTAGTCTTTTCCTATTGCTTTTATTATTTGTTTGCCTCATTCACACAGTCTCAAAAGTCTCTACCGGTATGTGTAATTTAACAATAGGTGCTCATGTAGAATGCTAATAATCACAGAATAAGATTAAAATAAATAAGTAACCAAATGAAGCACTTCACATGAAACAATGCTTGAATTAAAGCTCTATATGTATATTTTAAGTTTCTATATAGTAGTTTATAAGTCCTCCTTGAGTGTAATTTCTTGTGGCTTTGAAATGCAAACTGGAAACCACATTTAACTTCAGCTGATTATGGAGAGCTTAGTCCTGCTGCCCAAACCTCTGCTAATGCTGTAACACATAGAAGTAGAGTATTTCCCTCAGTCTCACTTTGCATGCAGGTAAACAGGAGATAATCCACATGTTTAACCAGTGCTGTACATAAGAGGAATATTTTCAGTTATTGACTCCGGGAGAGCACGAGTATTGGCTGGTGAAGAATTTTCTGCCCCTTTCTACTGAATTGCATGTATTTTACTTACTCTCTTCCAGCCTCTTCCATCTTGCCTTTTTTGTCTTGGCTCTTTTATCTCTGTAGTTCCAGTTCTTTACTCTTCTTGCTCAGGACCTTTTATTACGTGGTTCAGGTCTTTGCTCTCCTTTCCTCTGCTTTGAAAAGATTTCTTTCTTTTGTCTGCCCTGCTGTCATAAGCATCAATTTGAGCCATTATTAGTAAAAGTGTCTCCTGTACTTCGCGTAAGAGGCAAGTATAATGAACATGTCCCCAGCAACTGATGATCCTTAGGGGAAAGTATAATCTAAATTAAAAAGTTGCTGTTCTTTCTAAAGAATCAATTTCTATAGGTTCTGGCAGTTCAGGTTTTCCGTAAAACCTAAAAATCAAAAGCTGTGCAAATCCAATCTGTTTGGTTTTATGGCTTTTCTGCAGCCCAAGTGAAATGCATTCAGGTTAGCTCGTTCCCGTGTTGCCATCCTGTCTAAACTTTCTTCCGGGCTAGAAAACTGATAAGTATCTGATAACCACTGTGGAGACAAAACAGAAACATAAAGATCATATGTTGTGTAATCATCCTGATTATTCTGAGCAGTACTATGCTGCAGGTTTCACTAATCAAGATTAATTGTGATCTAGGCTACGTGAACTGCCATGTGGAGTGGATTGTAATTAAATAAAAATATAATCATTTTAACATTGTGCCACTAATATGTATTTACAATAGGTAGTACTTTTGAAAAGACTCTTATTCCCTACAGTGATTAGGAAGCTGAGTTATACTTTCTAACTGCACAGATGTTGTTAAAAGCTCATATTTCAGGCCATAAAGACTTATTGTACTTGAGGCTGTACAGCAATAGAAAAATGGTTTGTGCATCTGTCTATTGTGTGAGACATTAAAAAAATCTGGAACTAGTGATTTATGGAAAACCTCACTTGTGTATGTGTGCGTATATATATATATTTAAATATTTAAAGTTATATATTTAAAACATACTTTATGTGTGGGGTATTTATAGTGGGATATTGGTATGAAAAAATGCTTTGACAGGGCTTTATAATTTGGAGGAAGAAAATATTTATAAGAGTGTATAATAAGAGAATCGCCTCTGTTTCAGCTTTCTCAGCATGAGCTGACAGTTCTTGACTTGACTTCTTTCACATGGTATCTTCGAATTTTTATCTAGAATGGATTGTACAAATGCTTCTCTTTGAGGCTTAATGAATCAAAATGTTTTGGGGTATGTATATTCAGGTTGTTTTGTGTGGGAGCCTAAATCTATATTCCAGAAAATTCTGTTGTGTATTCTGACAACTAGAAATGTAATAAGCTTAAATATTTCTTCTTTTCATAAGGAACAAGGAGTGCATCCTAGGCAACCGTACAAAAGCATAAAAAACCCTAAGCATGCCAAGTGGATTCCTGCCCGTGCGCAGAATGTTTGTTTTGGGTGACTTTTGTCTCTGCTGCCACTCTTTCTGACTCTTGACCATTTCCTTTATTAGATACTGCTTTGTTGGGTGTCTGTGCTTCCACCCTCATGCCGCTCACAATAATGGAGCATGTACACCCTGGAACACCTTCAAGTATGCTGCTGGGTGGGTTCTCCATTAGCCAGGGCTCTGCCTCCTGGCTGCTTCCTGCCCGGGCAGGATATTGCTTGGAGAAGGTTATTTACTGACCCTGCACGGGTTCAGCGACAGCCATGCCGGTGGTGGGAGTGTATCAAACACTTGCAGGGAGATTGTATTGATGTTTGGTGGGGGGTGAAAGCCGCGGTGTCATGAATAGAGCCGTCTTGTGTGCTCAGCTGAGATCTTATCTGCGAGCACCAGATGCAGCGGGCTTTTTCTAAATGTGATTTTCTTTTAAAAGATGTGCATGTTAAAGCCGAAGGAAATTAAATTCAAATGTGCTCTCAAGATAATACTGAGTCAAGAAAATAAATGGATAAAAGCAAGGAAGCTCTCATAATGCCAAGGGTCTTTCCTCATCCCTCGCAGGCTGGCTGGGCTGCTGCAGGTGTGCTGCCTTACATGTGGCCTCTGGGATCAGGTCCTGCTCTGCAATCTCCAGGCCCATATTACTCAATGGAGGGACCCATAAGCAAACTCTTCATTGGGGGTCCTGTTCTTCTGCTTGGAAGAGGTGTTTTTGAGCCCCGTTCCTGACAGTCCCTTGTGGTTGGCCAGCACAAGGGTACTCTGGGTGCAGGGTGACTCCCAGGGCACTCTGAGAACACCCTGTGTTTTCAGCCTCAGATGGGCCACAGAACATCCCTGTTACTCTGTCATTTGAATCTAGACAATGAAAATATATTTTCTATGTAAATGATCTCAGAAAATATTGCCTTTTTTAGAAAAGCATAATCTTAAATAAAAAAATTCAAAGCATGTGGATTTTTTTTTTTAAACAATCAGGATCAAGAAAGACAGTATATTTTTCCTTTCTTAGGTCTGGAAAGATAACAGAGACACTTTTAAAATGGGTCTCTTTTATTTATTTGGTGTCTGTATGAAAATGTAAATACCATCCTATGTGTCAGACAGTACTGAACCTGCCACCTGTGCTGGCTCTTCTCTCTCGGAGTGAGTAGCTTCACGTGTCATGAAAATGATCAAAACTGTCTTATTTTGTGGCTGACTTTAAAGATGAGTCACTCTAAATTGCTTGTGCCTCAAACACTGCAGTGTCAGTAGCAGAGCTCTAAGGGCAGTTTTCTTCCCATCCCATTCCTGAGCCACCGAGTGGGTCAGAGGTGTGGGTCGCCCAGGGAGGCTGCACTACAAGAGAGAAACAAAAAATCATTGCTCTGATTAAAGCCATAATTTTTTCAACCTACAACCACCCAGTATCAGAATATTTGTCTTTTCTAACCAAATGTGCAATGAATATTATTTATCCAAACTTAGTAAGTGAGGCACTATTACTTTCCCAAGTGAATATAATTAAAATGTTATTAAGCCTTAGCAGCTTCAGTTTTGCCCAAATTAATAAGGCTTTGAACTCTATAACCATAGTTTGAGTACTGACACTATTGACACTTAGGTCCTTCTATATCTTCTGTTTCTTGTGTGATGGTGGATGCCTTTGGAGGGTACATCCAAAGGATGGGCAGTTTCTGTACTCATGCCTGCTTCTGCTGTTGTTTTAAAGAAGACTTCCATGCTTTTCTGTATCCTTAAAATATGTGATTTTCTCCCTATGGACACAGTAAAGAAATTGGACAGGGAACAGTTACATTTGTTTAATGGCAACTGTTTAAACTGAAATTTAACCTTGAGTATTAAATGCCTTGCTGAGTCTGGGTTTGACTGGGATGAGATGATTGCAAGAGGAAACGGATCCTTCTTGGCACTTTCCCAGGCTTCCAGCTTGTAGAGGTGTTGCTGTTGTTGTGTGCGGTTAGTTGTTGAGGATTTTGAAAAGGGAGAGAGTAAAACGACCTTATCAGAAGATAAAATCCTCCCCCTCCCCTCCATTTTCTCCTCTCTGAGGAAGACCAGATAGTTAAGTTTCAAACTCTTCTTAGCTCTACTTTATGTAAACTTTGGATTTCCAGGAATTTATGGTATTAACAGTCAAAATAATAATTTGATCGAGCACTCATTACATATTGTTGCTGAATTCTAATTGCGGGAGAAAAGAACAGAAAAACCTCATTGTTTTCCATCATCCTGTTTCAAACTTTGAGTTACTGATGTTTTTCATACATCTGTTCAACTTTTTCATACATCTATTTAACTTACTGGCGTTGCAAGTATCTCAATTCCGCTTGCTTTTAGTAAAATTGGATGGAAAAGAACTTATGATTTCCTTACTTCTTATCTTTAAATATGTTTAATCAATTTTTTTTTAATTGTTAATTTTACCTTGTATTTGAACTTACAGTGTTTCCTTTTTTGGCTTTTGTAATAACAAGGATTTCCTTTGAGTTTCAAGAACAGCTTTAACTGATACAAACAAATGTGTGTGCAATGAAACATCTTTTATGTAATTTTGTTCCCACATTTGTTACAGTTTCCCCTTCATCTTTAAGTGATAGTAGTGCCTATGTGACATGTATATACATATTTTGTACGCATACATACACACATGTATGTTCTAATTTATGCTATTGTCTCTTAAATTCTTACATGAACCATTGGTTATCTTGTTCCCTGGGACCTGATTTTCTTTTAAAGTTGAAGCTTTTCTAGGAGACGCAGTAAAATGAGATTATGGTTAGATTTCCACTAAGTAATCTATATGGATTTACTACTGCTGAAGGCAGTTTTATTTCCTGAACAAAAGAGATGTGACTTTCTCTTCTTGGGTTTATTACTTTTAAATTAATGTGACTTGTGTAAATCAGAAACACTTAGTATGGCAAACGTAGCGCAGCTATTTAATACTTAGATGAGAAGTACTGGAACAAATGGCAACAAGGTATTTTACAAAAGTAATCATAATGCTGAAACCAAAAGTCTGTGTTGTCTCTTGGTTAGGCTTTGATTTTTTTGACCAGAAGAGATATTCTGGTCTTCTGGGATGGTTATCATTTATTTGGAAAATTCATATGTGATCTGACAGAGTGTCTCTATTTCAGTTGTGGTTTTTTTTTTTTTTACTGCCACCTTCAGAGGTTCTCTGCAACTTACTGTCAGTCCTTCTGGTATAGATGATGGGCTAAGGAAGTAGGCAAAGAAACCTTGCAATTCAAAGACGGAAACTACAATAAGCACTTTAACCCTACAGGACTGAAACAAAAAAAGGCAACATCCACATAATTACATATTAGGATAAAATATTGTGTTTTTCATAATAAAAATGTTTTGTGGAGGTTGTTCTCCTTAAATTAAGGTTAAATATTTGGAGTTTGAGTTTCTGTATAACAGCTTTCCGAAGGGGTTGGAGGAGGTCAGGTTTGGACAAAAGCTCTGTTGTCCAGATATTTATTCAGGGTGGAGGCAGCTGGCCAGTTTTAGCAGTACAGGACATCATCTGGGGACAGTGGGCACTGGAATGGCTGGTGTGGGGCTGTGTTGACTCACACCACTTTTTTCTACTGAATGGCTCTACAACAACAGATGTGCTGGAACAAGGGTAGGAAGGAAGGCGCTGTCCATCTGGATGTGTATGTGGCTAGTGGAGGAAACCAGGTAATGAAAGAAAAAGAAAGACAGTGGAAATAAACAACAATAAAAAGTTTAAAGAAATTAATCTTGGCTTTCTCACAGAGCTGTGAGAAAAAACAGCAAAGATTTCACAAAAGCCTTTGTTAGCCAAAAGTGTTATTTTTTTTCTTCTCCCCATTCTCATTTAGAGTGAAAACCTTATTCAAAGTAGCAAATTTAGATGAAAATTATAATTTATTAATATTTGACTTACTTTTTAACTTTCCTGTAATGAAAAACAAACTCTCAGATTCCTGCTAGTGCAGGGCTGTTAAGCCCTCTACAACTAAAAAAATTAGTAAACTTTTTTCTTATCTGAATCAATTTTTACGGGGAAGGCTGTTAGCCAAGGAGCTGATGAACAAAGCAGTGAATTACTAAAAGTTGTTTTCACTAGTAATCCTTTTATCAGTGCATTTTTGGCAATGGATATATAGTTGAAACAAAAGCATTTCAGATACAGACTTCTTGATGTGGGGAGAGCTTGGTGCTCAGAAGGAATCCAGTAGCACACCTCCTGATGTAGCTTCTTTGAGCTGTGACCTGTAGTGCTGGCACTTGGCAAAGGCAAAAGAGATGCTTCCTTCCATGTTTAGTAGAGGTTGGAACTTTTTTGAAAAGTCTCTTGTAGCAAAATAGTAGGACTTATTTGATTTAAATATACTTCACAACTGATTAAGACATTTCACCCATATCTGCCTTCAAATTAGAACATACAAAGAAATGAAAACCTAACTTTTCTCACCAGCTTGTGATAGCAGTTAGTCAAACGTGCTATAATTAACACAGTCAAACTTTATTGGTACCATTTCTCCCATAAGCTTTCTTAAGTAGTTCTTTGGAGAAGGAAATTTAGAAGCAGGAAGATGAAAGCTGTAGTGTTGTTTTAGAGGGGATGATGTTTTTCATGATTATTCTCTCTGCTAATTGATTTTTTTAATGAAAAGGTCTTTTGCCCTATATATGAAGTCCTTTGTTTGAGAAGAATTTGTGTTTTGCTTTAGAGAAGTGACAAGATTTGATCTCTTGTTCCATTGAGTGGAGAAAAATTTAGCAGAAGTTTTATTGAAAACACAGCACAACTAAAAATATAATGCCAGTTTTAGGCAAACACAGAGCTAAACGAAGCCCATTCTGTACTTTCATGTAAAGAAGTTCCTCTGGGGGGAGAAAAAATGAATGTCAAGATTTACTAATGATTTTAAAGAGGTTACAGAGGAAATATAAACACGAGTTGCTTGTCTGTTAGAAATTGATAAAAATCTTCTAGATGTGAATTTATTTTGTTTCTTTTTCTCCAGGACAAAGATTGACAGGTGATTTGGGGATAATACATAATTAATTGTTACAGAAAATTCCATTTTGTTTTTGAAGCAGAGAAGGGAAAAACATTTTTAATTTAAACAAAATACGATTTTTTATTCTTAGCAGTAGCCTTAATCCATCAGTAACTTTACCACAGTATCATTTTTTCTTTCTTTACATGTATTACGCATATACATTGATTTGTATTTGCCGTAAGCGAGCTGGGCAGACTACCTGTTAGTTGTAAAGAATCCTCCATACTGTATTCTAAAGGTTGCAAAACAGCCACCACTTGCATCATTATTGGATGCTTTATTGAGGCCTGTAGGAAATGATGCTTGGCTCTTCAGAGATTATCTTATTCCTCCTTAGGTGGCTTTCTTCAGAGTTTATAGGCTTCAGTATATTTTTAGTCCTGTGATATAGGATCACTTCTTATTTTTGCATGTTTACATTTGTCCTCTGTCCTCCAAGTACACTCCACTGCTTGTGATATCTGTATTTCATGCTCTCTCTGTGCTGGTCATGTTGCCATCCACTGTGCAGCTTGGTCACTTTTAAGAAAGGTCGATTGTAGATACTTGAGATCAGAAGATGTAGATATTGTTCTGATCTTTTCCTAACTGCATTTCTCAGTCACTTACTGTGAATATGATTGTCCCCAAGCCTGTGGTACCAATACATCACTTCTGTATTAAAATGCTGCTTTTTAACCTTCTGGTAGCAGGTGCTGGACAGAAGGGTCTGGTGTTGTCTTCTGTGCATCCTTGCTCGTGATTGGGGAACACCATCAGGAATAGTCACACCACGTGACTTAATTGTGTCTGTTCTTACAGTGGGAGTGTGAGTACACAGCAAATGGAGAACACTGCCAGGTGTGCTCTGAGTCTCCGTTGCCGAAAGTTCATCTGACAGCAGAGGGAGCCTTGATTCAGACACCTCAATTACATGCATACGTTTCAATTATGCTGCTACCAATTACAAGTGAATCCTTTTCCTGGCACAAGTGTATTGGGACTGTTATGAAGTTGTGGCTGGCAGTACCTCATGTCAACCACCAAATATTGAGCCTGCTAGCTTGCAGACTTAATTACAAATTCATGGCTTACTTTTGCAATCTGTTGTGCTCAACAGTACTGGGACTGTTGATAAGTCTATCAGTTTTTACTTGGTCACTAACACAGCACCAGCATTACATTCTAAATGGCAGCCTGTGTGTCCATTGCCTGGGCTATCTATGATAAAACATTAATCATTTGAAGGTTCCATTCAACCCCATTGATAGAAATTGCAAAATGTAATTTAGCTTTGAGAATAGAATTAATGTTTTCTAATAGCTCTAAGCTATTTTATGATTTATTGGCTCCACTGCTTGAGGGTTTTTATAATCTAAATTGGTGATTACAGATGATACACAACATTGTGTATCGTAAATAGGAATTATGTGTCTGGTGAAAACGATAATGGGTTTTTGTACCTTGTATGTATATTAGTACATTCAGCAGTATATTAAAGCCTATTTTAGAATTGGAAGATAATTTTACCCACATGCAGATCTTCCCAGCTCATTCAGTCAGTGAACCTGCTGCTATTTCCCAATCCTCCTCTAATTTGATAAATATGTGGTGCATCAGAACATCATAAAATTAAAGGTACACCTGTGGGATCTTGTTGTCTATGATATGCTCTTCTTTAGAACGTCCTTCTTTTTTTTTTTTTTTTTGCTTATTGTTGAGGAGACAGTGAAGTCTGTGATACGTTTGTGATTTCTGAGGAATTTTCAGTCCAGTGGTTGATTGGTGATGAATGTCTTTACCAGTTATGTCTGGGAGGATTGTTTTTGCATAGCCAAGTCCACTATTGGGTGACACCTTAGTAAACATGGCGAAGACGAAGTAAACATCTTTGTGGACAGTGGAAATTTTATATACTTTTATGAAAGTTTTAACATGTGCTGTTATTTTTATTTGCTGACCCAAATTTCTGCCCTGCAGTGCAGATGGACAGCCTGACACTGTCTGCTCTTTCTGTCACCACCGGATTCATCGGCTGCCATAGTCATTCTCAACAAGCAGTGGTTTTGAAAGGTTCTTGCTGTTGTAGAAATTGAAAAGATGTTGTGATTAAAAAAAAAATAAAATCATAGAATGGTTTGGGTTGTAAAGGACCTTCAAAGATCATCTAATCCAACTCCCTGCCATGGACAGGGACATCTTTCTCTAGATTACGTTGCTCAAAGCCCCATCAAACCTGACACAGACACTTCCAGGGATGGGGCATCCACAACTTCCCTGTTGCCCCAAAGGTGAGTATCCATAACTTCTCTGAAAGTAAGTGTGATACCTTTGGAAGATTATCTGGAACAACTGGCTTGTAATAGTGACCTGTAAATACCTCCCCTAAGCCTTCATTCATTTATTTTGATTTAAATCTTAGGAAGAATAGATGTTAGAATACCCCGAATATTGCTTGGTTTTCCTTTTGTTTTTCATAATGTGAAGATATGCAATAAAAATAAATGTCAAATTTAAGTAGAATTAGTGACATAGTGATTTCTTGATAGAAATAAATTATACTGTAAACCAAGGTATTTCTTATCAAACAGTGCAAATTGCTATGTATTTCTTATTTATCATGTATACATCTAATTATAGAATGAATGAAACAAGGAAGTCATTTATTACATTCCTCTTAGACTTTGTAAAGCGCTCAGCTTTCATGTGATGACCATTTTTTATTATTTTTATTATATAAATACTTAGATAAAGAGAAATGGGTGCCAGCAGTGAATTGAATAAAACCCCCTGTTGACCAGTAACTCAATTTAGTTTAGAATTTCTTTAGAAAATACAGTGGTATTAATCAGGAGAGAACACTTCAAGTATAAAATTTAATTTTCTTAGTGGAAAATCAGTTTGCTTTATCAAAGTCTTAAGGTCTCTTTACCCCTTTCTCTCCCCATCATACAATTCTTCTTTTGCAGTAAGGCTAAATCAGATTTGTCTGCAGCAGTAATTGGTGATTATCTCCTAACTGCAAGATGTAGTTGAGCCTCTTTGGTTAATCCTATCTTGCTTGCCATCTATAGTGAGTCACAGCAAGGCAAGGAAGAGAGAGGACTTGAAATGTGATTTCTTAGATCATTTTTCCTATGAGGTGTAGTTACGTCCAAGAGCTCTGCAAATTGTGGAGAGAAGGGCAGTTGGACCTCAGCGAAGAGATGTGAAAAGGTTGGGGTGGGGAAGGACTTCCTGTCTCAGTGTCATGTTCTGTGGTATGTGGGAGGGATCCCAGGTTGTGTTCTTTTAGTGTGGAAAAGCAGAAACCCCATGCAAAAGTTTTTATCATTTTCTAAGCTTTCTTGTGCACTCTTGCATAATCTGTTCATTATTTGGACTAATGAAGTGTTACAAGATGAAATTTACCTAATGGAAAAAATCCCTACTTAACTCTACATAGAAATTAAAAATGAGAAGTGAGGATTATTTATGCTTATGCAGTGTTCTACATTCTATTAAAAGCCTGGGTTTTGCTTCACACTTGAGGAAGGATTTATGTGTGCCAAAACATTTCATCATCATAATTATTATTATTGTTAGTATTATTATCAACAACTGTGTAGTCTAATAAAAGTTATCTATCACTTCAAAACGTGACTTGCTTGTTTTATTAATGCATCTTAGCATCACTTTGTCAAAGATGACACAGTTCTTGTAGAAGTAAGTCTCTTCTGAGAGATGCTAAGAACCTATGAAGTGACCCCTCTTGGAGGCAAGAGGGTGATTTATAATTTTATTAGCAAAGTTTTCTCCTAGAGACAGCTTCATTAGATGTTTTATGGAAAAAGAAATGTTTTAGAAGTCCAGCCAGTAGTTTGTTCTTTCACTCTGTATCCCAGAAAACCTCACTGCACCCCTAGTGCCAGGTTCTTGTCTCCTTGGCTAGAACCCCCGTTGCTGTCAGAACAAACTTATGCAGTATGGGAAGAAAAAAGCAAAATGGTAATGAGATCGCAATATCATAGTTTATGAATTTGTTATGCATCCTCTTTCTCTGGTCTGTATTGCTTTAGGTTTTGGAAAGAGTAGATAGGTATGATAACTTCCATGTCAATCTCTAGGTAATGAAATTAACTGTAAAGGAACTCTTTCATAAATTACTGGTACTTTTGTGCTCTTACAAAGTATTTTTTACAGTATTTTGATTTACTCTTTAGTGATACTGTGGTGAAAGGAAGGCAGGTATTTTTTTTTTTAATGTGAATAAGCCACATATAATTTTGTTAGTGCAAATATATATATAAAAGCTTCTTCCAGAACTTCCCATTTTCAATTTGCTATACATTTGAAATGATGTTTTCATAATCTTACATCAGCAGAATGCTTTATCGTCCTACATATTGGTGTAGAAAATATACTGAAAATCTCTGCTACCTGGTAAAAATTGATTAGTTGTTCCAAAAAAGCATCTTGGCAGTATTAGGACTGTATCTTACATGTTTGTGTGATACAGTAAACTGAATTTTCAGGCCATTGGAAAATCTTGTGTATGCAAAATCCATTTTTAGCTACTTTGTGACTGTCCTTAAATCCCATTTCCTAAGACGTCAGTTGAGCAATAGCAAAGCCTCTAAAAAAGCTGTAGCACAACATCTGTGATTTCAACAAATCTCTGCTTCTTGCATTTCATACATTGCCTGAGAGCGCCTGGGATGCAGCCAGGCTCAAAAACTCTAGGTCTGCAAGGTTAGGTTGGAGGCACTCACATCACTGGGGATATATTAAACAGAAAACACTTAAGGAAGGTTGTTGGAGGAAAAGAAAAGCATTTAATTTGTTAATAATTGTTATTAGCATTTTAAAACTAAGTAACTTCATATAAATCCCTCTCCCAACCCCCACGTTCTTGAGATCAGCCAATATATGTAGTTAAATGTAGGTTATGCTGCAGATTCCTTGTGGGTCCCTTCCTACTCAGAATATTCCATGAAAAACTCTAAAAACTTAAGCAATTTTTGCACACACAACTGTGGTCAGTTTACATTGAACTCATTGAAGTAATTGTATAGTAACTACTGATTTTTTTTTTTGGGTGGGTGGCTGTTTTGTTTATTTGTTTTGTTTGGCTGGAGAATCAGTTATTCCAACGAGAGACTTCATTAACTTTGTTGTCCATTGCTAAAGCATGAAAGGTGTAACTGAACAAAGACACAGGAATAGTGCGTGCAAGATGGGTGCTTGCTTTAGCAGGTACTTTAATTTCACAATTTCCTGAATTATGTTTAGGAACTAAGATGGTTAAAGCTAAGTACATAAAAGTTAACATCTCAGTCCATTCACTCTTTCCTCTCCTGGTGAAGATCTTGCTTTTAGCCATATGTCTGGTGGTGCCAAGCAACTGTCAGCTCCTTGTAGGGATTGGTACAGCACCGTGAGCGTTGATGGTGCTGAGGTTCTCTGACTGGTCCTTGCACCTGGTCAGCTCTGTGGGCATCATGGTGTTCTGACACAGGAATGAAAAATGAGCTTATGTGTTCTTAGTTTTCATATTCTTGTCTTGCTCTTCTTGCTTTCTATACTTGGAAGTAAGATTTCAGATTCCTTTTTAGAATGTGTTCTAATTACTGATTGTTTGCAGTTTGTTTTCATTTTGTCCTGGAAAAATTGCAGTAACAGAGAGGAGGCTGTAACTAAGAGAGATTTTGTCCTTAAAAGACAAAATATTAATAATTGTTTAGGCCAAGAGGGTATGACAGCAGTCATATTTTTCTTCTGATTTCTAGTAAGAAGGAAATCATCAAAGCTTTTTTTTTTTTTCCTGGAAAAATATTCGCTTTCTTGTAAGACATTTTTAGTGCCTAAGCGATACAATTACTGCTCTTCTAAAGAATAAGGGTTTGTTTGTTCAATTGCTAATTGCGAAATTTCACAGGGAACTGGTGTGTGTATTTTCCTCCCAGTCCCCAACCCCCAATGAATGTAAAAAGACACATGGGGGTTTTATTTTGCCTCTTATACATTTCTTAGGGATTAGATGAAGTTCACTGTGGGTGGACAAGGAATAGTAGGCCTGTTACTCTACCTTGTAGTTCCTACAAGTCTGTCAAAAAGCAATTTCTGAAAGTGAGTAACCATTACATAACTTCAAGCTACTCTTTGGGGTAGAAGCAGCAGTGTGCTGCTTTCAGCATTTGCATTTGCCAGTACTGATGTGTGAGGGTGCAGGGTGCATCTGGCTGCTGAGAGCAGAGCAACTCATTTCCTGCTGAGGTGGGTTGGCTTTTCAGAACCGGTAACAGGATTAAAGTAAATTCTATGTCCAAGAAATACTGCCATCTCTAGTTGTGTGCTTGCAGATTTTGAGAACAAATATGTTTGTGCATATTATGGGCTGCATAAAAAAAGAAAAAATTACCTGATTTGGTTTTTGAAATCTGAATTCTCGTTTCTTAGATAATCACTGAAGGCACAATGAAATTTAATTGTTTGAATTTTCAGTTTAATAAGTATTTTTGTAATTGTGATTTCTTTATGTTCCATTCAGAAATTGATGATGAGAAATGAGATTTTTCTTTTTTTTCGGTTAGTCATTAGTATTCACAGCTCTATCAAACTGCAGTTCAAACTCTTCACTTGTTTTTGTCACAGGAGATGATGGAGCAAGGTTGCTTAGAAACACTGAGCCACACTCGCAATGGGAGATATCAATCTGTTCTGTGTATTCACCTGCACATGCAGGGGGGAAAATTGAGTTTCTCTGCAGATTATGTTAATTCATTGCAAGTTTGTTTTATCCGTACTGTGCTTAAATATTCATAAACAGGCATTTTGTTCCATTGGATATAGTGAGAAAATGTAAACCATTGACTTTTTTAAAAACAGTCATTTCAAAGTGTGAGAGATCTAATTTGCTTGTGTGCCTTCCAAAAAGAAAATGTTTCTAATCTTGGCTGAGTTAATCAACTTGCCTTTTATTGGCAAGTTGCATGTATTGGAGATTATTTCATGATCAATTTAAAACAGTTTTTTATAAGTTCCTAGCTTTAGTCTTCAGTTCAAGAAAATATGTCTGCTTGACTACCAACAGCAATTATATTTTTCCCTAATCTAGTGAAATTCTTGATCTTTTTAAGACCAGCCTAAAAATAAACCAAGTTACTCAAGGAATACAATTTTGATCTTTTCAGCTGTGAGTAACTTTGCCTATTTTTAGACCAGCTGTAATTGTACACTAATGTGCTGGAAAAGATAAATGTAGCTTTTTATCACTCTAACTTATAAGCATTTCAATTATTACACTTATTAAATATGCTGAAAATGCATATATTTCCTCCTGTGAGTCTGGAATAGACTTCAGTGTATTTTCAAGAGACTTAAAATTTTCGTGTCACTGAGCTCCCATCCCTCTCTTTAACACGCAGGTTGTTGTATAGGGGGTTGTTGACGTGGGACTCTGCTTTATTTTCCTTACTTTATGCTGAACTCATCCTCTTTACATCCCAAAGAGGAAGAAATCAGATTAAAAGTAAGTGCTGTGCACAACAGTGATTCTATAAAGCTGTAAAATGCTTATGTCTAGTTCATACAATAAAACAATAGGAAATAATTCCTATAACTATAGTGGTGTCAGTGTAGTAACAGAACAATAAAATGACAAGTGCGAATAAGCAAGAAATAATTTAATTATCACTTTGGTTTTCGTTATGATTTTAATAAAAATCAGAATCAAGTAATATAATTTGTTAAAGCCTATTACATGTTGCTAATAAGTAAATTAATCTGATGCCTGTAGACCTAGATATATCCTTGTCTGGATTGTTGCATGCTTAAAGTAAGTGAATATGAATTTTATACAAAAGAGAGACTCTAGGAAAAAACCTCAGCCCAGCCCAACCCCCAAAACACAACAGTAATTTATTATGAAATACATAATTTCGAGTTGTTACTGGAAAATACTTGGCAAGGTTTCTTTTTTTTTTTTATTTATTATGAACATAGCATAGAGCTAGAGAGGAAATTATACCTGTAATGCTTTAACTTCACGGTGCCACCATTGTCTTCTGTATCTTCTCTTTAGATTAGATGTGTGTCACAAGAAGACACGAAGATGCCAGAACTTTGGTCTTTGTCTTTTTACATTTCTGGTTTTTTGCCCCACTTTGTACTAGCACAATCCCTTTTACATTTTTGTGTTGAACAGTACTTCACATTGTAGAACAGGATTTATTGAATTCTTTTCAATTTGACTCTTCATTGATTTCCTAGTCTGTGCAGTTGGGTTTTTCCCCCTCCTCTTGCCACCTTCTGGCGGTTGTTGCAGCAGGTGGCTGTATGTTTGAGCACAGCTATGGAACAGGTGTCCAGGTATCTGGGCAATTTTTGGTCCTTTAGTTTTTTATTAGGAAACAGTATTTAGAAAATACATGCTTATTTTGCTGCAAAGTCAAAACACTATCATGTCAACCAGGTAAGGAAATGATAAAGAACTGAATCTTTCCTGAAAGAAACAGTATGGAAAGATTTCAGGAGAGCAGGTAGGATGTATTTGTGTGATAAGAATAGATGAACCTATTACTGTGGCAAAGTAAAATGTATTATTCATGACACTCTTATGGTGAAATTAAGGTATTTTTAGCAGGCAAGGGGTATATCCTTGGTCACTACAAACAGCTCATCTTTTGAGTTCTGACTCGCCTGCTGTGGGCTTAACATAGGTAATGTGGCCCTTTCTATTGGTGGTGAGAAATGTTTCTGGGAAAATGTGAGATTTCTTTTTTGTACTCTTTATTTTTGTGTTTGTGCTTAGCAGAAAATGCTTCTTTTCAACAGTTTCAGTTAGTTCCCTGCTTATCAATTCAACTGACTCCTTGCTACTGGCTGGGCTGATTCAGAGATGTGTTTTTCAGTGTTTGTAGTATATTGATCGTCCCAGGGCAGGAGCACGGTTACCTTTAAGAAAAGAAATAAGAATTCAAAGCAATAGTAATTGATTGTTAATAGTAGTCCTTAATATTGAGTATTTTTTCCAAATTAAAGTGGAGCTGAGTTGAAAATGACTAACATTCTTTGTAGAACAGACCTTAACCTCTCTCTTTGGCTGTTAAAAGGATGTGTTTCATAGCTGTGTCTTGAGACAAACTCCTATGCCTTTTTCAGTAGAGAACTGTTTCAGGCTGTTCAGTCTGTGTATGAAAACAATCCAGACTCAAACCATCCATGTCAGTAGCTGCTGATGGAACTTCTGTAGAAAGCTGTGCTCTGAGTGAGATCCCAGCGTAAAACCTCCTACATATATTAATAAGAGGAATTCCCCGGGGAGGGTCTGTGCATCAGGTAAGGCAAATGCATGAGGAAGCAGAGCTGAAAATATTCTCCAGAGTAAAACTGAGAGGGAAGCAAGTTGGATATTCTCTCATTTTCTGAGTTTGTTTGTTTCTCCTGGCTCTGTGATGATTCCTGACATTCCCTACAGTAAGAGCACTGGCATTTTGTAAGACTGAGTCTGGTGCCCAAGCCTCTGCCCGCTGCCTTCAGGCTGCAGTGCAGAGCGTGTCTTTTTGCAGTGTTTGCTGTGAGCTGTTGGCATCATTTTAGAGCATTTGACACTGGATTATGAGATCCAGTATTGCAGGTTGATTGTTTGGGTGGTAGGGGAAGGATGGGAGTAATGTGCTGTATTGATGAAAGTGGAGTTGGCTGTTACAGACTACAGGCTCCTCTTCTTTATTTGCTAGCTAAGATGCAAATAAAGTTTCAGAAGGAATGACTACTTTTCTCACTTCCCTTTACTCACCTTGTGACTGTTTGAATTCATGTTTTACAGCTCTAGGGTAGGTATGTTTTTCACCTCTTCTGACCTCCCTTACAGCTGACTCTTGAAAAAAAAACCAATTCAAACCAAAAAAACAACAAAAAAGCAAAACTAGCAAAAAAACCCCAAGCAAAACCAGCTAATCAACCAAACAAACCCTTTAAGATGCTTAACACCAGGCACAGAATTCAGTTTTTGGATTACAGTGAGTGATAATGAAGTTGCAGGAGTATTTTTAATATACTTAAACAGGATTTTCTTATGCATTTGGTTTTCCTTGTGGTAGTTTCTGTAAGTTAATATTTGCTTGTGGATGTATGTGTGTAGCTTCTCATGACTACAATGCTCACATATAGCAAAGGTATAATTTAATTCTAATGCTGACTTCTGGACTGGTTTTAGTAAAGATAATTTAGCAGCTTTTCCTTGAACTAAAATCAGAGTGTAGAAGTTTTTAGTCATCATTTCTGTGAGTTCCTCTGAACGGGGGGTGGTAGGTGGTACATGGGGGAGAGTTCTGTGTCAATATTTCAGGAACGAGGAGAAAGATTCATTAATGAGAGCTCAAGAAAGACACTGCAGTAGGAAACAGTCATAGCTGTTTCTCTCTTGCTGATGGGTAGAAATCGAGGGAATCTGTATTTAAGGTGGAAAGATTTTAAGGTCTTAAAAAAATTTTAAAACTCGAAGATAGCATTATAATGTTTAAATCAAAGTGGCTTTAGCTTGTTAAGCAGAGATATTCACTATCTTGAACCCCTAAATTTTGTATTTGTGCTACAGAACTTTCCATTATCATGTGCACAGTAATACTGTCATTTTAATTTTTGCTAATGCTCAAGTTAGTTCACAAATGGAGCTTGTTTTAAATGAGCTAATTTGGTGTAATTATCAGTCAATATATCAGTCGAAAGTGGCTTGTGTAGTGCTGATATTTGGGAGCTTTTGATCTAATGATGGCATTGGTCTATGCCTCTATGTAAAACACATACATCTTTTACTGCCAAAGAATTATTTAATTCACTTTGTGTTTTGTAACATTTGTACTTTTTTTTTTTTTTTTTTTCCCAAACAAATTATTGTTTCTAAACCACTGTATTGTAACCGGTTTTTGCAACATTACAGTGCATATTTTTTTTCTTATCCTACTTGTTTAGGAGAGTGCTAAACCTAAAAATTTGCTGAAAATTTCCTTGACATGCAAAAAGGAATAGTAACTTGCACATTTTTCCCCTGTATGCATTTTTTGTTATAAGAAAGATTTATGATTGGTAATATGACTCTGTGAGTTGAGCCGCTTTCTGCAGAGCATTATTTCAGCACCTAAAGCAGCAGGAATGATTGGAATGCATGTTTTGCATTTTGATTTCCATTCTATAATGTTGACCTTTAGTTTCTCTTCATTTTTGTCATGTTTGCCTTTCTTTGTGCTTAATGGGTATCAGTGTTGCTTTTTCTTCATATTGATAATAGGATTTAGTAACTTTTGTCTTTGTTCACTGGGAGACATAAATGCTTTAAACCTTGATTAAATGCCATGTTAGATGTCGAGTTATTATTAATAAACCCACTGCTTTAAAATCATGCTTAAATCTTAGTGTATTCTTTATGTTCCTCTGGTACTGCTGACTGTATTCAGTATGCACTTCTAGTGCAGCTTTGATTGCACAGAGTGAAATGGAAAACATTGTGAGAAGAGGGAATATTGATTTTTCTCCTAGTTAAGCAATGGTTTTCCAAGTGACAGAGCTCAATTATATTATACTGGTTATTGGACTGTTTAACATATGCCTTTTTAGTGAAGTGATTCTGGCCAGTAATGTCCTATATCTTAATTAAACCAATATTTTGAGGGCAGTTGGATAGAACATACATTTGAAAATGTAAATGTCAAGTATATTGTACCAAGGCTTATCTGTTAAATACTACAAGGTTACAGAAGATGAGGCTGGCGGGAATAATAACAATTGTTCAGCCTTTTCTTCTTCTGTTGCTTTGTAATTAGATCATGACGTTGTCCATTTGATAATTACCAGAAAGTGTAAATTAGAGTAAGTTGGAAGTGGATATAAGAACATGGTATTTAAATTTTTAATTACTGAGATGGAGTAGGTGCTCCATGGGAGGTCAGCCTGCAGGCCTCTCCCAGAAGCCTTGTCAGAAAATTCCACTTAATGGTAAGAAAAATGCTTAGAGAGGAGAAGTGTCTTGAATAGCAAAGACAGCTTAGTCACTTAAAGAAATTAAATGCACTTTCTAAAATAGGTGAGAAGCTGGCAGTATGACATGGTTTGCCTTTTTAAAGAGTATAGGCTCTCTATATACTTTTTATTTTGAGATATCCTGACTTGTGCTGTGTGGTTATAGGAGTCCATGTGTGTTTCTTTCCCCCGAGCATCAAGTCGTTCATGGCCTGTTTGGGAAGCACTGTATAGATTTAGTTAAGTGGGTTGCATTTTCTATATTGATCTAAAACCATTGCAAATAAAATTAAAATTAATGGTAAGAGGATCTCATTAACCTTGTTGATTTATACATGTTAAGAGCTCTAAAACGCTGTTTGCAAGGTCTTTGGTTCCAGCTCTTTCTCCTTTCCCTCATGCCCAAGTAGGCACCAATGCTTACCAGTGCCAGGTACTGTAAAGCACGCAGAGCAGAACAGTCAGTGCTGTCAACTCAATCAAAGCAGTGCAGACATGTTTCTCTAGAGCTGGAAATATTGTAATAATTTAGGAAGAAAATGATTTTTTTCGTATTGTATGTTTCTGTGTCCATTGAATACTGAGGACAGTTCTAAATTTTTAAAACTGGCCAGGACACTGATTCATGCCAAAAGTACAATAGGGGCAGCTGACAGTTACTTTCAGGAATGTTTTTGGATTATATAAGAATACAGTGGTATGGTGAAATATATATATATGTAAAATATGTTGGTGTTATCCCAGTGTAGTGAGTCAGTGTGATAGAAATGGCTTGCATATTATACACCAGCATGCTTTTGTATTCCACTTTGGTTTTTCCTACCTTAGTGTAGCTCTCTGAACAATCCTTAAATGCAGAATATGAAAAATTTAAATCTCTTTGAAGTTAGCAGAAGAAAGTGACTTTTCTATAGATGAGCAATCAAGATAAAAATATGACAGTCTTTGTCTGAGGGATAAGTAAGCGGCTGTCCTGTTATCTCAGAGCTTCTGTGTTGTTTTGCAGGATGTGACCTTTCAGTTCTGTGAGCGCATGATAAGGGTATTGGTAGCCCTGATTCTTTCTTAAAATAATGCATAAAGACTAGGGAGAAGAGCAAACCCAAAGGCTTCACCTTGTAAAGTCTGATGGTATTTACCTTCACGCTGGCAATACTTGATTGATAGTGTACGTGTGTGTGCCGTGCCGCCAAGTGCAGGTGCATTTCTCTTCTGGCTACCACACAGATTTGACACAGTTTGGACTTGCGAGGTTTCTGTTCATCTGGGTTGGTGAAAACTGCGGGCTGAGGGAAGCTTGCTGAGTGATTGGGCAGTCTGAATGTAAACCTTTTGTTTTGGAGAAAGGTTAAAAAACCAAAGCTCACCACACCTTAATTCATGAAGCCATTTGAGCTCTTTCAAGAGTTCTGTTCTATTCTATGTGAAGACAAAATAGTGTATCCAAGCAGGTTAAAAAGAGGAAGAAGCAGGACTATCCTACCTCACAAAGATAGATTAAGGCTCTGGAATTTTTGAACATTTTGTGATATTTCTTGAGTTCTTTTTTTTTCTCCACCCAACATAAGGGTCCTAAAAATAAAGACAGAAAGCATTAGAGTTCCTCAAGACTTTTTATGATCATTCTTATAAAAAAATGCACCCAAATTTTTACCCCTTGCTTAACCTAAGTTTTGAAGATATCTCCTTTCTGTCTTAAAAGTGGGATTACGATCTATTTTAAGTATTTTACATATTAAATGTAACCAAATGTCTTATAAACACATATGGCTTCAAGATTCACTAAAAAGAGAGAAGAAATAAGCCAGTTTAATTTATAACCAAGAGATCTTTTTGTTTGACAGTGCCATCATGCCATCAATACTGACATTATGAGCCTGTGCTTCGCATGTAGCTACATGAGCCACTGTGAATGGAATAGGTTGCTTGTGCTCTGACAGCATAATTTGTGATTTACAATCTCCTTTGCTTCTTCCAGTTAACAAAACATCCCCCCCTAAGCAAGATTCCCATTGATGTCTTGCTACTCCACATGCACTTTGCACTGAAGATGTAGCTCTGTGTTGGAAACATTTCCACACAGACATGTTACATGAAAGACAGGTATGAAAAGTAACCTTTTAATCTGACGGACATGGAGCTGTCCCATACGAAGCACAGGCCCCAACTCTGTTGACCTTTCGCATGTCAGGGGCTACCTATGCCAGGTGTCCTATTGAACTTAGGTGAATTTTATGCACACATAGCGTTCTATGTGCCCACATTCATTGGAAGTTTTTGCTTACTCTCTTGTGGGAGTCATAGTTTGTATGGCAGAGTCTTCTCAAGAGGGAATAATTTTCAGATTTTGAACTGAACATTGGGTTCTGAAAAGCTAATATTCCCACCAAAATGGAAATCTGAAAGACATGTGTTCTGTAGCTTGTTATTGCTTGCCACAGTGGTGGTCTTTGTTATCTAGAAGCTCTTTTAATGCTTATGCCTTGATCATTGAAGACAAGAAATAGTATTACCACATTACTTTGTTAATTTTTTTCCCAACAAAAATTCTGTTTTGTTGTCATTGCCAATTTTGACTAGATCCTTCTTGCCCATATTAGTTAACATCATGAGGAGTCCAGCAATCAGTGTCTGGGGGAAAAGGGTGTTGCCTGGCCTGGAAGGGTACAGAGAGCAAGGCAAGGGCAGACTGTGAAGGGTGTGAGACTATACGAGTACCTGTCAGTGTGGGAGGGGAGAGGTTTTGGGCTGCATGTGGAGAGCTAGAACGACTAAGGAGAAACAATGTTTTTCTTGGATTTATTTTTTCTCATCTGCAGTTTTTGTTTCTCCTGAACATTACTGAGGATACTGGACTTGTATTTCTTAAAATATTACAATGTTTGCTGTGTCTTAAAATTACAATAGTTTACTTTTGGTCTTACTGTTAATAAAATTTTCTCTCTAAGGAGATTCTGGGTAGTGAGAGTAAAGAATTAATAATGCTAAAAGTCACATATCTGTTGATAAATGGGGATTTATGTGCTGTCTGGAAAATTATAAAATCATAATCTATTACAAAGAGCTTGAGGGACTATATTCAGACCTAGCTATTGAAGGAAATTTAGGCTTAAGGTGGAAAGAGTATTCAGCCCTACCGTGTTCTGTACTGAAGGTGGCAGTTTAAGTGCTGAGTCCTGCATTTGGATCACAACAGCTCCATGCTTTGCGACAGGCTCGGTGAAGAACATCCGGAAAGCTGCTTGGCAGAAAAGGACCTGGGAGTGCTGGGTGACAGTCGGCTGAACGTGAGGCAGCAGGGTGCCCAAGAGGCCAACAAGAACAGTGGCACCCAGACCTATGTCAAAAATAGTGTGATCAGCAGAACTAGGGAAGTAATTGTCCTCCTGGACTCAGCACTGGTGAGGCCACACCTCACGTGCTGAGTATGTTCAGTTCTGGGCCCCTCATACAGGAAAGACATTGAGGCGCTGCAGCGAATCCTGAAAATGCAATGAAGCTAGTGATGGTCTCGAGAGTAAGTCATATGAGGAGAGGCTGAGGGAGCTGGGGTTGTTTAGCCTGGACAAAAGGAGGCTCAGCAGGCACCTCATCACTCTCTAAAACTACCTGAAAGGAGGTTGTAGAACAGTGGAGGTTGGTTTCTTCTCCCAGGCAACTAAGGACAGGACAAGAGGGCATGGTCTCAAACTGTGCCAGGGGAGGTTCATGTTGGACATCAGGAAGAATTTTTTCACCAAAAGGATTGGAACAGGCCAGTTTTGTCTTGGTTTGAGACAATTTGGAGGGGCGGAGACCTCAGACAGAAATCTCCTCTCTTGGATTCAATACCCCTGATTTCTCCAATACAGAGAAAGGGATCAAATATGCCAGGATGTAAGTGAAAAAATAACTCTCTACCAAGAAGAATGCCAATAAGAATACTGATAGAACTGGGTTAAACCAACCAATGAGGAAAAGCTAACCAAGCCCTGCCCACTGGACCAAAGCGAGATGGTGGCCAGCCTCCCCCACATGGGAAAAACACATGTGGCCACAGGACAGAGACAAGATGGCTGTCCTTCCCTGTGGTTTGCCTCCCCCACGCCTGGAAGACCTTGTGGGAATGGTTGGAGAGCCTGTGCTATCAGGAAATGGCAGATAGGTGTGATTTGATACCGGCAGATGCTTGCGTGGTGCTGGAGTGAGGCTGCGGTGCCCTACAGACAGTCAGAGCACGGCTACGGACCCCCAGGCAATGGGAAGGATCCACAAGACACCCGTTGGATCCAGCAACGAGACTTAGTTGTTGCAATTTCGATGTTCCTTGATGGAAGTGGTGGTCGTTGCCCTATCGAAGTGGTGGTTGCAGTCCAGCTCCGTGGTGGTGGTGGTGGTGGAAGCCCCAGGTAAAAGGACTGGAAGAGGGCTGCCCAGGGAGGTGGTGGAGTCACCACCCCTGGAAGTTTTCAAGAAACAACTGAATGTGGCATTTAGTGCTATGGTTTAGTTGACAAGGTGATGTTTGGTCAAAGTTTGGACTCAATGATCTTGGAGGTCTTTTCCAGCCATTTATGATTCTAAGAATTAAAGTAAAAAATGGGTCTCAGTCCATGAGCTGTTGGGTCGTATGCCCTGATGCTGGCATTAGCTTCTATCTATGTTCTTGTCTTGCTTATGCATGGCATTTAACTGGGAGATGTTTGGTCATTGTTTAGTCAGCACTCAAACGTGGAAACCAGCCAGTTTGAGTAAAGCATAGGATGCTTGTTAGGGCAAACTAGAAACGTGCCAAGTCTCGTGTCTGACGGCGTTAGGAAGGCAGTTGTTTCAGCTGCCATTCACTGGTGATTTTGTAGAAAAATCAGTGTAGCGTGTTTCCAAATCAGTTACGCTCCTTGGAAGATGCCAGTATTTGGAAAACTTATACTCTTGCTTTTTGTCTGGTACTCATTTTGTAGTTATATGAGTGTATATTACCAGAAAAAGTTGTTTTTTTTTTTTTTTTTTTTTTTTCAGGCAGAGTGCTGGAATTTGGGATACCTGTGTCCCACAGTCAGTCTTCATCTCTGTGGTACTGTTCTTGTGCAGACATATGCCTGACTTGCTTGTGTCTTACTACTCTGTTTTATGAAACCAGGGTGGTATGTTCTAGCTCACAGGAAATACCACCAGGCTGAATCAGCCTGTTTAAAACACTCTGTTCAGGCTCATGTACTGAGAAGTGTCCCAGGAGTGTGTCATGTACAGACTGGGGCTGGTGCTGATGGCTCTTAGTTTTCTGGAACGCGTATTAACTGTATTTCATGTACAAAAACATCTATGCATACATATGGCCAACAGAACAGTTTATTTCTGAAAAACAGCTTAGCTGTTACTTCTACTTGCTGGTTCTGACCTAGGAAGTCTTCTCCAGGACCAAATTAGAGTTTATTTCTTGTGCCTGTGACATCATTTATGCAGACTGTAGGCTTCACTATAATGCCAAGTATGAAACAGCATCTTGTGAAAATTATTTTTGCACAGTTCATTATAACATTTTAAATAAAAACCATCTTGTATTCATTCTCAGTGCACTCTTCTTTAAAGTTTCTCATCAGTTAGATTTGATTTTATATGCTTATCAGCCCTGACGGTAAATACTTTCTTAAACTACATTACTGCGACTTCTGAAAAAAATCCATTCATATGATATTTACATTGTGATGATGATGTTGGGCACTTTTTCACCGCTTTACACAGTCCCTCTGCTGGATGTGAACTCTGAAGAACTGTTTTGGAGGTGTGCTTTTTTCAGGTTAATATGTCCTGAGTTAATATGTCCTCTTAAAAGAGGCCTTATATATTTCTGTTAACCTTCTTAAAAGATTAACTGCTTGAAATTTGCACTGAATAAAATACACTGATTTGGAGATAATGACAAATTCTTCTGTATTTTTCTAGGGATGCACTTTGTAGGTATCCTATGAAATTTGAATTCTGCAAGCATTGTAAGCAGCTTGGAGATAGTAATGATTGCACAGGATAGCAAATGTGGGGACCAAATTTCTGACAATAGCTGAGCTGGTGCTATTCATGTTTTGTTTTTCAAATTGTGGTTTTAGAAATGTGAAAGGTTATGTCCCTACTAAATGAAATGCAGGACTGGAATTGAGGAATACAGGTTTCTTGTTCTGTTTTGCAGATTTCTGGAGTCACTGCATGGGCTTTTAGTCTCTTAATAGCCTGTTACAGGCACTCTATTCCATCATGAAACATTGGGGTGCCTTGGAATGCAAAGTAATATAATTCAGACATTTGTGTGGAGATGGAAACATGCTATCAAATAATTTTATAATAAAGCTTATCTGTCCAAGAGAATAAGTAGATGAAACAGATATCTTGGTAGCTTCACTGTGTCTACTCTAGGTTTCTGTCCACAGAAATTAATGTCTGTGTCCCTTTAGTACCGGGATGAAGTTGTGGAGTTACACTGCTGTGACAGCAGTTCTGGTTATTGAGGATCAAACATAATTGTGTTTGTGATATCTTCCTTTCTAAGCTGAGTTGCAACGAGTTCTGCCAGGATTTGCCATTTTATGTTATTTGTTGAAAATAGAAGACTAGTTTGTTTTTTTTTTAAAGTGGTGGTAATGCAAGCACAAAGTTGTAAGGCCTTTCTATACAAGCATTTTTTCTTGGTCTTTTAGAATATTTTTCCACTTCCCTTGACTTGCAGAGAGAGACCTTTGGAGTGTGCTAGTGAAAATGCAGACTTCCTGGCACGTTAACTCTGATTTTCATAATTACTTTTTTTGAGGGCATGCTTAGGAGTGGTTCACAGACCACCAGGTGGTCCAGGGCTGGAGGTGAAAGGCCATAGTTTTAGATATTTTTTTTCTTGAGTACTTCAGGGCTTCTGTGGTTCTGCTAAAAGTCTGAAATTTTGCTGTGGGGAGAATTGGGTATGTGAAAGGAGAAAATAAGGTGTTATCTTAGTATGTTTTTACGAGGTGATCGACATACACATGTATGTCAAGTCCAAGGATTTTAGGAAGTGTTTGATCACTATAGTATTGAAAAGGTCATAATACAGCAGTGTGCAAACATGTAGCTAATCATGTACTCATGCCAAAATGTATTGCTGCAGATTTCCAAGTACTGGCTTTATTATGAGAGAAGGTGGACTTAGAATGAACTCTGAAAGATGCCTTACGGGAGAAAGCCAAATACTTGAGGAGTTTCAGAAGCACAGGAAGAAGCTTATGCTACACACACGAAGTTCAGTCTTGGTCTCAAAGTTGTATTCTTTTTACTTTTATTTTGTCAATTATTGACAGAGAACATGGAACTGAATTTATTGATGTAAAAGTTAAAAACTTCTTTTTCACAAATTCACTATAGCATTTTTCATGAATGTGTGCCAGTGTTTTATATTTGTTTTTCTTCAGTTTTTGACTGAAAGAGTAAATCTGGTGCTAGGATTGAATTTACCTAGTGAAATGTTGGAAGTATGTCATCCAAGTCCTATTTTTTCCTTTTTTGGCACCTTAAAATACAAAAGAATATTATGGATGTTTTAAATAAAAGTGATATCAGAAATGGAGTAATTCAAGGCTTTTTTTTTCAATGTTTATTCCAGGAAAATTATCAGGGTCCAATAAATAGCCAGTAGATAGAATTATAATGGAAAAGCAAGCCAAGGTATCATATTTAATGCTTTACATGTAGCACATTCTAAACTATTTTGTCCTTGAATTCTCCTCAAGTCACTGTTTGCCAACTTTAACTGGCTAGTAGGCAAACCCTCTGAGTGTTTATCAGGCTATGGACCACATCATGTTTCGCTCTTCCTGTTGGCGTCAGTTTTAACTTCTTAACCTACACTCTAAAGATCTTTTGAAGATTTCTTGAACAGTGCATTGCTACAAGCTGTAACTTGGGAAGCAGCATGTGAATTACATTTTGTCATCTTGCATAGACTGAGGATAATTGCACACTACTTTCCTGAAGATGTGAAGGTTCTGGATGCTTTCCATCACCCTTGCACCCAATGGTTTATGTGTTCTTTAATAATAGTAGATTTCAACCTTTGTTTTACAACTCTCAGCATATTTTTTTTCTTTGTAGAGAAACCAAAGTACCATTGGCTTAATAAAAAAATTTTCAATAATTATACACACTAATGCACTTCCTTTTATTGTGGTCTTAATGACACATAACCCCTACTGAATTTGTCAGCCCTAGTCAGCCATAAAGATAAACTGAGGAGCTGTGATTTTTAGCAGAACGTTTTGAAATACAAGCAAACTAAAAAAATGACTGTTATTACAAATAACAGTCTCTGAAGAACTGGTAGAAAACTGTACTTAAATCTAATATAGAAAATCACATTGTGGATCATATGTGAACATTTCTAGATGGTATCTACATCTGTTGTGTTTTTCTACTAACGACATTTACTTCAGAAGTGCTTTTTTGTTGTTCTTGTGTGTACTTTTAGTTTCAGTAAGTGAGCAAGGTCAAATCATATTGCTATTCCGGGAGCAATTTTTTTTAATTGTTTATCTGCTTTTTTTTGGTGGATGAGCAAGAAAGTCTATTAAAGTATAGAATAACAGTTTAAATTAGAGTGCAGTTCTTGTGTGAGGTGCTGTAGGAGGCATATCCTTATGGTAAAAGGTACTTAGGTATTCTGGGAGACTGTATCATTCCTTTGCTGAGCCATTTTCTCTCACAGGGACACTGTGTTGGTACCATATAATGAGCAGCAACCCTGTCTTTCTCTCTCTCATATTAAAGTGAAATACAACATGAACCTGTGGGGCTTTTATTGCTGCATTATTCCTTTTACTACTCAGTCCGTTAGAAGCAGTCAAGCAATAACCAGGCAATGGTACATGCAAAGACAGTTTGGCTTTTGCCAAGGATTTAAACGTTTTAAATCTTGCTTTGAAATTGCCATAGTTATATGTTTTCCATAAATGTAGAACAATGGATTTACAAACTTGAGAGAAAAACCTTTTGTGTGGATGACCAAAGCCTTTGTTCACGTGAGGCTTCCAGGCATTATTGACTTCTGGAGGCCGTGATTCACACCTACATCGGAAGGTGTCTGGATCAATAACCCTCCTGTCATGGTGTGCTGAAGTCACCTGTCCACCTATTGCAGCCTGTCCCTGCTGTTAAGTGGTGAGTTTGAAAACAACTTGGTTCTCCCCATTGTAGTTCACAGCACAGGGTCTTGTTTGTGGTCCTGACAGTTCTGTGGATGTGCAGCCTGTTTGCTGCTGCAGGTGTCATCTCTGTAGGAAACCAAGATGAGGGAGCACTGGGTAATCCAGTAATTGCGAGACATCATAGTTCTTTTGATGAGGAGGATGAACAGATTGATAGACCCCATGCTAATACATCACTTCCAAAGGTCTAATATTTATGCAGCTCATTAAAAATAAAATACACATTTATGTTGGTGAAGGACTGATGAGGGAAGGATTGATGTGTCCAGAAGCCTGTCTTTTTAAAGAATATTTATATTAGTCTATTAAGTAGTTCACCTTTCTCTATAAACTTTGTTTCTACAAATTTACACGAGTTGAATACTCTCATGCTGTAGAGTGGCTTTTTCTAGTTTCTTTGGTTTGTCAGCAAGCCTTTGTATCAACTCTTATGTTTCTCAGTGTAAAATCGATTTACTTTTAGGGGAAATCAGTTGGGCCAGAGGTAAGCAAGTGGGAGAAAAGTTTCATTGGGTGAGCTTTGATGAATATTGTATTGCTGTTTATGGCCTGAAGCAAACATCATTCAACTTAATAAGTCTCATTCAAGTGTATCGAGTGGGATGTGGTTATTTCCTGTTTTGTTCTTTTAGAGACACACAGAGTTCAATGTGTCAAATTACATCTAAATTTAGCGCAACAGTCCTTGAATAAAAAGTATTTTTTCCTTTGGACATTCAAACATTTCATGGTCCTCTTGCATTCATCCACTTTACTTTTGCATTTTGTATAATATACTGCTTTCTCCCTGGATTTCTTGGCAATTTTCTGTTATTAAATCACTGCAGTGAGATTAAAATCTATTCTTTAACTGAAAGATATATTTATGTGATACTTGTTTTGTATTTTAATGCAGCCCATATTTTAAGATGAAAAAATAGTGGCTTTTTACTATATTAAAAAATGCCTGGTAATACCAGAGCCGGTGATGGGTAGCGGTGTTAGTAATTGGCAAATAACATTTCAGCAGATACAAGAGGATCTGTGCATTGTGAAATGAAATAGTTTCTTTTTAACAAAATGACTGGACATATTGTTTCCAGGGAGAGGGAGCAATAAAAAGGGGAGACAAGGTATTAATAACTTAGGAAAGTCATCGCTCATAGAAACATTGCTATTTTTTATTGTGTATTACAATCAATACATCAGATTTCTGTTTTCAGGCTTCTTGTTCTTGCCATTTTGTCCTGTGTTTATCTGACAGTTGAAATCGTTCATCTAGGAAGGATGGATGTATACAGACCAGACTATTTGACTACTCTGCATCAGTGGCATTTCCATTTGGCTTGCTTGCAGTGCAATATTGAAAGCTTTTTCACTATTTTTCTTGAAGTTCCTGACTCTGTTTATCTGTGGCAAGACAGTTTTGATTGTTGCCTTGCAGATCTGCAAAAGACCATTTGACTAGCTAAAGGATAGTATGCCTAGAACAATTAGGGGATTTGAAAAATTGCCTTGTTTTTTATAATCTTAAACTTTTAAAAGGCAAAAGTGGACTGAGTTAAAATGCCCAATTCAGTGGAAGATGATGAAACAAGAGAAGAAACCTGTATTCTTTTAGAAATTTAGAAATGGCTAAATGTCTTTTAACATTTCATTTTTAGAAAATTCAGGGGGCTTTTCTACACATACAGGTATTCCTGTTTATTTCTTACCTTTAAACGTGTTTGTTTTGGAACAGGATGGCTGCATAGATTCTTGCTAACTTTACCCATAAAGTGGAAACAGTAAAATAAAAACAAAAGCAAATGATTTTTCTAGAGTCAGTGTGTCACACAAAGAGCCATTCAGAAACTCCTGTTGAGCTTTAAGTGGACTCCTGTGTCAAATCTGAGCAATAAAGAGCTTGACTGTAGATGAAGGTTCATCAGTTTTCTCCAAGTAAATGAAGCCATTTGTATGTTTTATTACTTCAGGATTGAAATATCAAATTGTTCTGCTGGGGAGAGGGAGAACAAAAATTTCATGCTCCAAATTAAGGGATTCTAGAGTATGAAATACACAATGGGTCTGTTCTCAGGATATTTTTTTGCTTATCTGAAGAATTATTTGCTACAGATTGAGCAGCCTTTGTGGTAAATTACAATCCACTTTTAATTTTTTTAATTTGCTCTTTTCTATCCTTTCTCTCTCATTTCAAAGTGTTTCCTGTAATGAAGAAGCAACCTCACATACTGGCTTAAGTGTGTGAAGGAAACTACTTTAAATTTTGCTGTAAGGATATATGCAACAAGTGTTTCTTCAGTATCACAGGAGTTAAAAAAAAATTTTGAATGAGTGTTTGTTGCTTTGACTGTCATTCTTCTCAATGTCACATCTGCCTCTGGCATTGACAAAATCTGCAGCAAGGTACATGTTGCTACTTGTGGGGTTGGAAATAAGTAGATTGCAGGGACCAAGACTACTTGGATCTCATAATGAAGGAAAAATACCAAGGAAATTGTCTTAGGTCAAACTTGTCGAACAGAAATGTTGGGGGATAATGAAGTTGAAGACCTGTGCTCATTCTCCGTACCTGGAAGATGAATAATGACACGGAGGGTATTGAAACCCTTGAAGTTCATTGTCTGCCACATCCATGTCTCTTGTGCTCGTACAGAGAGACAGGAAAGACAGAGAATACATTGTTTTTTTCCAGGCTACTACATTAGTTGGTAGGGAATGATTTTGGAGAATTGCAGGGCAGAAATAAATTACTGTTAAGATTGTACCCTCACCTTGTTCCTCCTATTTTGAAAATCTCATCCTGAGGATGTAAAAAAATTATTGAGGCCTGTCTGTACATACTTGGAGTGGTCTTTGCCCTAAACAGACTTATATTTCCACTTACTACCTGGCTTTCAGTATGATTATTGTTTTTATGGAGACTATTTTACATATGCAGCAAAGCTAGCAGGATTAATTTACTACTGAGCCTTTATTTTTGAAGATTCCAAGGGTCCTTTACAGTTCAAGTTTTCAAAACTGCTTAATATGTGAACTTTCATAGTCTAGTTTTGCATCTGTTTAACCCTCTACACAAGTTGAGATATTTCCTAAAAGGATAGGTACATATTATTTAGCTCTCTGGCTAATGGCACTTGTTTGTCTTCTGAGGAAAATTTTCCTTAGCATTTCAGAAAGAAGTGTTAAGAAATGTGTTACTCAGAATACCGAACTTTCAACTCAGGTAGTCTTCGCTTCCTCTCGGGGGACTTGTACCTGTTTGTGTCCTCCAGGTGACTGGTGAAGGAGATCCTTACCATGGGGGGCTCCTCTTCCATCTGCCTTTTGAATCCCCTCATCTTGGGAGCTGCAGAAAGGAGGTGTTGCTGCAAGGAGTGTACAGTGCCACCGCTGCCTTCCTTGTGAATCACGTTTCTCCTTGTACATTACGCTGCCATTCTTACTCTGAAGTAGCTCAAAGTCTCTTGTGGGGTTCGCTGCTGGGTGACTGCACCTCCCACTGCTCCTGCAGTCCCCGTGTGCCTGTGGGAGGTGCGTGGGCCAGCACAGCGTGTGCTCCATGTAGATACACGCTGGCAGTCAAAACCCCTGCAGCCAGTGTCTCCAGAGAGGTCTTGCAAATAGAACTGGCTGGGAAGGACATGCAGGGCAGTGATCCTGCTGGCCTGCCAAAGGGCCGAAGGCTCCTGAGGAATGTTAATGGCATCCTTCCTTGCAGGGCTTTCTGAAGCCTGGAGACCTCTTGAAACCAAACTCTCTCTAGTGTTTCAGATGAGGAACTTACTGGTGCTGATTCATTTACTTTACCATTAGACAGAGTCCATTAGTCCCCGCCCTGTCCTGAGGGCATGAGTGGGAAGCTGCCAGGTACCTCACCTCAACTGTAGGTGCAACCTGGCGGTGTGTGGGGATCACCATCTGCACAGAGGCTTGTCTTTGATACAAACCTCATCCCCTGCTAGTTTTAATTAGATCTACTTTTAAGTATAATATTCTTCTGATGGGAGGGGCAAAAGAGGGCATTTTATTAGGTTAGAGCATGGAAGTACCATATATCATGATGCTCTGCTGAAATAGAATTATCAGATTTTTAATGTTGCTGTCTCTGGCCTGTCTTCTGAAACATGGTATAGTTATATAGACCCTGTTCTTGGACACGTGGAGACTCTGAGTGGAATGAGCACTCTTTGTAAATATAAGATAGAGTCGAAACAACTGAGTTTATTAATTGTACGTTGGTATATGTGAGGTCACCCTGATTGTAGACTGGACCTGTAATGCCTTACTTGTCTTCATATTTTGCTTTTCATATGTAAGGTTTGGGGGAAAAACAGGAATTGTAACTGGTTTTGAAAATAGATTTTGCTGCCTTCGCACGCAGCTCTACCTTTTATTCCATTTTCCTTCAGGGGCTTTCCTGCGGTGGCACTGTTTGTAACTGCCACTTTTTTTGGGCTGAATGTTGCTTCCCCGCGTTCTTAAGCTGTCCCTCTCTCTTCTTCCAAGAAGCCTGCAGTGGAGGAGGTGGCATAGCCATGAGCATGCCAGTCCTGTGTGAGAAGCATATGACTTTATCTGGGGAAACAAGGAGGTCTGGAAATAAATGTCCTCGTTTCCCCCCTCTAGAACTTTAGGACCCAACACTACGTTGTGTGCTGATTTCTGAACAGTAGGAGAGGTAGGTGCATAATATAGGAGCAAAACCATCGTGTCTTATTGTCCTAGAATACCTCTACCTGAACCTTTCAAAGGTGTTTGTAGGAGTCATTGAGTGACATCTATGTTTCTTCAAGAACTAACTGCATTTTTACAATTATTATAAATATGTCATTTCTAGCTAATATTGGGAAAATGTTGTTAACATCATTACTTACAAGCTTCTGAGATCCAGTGTACATTTCTTTAATTTAATTTGGATTTTCCTGACTTGGATCATTAAAGTTCCTGAGAGAGAGTTACATCAAAATTAATTATATCAGTGATTGAATTGCTTAAGTAACTCACAGAACTCAGTTTTGAATAGTTTGTAAGATGTTGTTTAGATAGTATGCTTATGTTTCATGAAATGAGATATTATAAACCCTATAGATTCTCATCCAAGATGACTTTCAGAAGTAATGACCTCTATCAAGGACCATGGAAATTACTATTGTACATATACTTTATAATTTTTTTTTATTTCCTTACAGAACATTGGAAGTCATAAAAAAAGGGAATAATAATAGGTACTGTAATAAAAACTTAGAAACCAACAGGCTTCAGTAAAAGTGTTAATTTTTGTGAAAAGAAAAAGATCAAACTTTATGGAACAAATTCTGATATTTTGCCTCACTATGAAAAAACTGTTCAGAGAGGCTAATTGAAATTTGACACTTGAATTTTATTCTTTTACTTCCCACCTCACCCTTGCCAACACTCTTGGTTACTGTTAGAGCACTTTCTTTGTACATTTGTCACTTAAAATCATTATATATTGGGGTTTGGGATTCTTATTTGATTCCTATCCCCCTCCCATCCTTTTTATGGCAATGTAGATTTATAAAAATATGAACTATAATATTTATGATGAAGTACCTGGTTTGAAAGACATGATGCAATTACAAAACCAGAACTGGCTTCGACACAAAGACTCCTAATCGTGTCATAGAAAGTGAACTGGTGGACCTTATGTGCAAAGTCCTTTGATATATTTAAAAGGTTTTAAAATATTTTTTTTTTTCCAGAAAGGAGCATAAAATATAATTTTACATAACGAAAGCCAGAATCACTTAGAAAACACAACATAACAGTGCTGTGCTCCTGCTGTTTTATTTTTACTCTAAACAGTTAAGGGCTAAAAAACTATCACTTTGGAGATCAGGAGAACTTACTTTACTTGATGATCCTACCATTTTGTGACTGCAAAAACTTATATTTTCACAGACGGAGGTGCCTCCCTTCCCCTTAATGTGCCTTGAAGTGCAGAGAAACATCAAAGTTCAGAGCAGCTCTTTATTACTTTTGTCAGTGTTTGCGTCGTGCACTGAGGTTTTGCGGAATCCTCCAGGAGGAGTGAGATGAACACACTGCAAGCACTTGTGTTCTGGAAGTAGCAAGAGCTCTGAAGGGAACCTGTGTGATCGGTCTGCATTGTGAGAGAGTGAGGTTGAATATTAATTCCCTTGCACTGTTACAGAACGAGAACTGACTATAATAAAATGTGAATAATGTGAAATTTTAGGGTGATCCTTCAAATGACAGCTGCACCTGGCTGATGACACTTACCATCAGAAACCATTATCCAGGATCCTTCCAGAGTTTCTATAACTCAGGAAAAGAAGCAATGCAAAAAATTACTTTATTGTTATAAGTAGATAGTCTTTAAATTTTAAAATACAGTGAAACCTTGTTAACTAAATAGGGTTCTTATTACTGAGGATATCACATATGCTGGATATCCAGCATTTGGAACATATTTTGAGGTTTGTATGGATCAACTTGATACAAATTGTTGTAGAAAAAATAGAGAAAAACTTTTTAGGTTTATAATTTGGAAGTTTTGGTTTGAAATGCACAACTTGAAAAGAACAGATCTGATCAGGTCTGAACAAGTGGTATAAATAGCACTATATCCAGGAGTCTGGATTTAGATAATAATCAAAATATTTGTATAAAATATTTGTATTATAAATGTATATTTAATTTTGGCTTAGGGTCTAAACACAAAGGTCATGCATGTGGCTTAGGATGTCCTTGAGCTGCAAGTCACTAGAGAATGGAGATAGGAAATGTTTTTGCCCTGTGCTTTTGGCATCTGCTGTTGAAGCTTTTAAGAGGCAGAATACTGGGATGGTCGGATCCAGAACATCTGTGTGTTTGGTGGATGTCTGTCTGTGTTTTGCAGGGGTAATGTGTGTGTACCTTTTTATTATTTTTTTTTAAATTTTATCTTATTTAATAAGTGCCTGATTTGAGAAACGTTTGAGAATTGCTTTTCCACGTGGACCTCTCTTTAATATACATAGAAGCCCCACATCTGTGGGCTTATCTGCTCAAGTGTCAAAATGGCCTGCTGCTGAGTGCTATTACATAGTTAATTTGTTTTAATGCCATTTTTATGTGCATGCTATCTAGGGATGTGATTTCATGATCAGTATTGATCCCTCTGGATGGCTCTAGGAAGTAAGGATGCTCAGAGGAAGCCGCAGGAGACAACTGTCACTTTGGCAGCTGGTGGCTGCCTTGTGAGTGGCGGGGGCTGCCTGGCACCAGTCCCTGGGAGCCAGTTACACTGAGATTGGCCCCAGCCATACTGGATGCTCTCCACCTCTAAACTTGCAAGAAGTACAATTTTCAGTGCAGTTCTTATCCCACTGGTGTTCTGGGAGAGATGAGATCTCACTGATCTTCACTTTCCAGTTTTTGCCACCACTTGAATGTGCAGGAAAAATATCTCCCCTTTTTTCCACTGTTCCTCTATCATTCCGTGTCTTTTTTTAATTATTATGCAGAGTGGATTGTGTTGTCTGATTATGGGTGAGCCTAGTTAAAGTAGGCAATCTTTGTATATGGAACATTTCAGCCATGGTGTTTTGTTACTGGCTTTTTTTTTTAAGTGCAGCAGGAAAGAGATTTGAAAGGTGACTGCTTTTATTTAGTGCTTCTGGGTTTATCTGTTATATCACAAATCTTACTTGCTGTGAATTTACTGTGCACTGAAATGACATTACCTGCTTGATTTAGTGTGTATAATTTAAGATATTAAAGTAATATTATAATGTTTTTGTAATAAGAAATAATTGCTCACTCATTTATCAGTATTTTGATTAATACAATTTCATATCCTGCATCTCCTTAATGGAATAATTAAGATATTTCAACACAGCAAAAGGAAACCCGAGTCAAACCTATTTCAACAAGCAAAAGAAGATAACATAATGTTCCCACAAAAGCCTATAAAAGTAAGGGCAATATTTTTCCTTCCCATTTCCATTTCTAGCTTGTCTTCTGAACATAGGGCTAATAACTTCTTGCCATGTTCAGAATATTTCATTTGAGTTCTGACAGTAATAACCATGTTTTATTTGGCTGTCAGGGGCCCTGTAAGATGGACAGATAATGTGTTCATTTTCTGTCCAGTGGGAAGAAAATACATGGACTGTCTGAAATAATATGAAAAGAATGAGAGCCAGTTAAGTTTATTTTAGGGAAAATAAAAGCAATATATATATTTTCAGTGGTACATGGCAAGTTGTTGGTTAGATGGGCATTGGTAGTTCCTTGGCGATTCTAAAAAAAAAAAGTCAAAACAAACACAGCCATGTTGCTTTGTGAACACGGGCACCCACTTGTTCTGGAGATGCCACCACTTGAAATGCCTGCCCATTTCCTGTCCTTTGAGAGGCTTGAACCTTTTTCCATCTGTGTTACAGGAGATTTAACCTGAGGGAAAGTCTGCAGTGAGGTATAGCCTTTAACAGAGAAATACACTTTCTGGCACATCTGGTGTAGAAGAACTGACTCGAGCAGTAATGTTTCAAAGCGTGTGGCTACATCTCCATCATGGGCACAGCACTGTGGCAGTAAGGCAGACGTGTGTGTCCTTCCCAGTGCTCACTGGGTTGTGGCACATGGGGAGTGCAGTCTGTGTTTGCTTACTCTAATCTGAATTTTGTTTGCTTGTTGTCCAGTTGCAGACAGTCAGAATGTGTCCCAGAGTTCTTGGCTGGTGGCAATGGTACGAGGTAAAGAATTGCTGCCCATATATATTGCTTTGCTGCTTTGTCACTCCCAGCCGCCTGAATCTGTTCCTCACCTTGGTCACCTAATTAATCTGATACTGTAGACTTTAAGTCTTTAACGGAAAATAGCCTGTGCATGGGATTTTCAAGTGCTTGAAAAGATTCATATTTCATAAGAACACAGTAGATGGGTCATTAATAATGGACACACAGATCTGGAATCCTAAATCTAAACAGGCACCTGCTTTTGCAGTCCCTTATGTCTCCCAAAGCTGCTGTGGTGGCAGCTCTGCCCTAGTTAAGATAAGAAATTCTTTCCTGGTTGATTGTCAGAGCGTAACGGGAATACTGAGTGGGGTTATTCACTGAGGAAGGCAGAGTTATACTTGGTTGCATTACTAGGTTGTGTCTACACCAACCTGCAAAGAAAAATTGGGCTGTGTTCCTTGTAAATGCCTATGAGGGGCAGTTTCAGCCAAGAGTTGCATGGGGTTCAGAGGCTAAAAATCAAATCATCCCTTTATTCTCTGCTTAGGGACAATTTCAGGGAAACTGGGACAGGCAGCCCCATATTTTCAGCTTTTGTCTAGACTGCATGTCATTCCTGAGGGTTAGTACTGCTGTGGGTCACATCAGGACCCGCAGGCAGTCAGTGATTGCGGTTACATATGTCATGTAGATGGTTTTGGGGATTATGAGTACCTTTAACAGGAATTTTTACTAACTTGCTCTCAGTGTTTTAATTAAAATGATGCTGTAGCTTTCCACGAAGTCCTCTGTGTGACACTAATAAACACTTGACTGATTGCCTGTCTGGCTGATTCAGCTGGACACTTGTCAAAATAATCTAAGATCTCTTCATGTGTACAAGAGTAAAGACGTCCAACCATCCAAATTTTTGTCTCTAACTGATTCAGATTTTACTTGAGCACAGTCAACTGTTGTTAGTTTGCTGAGTCAGAGATGTGAAAATGACCTATCATGTCATTTGGGTGCAGTTTGAATTACTGCTTCAAAATAAAGATTGAATCATAGAATGCATAGTGTTATGCATTCATAGCCTTTAGGTTCTTGCTTTCAGATTAGGCTTAAAAGTTAGCCTTGGTCTGGAAAGAGGCTGGTGGACACTGTATTAATGGCCATGTCAGTCTCAAAATTTACATTTTTATAGCCTTCTGGTCAATTGATCCTTGATTTAAGCCATGTGGTAATGATGTTGTGCAGCATGTAATGCTGCTACAGTTGTTCCTCTTTGGACATATATTCTGTAGATTTATGTTCCTTATATGCTGTACCTGATATTTGATGGCAATTTTCTCATTTGTTAACATCTAATAATTTAATAATTGTAAGTACAGCTCTTAAATAGAACTATACAGTGTTCTTGTTTTTTTTTTTTATTATTTTTTTATATGTATTTTTTTTTATTTGCTCCTCTCCATTTCCGAAATATCTCTGCAGCTGAGTAACACAGATGGGTATTTGTGTTGCCTAATTTTAGGCATCAGATTTGTGCTAAAGTTAAACTGGTATTCTCATGTCTGTACCACTGGTGGAAGGCAGCTACACCCTCCAGAGCTGGGCATGCTGGGTTCCCTGCTGGTTCACAGAGACTGGCTTCCAGAACCAGAATCTAAGATTGATGTCTGAAATTATACGACACTTCTCCAGGAAAAAGTACTACTGAAGTAAATTTGTTTTTTTATGGTTTAATCTTCAGGTCAATTTGCAAAGTTAAGTCTGCTGAATGACAGGATCTAACCAGAACGAGCTGAGTGTGTAAAAGACTGTTTGGTGTAAGGGCTGTAGGAATTGTGTCTGGCTGCTGAATAGGTGCCAAGCAATGTTGTACCTGGTGCTCCTTGCTGGTTTGCTGTTCTGCTAGCAGCCATGCAAAATCCCAGACTTTGGGGTAGCAGGAAAACATATTACAGAATATATGAGATACATTAGTACTTTACGTTTAGCTGGCATTGATAACTGGGTTCTGGCAGGGGTGACTGCTGTGTCTCGGTGAAGCAGTACAGCCTGAATATAGTCACAATTTATACCTTTAAAGCATCTTTTAGTGTGTAACCACCAGTATTGGTGCCTACTGCAGGCAAATTACTTAACACAGAACACAAAGTTTTATGCATAGTCTCTGTCTTATTTGATGAATTAGACCTTGACAAAGGTATGAGCAGGAGCTTACAAAGAGCTCAATTTCCAACAGTAACCTTCAGTCATATGTAGAGCAAGTAGCCCTCCTCTCTTTCTCCTCCTGTGGTGCCTCTGCAGATGCTGATGTCAGCTGTCTCTCCTTCCACTGGTTCTGAAATGAGCTTGTTCCTCTGGAATCAGCGAACCAGTTGCTGTACAGTGGAATTGTCGGAGTCTCCTACCCTTCCCTGGGCAGGCAGGAGGCTCCTGTCTGGCTAAGAAGCCCAAGCCAACAGCTCTGGCCAGTTTGTGTGTGTATTCTCTCAGACCAAAAGTTACTTGGTGGCTCTGTGCTGTCCACTGGTTCCATCTTGCACAGCTCTTCAGACAACAGGAGAGTTGCCTCACGCTCAGCTTCAGTGGTTATGGTGGAGGGAGTTGCAGTTCTGAATTTTTAATTAACCAATTCCCAGGTTTTAAGGAGCAGAGCAGGCAGATGGTACAGACAGTTGATCTGAAATTTTTCATCTCAGAGTTGGCCACTGGTCTTAAGTTATTTTATTACCAAAGAGGGCAGAAAATGAGAGATGATTCAAGCTTCCCAATGAATCATTTAGGGATTAGAGGAAGAAGGAAGCAGAAGCATCCCTTCAGGTTTCACCACAAACTTCCTTTTGCCACACTGAAAGTCGTGCTGTTTCCTTGTCTGTTTGTGCTCTGCAGGGAAATCTTATAGAACGAATTTAGGAAACTGTAGTCTCTATCAGCTCAGTTTGATCTGTTTCTGCCTGACAGGCTTCCATGTAAGATATACTGGACTTCTTATGAACCAATTAAAAAACCCAAAACCCTTTCCTAGTTTGATGTTGTAAAGTAAACAAAGTTGGATTGAATGTGTGTTTCTGATGAGAATTAATCACAGCTTCAGTGCCTTAGTTGAATAATTTTTTTCCATCTCAGCTTTTTGAATTGAAAAGTATATGGGAATTTAATACTGAACTGTTTTACTTCTGTATTTATTTGATTTTTTTTTTTTAAATTCAGTGTTCTGGGCAAGTCTGGTTAAAGTAATTATTTTTAAATGGATTTTAATAGTCCTGTAGGCACTGTTTTTTTTGTTTGTTTTTGTGTGGGTTTTTAATTTTTTTAAATTATTATTCCATATCACTTCATTTCACAAAGTAAACATGGTGGAAAGGCAAGCGTGCTGTTAAGCATCTGTAATTATTTTGTCTCTCTCAATATTATTTTATCTTAGAGGATTTCAAAAATGTTCTAAAATAGTGTTGGAATTGTATCTGAACATGAAAGCTCAAATTCAGGGCTTTCTCATAGGAAATGTTTTCTGGAAGGTGAGTGGAAAAGTACTTTGGATCAGCAAAGTGTCCAATTATACTTCCAGTGCAGTATTTGGAGTAGCCTAAATTGAACTGTTTAGTGCTTTTGCTCACAGATCTCGGAAGTTTTTGTGCTTTCTTTTGGAGGGGCTTGATGAGTGATCCAAGCTGTGGGGGAGCAAACTTCGTATAAAAGCCATACACGCCGTCTGGGGCTGGGCATGTGCCGTGGTTGCAGGACCTGTTTTGGGAAACATGTTGCATCGAGGTGCGTTGTTCCAGGACATGGCATTTTATTCTTGCTTGAAAGTGCAATGCAAAACATTGAACTGAATTCTTAAAAGCACTTGGCCTCTTGGAGAAGTGCTTCGGCTCTGCAGTGATTCACACCAGGGCCACAGTTTCTTCTCCAAGTTACAAGCAGATTCGTCTGCTGGTCCCTGACTTGTAGGTGTTGGGATACTCAAGTATAAGTCCCTTTACTCAGCCTTGAGTTTTAGGCATGGGAATGGAGTGGAACCAGCGTGTAAATAGCTCCAAGTGGAGCTAAAGTTTATTTGTGGTAGGGATTATTGAAAAACTGAAGTGATGGTACTTAGTTGTTTTCTCAGAGGATACTTCACATACCAAAACTCTGATTGTATCCTCCTGGGCATTTTCAGTATACAATTTGCTAAATTAGAACTGAAGGAATATAGCTAGTAACAGACCCAAAAAACCCCTCATATACTCAACTTTCCTCATGCAAGACAGCAGATGAAGAATGAACAGAAACATATAAAGATTGCAGCTTCCTGTCAGTGATGGGGGAGTGAGGGGGGAGTAGCCACAGTAGCGCTAATGGGGGCAGAATTAAGTGGCCTCAGAAGAAGCGACTGTCATGCCTGATCCTCACCACAAGCTACTCCCCAACTTTGAGCTACAAATTAATGACTGCTAAATCCCACCACGGGGAGGGAGGCCTGGTTTTTATGTGCAGACTCTGAGATACATCACTGTTATCTGGTCTGTACTGGTCACATGTGTGAACACGAGACACACGCTTTAATTCCAGCGCTGCATCCACTGTACATTCCTTCTGAGCAGATCTGGAAACCTCTGTTCCTACATCCCACTCTGTGAGTCTTCCCTTTGCCTTGCCATCACTGTCTGTGCTGCTGCATCCTGCTACCACCCTGGAGCCCCTTGTTACCTTTTAATGCTGCCAGTATACATAGCTCCAGAGAAAAAAGTTCATTACCTGTCCATTGACTGTGCATGGAGCCATGATAGAGTTGTGTTTTATATGAATGCTTGCACTCTTCTTCCCCTATGTAAATGCGCATGTGTGCTTATTTTCCACTCATCTCTGAGCAGTGTTTGAGGAGGCAGGCATCTGGGATCATAAAATATCTATATTGAACAATGCTAAGCTGTCAATGCCAAATTAAAAGTGACATGTGTGTTCAATCTTTTTTAATCATGTTCCAGCACAGCACAACTTTCCTTTCCCCTCTAATTTGTTGTTTGGGGTTTTTTTCCTTCTTTTTTTTTTCCTCCTGTCTCTCCATGATGTCTGAATGTGAAGGAATGGTGGAGACAGTCCAGGTGACATTTGCCTTTGTGACAAAGTTATTTGCCTAGTCTGGGAGCCAAAACCATCCTCAGAAACACTCGGCACCACCCTTCTCAACCTTTTCCATCTCAGAAATATCTCTACCAGAACATCCAAAGTAGGGCGCTCAGTAGGAATTAAGAAGTGATTCCACCTTTGAGGTGCAGTGAAATAGTGCTCCAGTTGCTTGTAATTTTTTCTCAATGTCTATTAGCTTAAGAAGGTTTCATGTGCTTAATATTAGAGATTTGTTTTTTGAAAAATATTGGCATTTTAAGCTTTTTTTCCCCCTTCTCTGAATGTGATTTTTTTTGTTATTGAGATTAGTTTTGAAAGACAGCTGTGGTTGGCAGTGTTTGCGGGTGGACTGGGCTGGGGGATATGCAGCCCCTCTGCTCTCTGCTTTTTGTTTTCTTTTTGTTCACTGCCAGGCTGAAGGAGCATTTGCTCTGGCATGTAGTGGGAACTGCATTTTTTTCCTGTGTGGTTTCTAAGGGAGTTTAAAATTACAGTTTGGGCTGAGATTTAGCATGCTGGCTAAGGTAAATGCCTCTGCGTGTCTTGGTACCAGCAGAGCGGTGCAACAGATTTACATTTGTTTGCATTTTTAGGAAATTGCCCAAGTCCACCTCTGAGGACTAATCTCCTTTTCTTCTGCATTAGTTATTTTGGAATTAAGTGTAACATGGAACTATTACATATTTGAAACATGGGGATTTATCACTTGGAGTTTTAAGGGACTTAGCACAGCTCAAATACTCTTGGTAAACTAACATAATTTGAAATTTTAATTTCAGCTTAAAGACAAAAGTGCTTTATCGGTGCTCTGTAAATTGTATTAGCTACAGTTTAAAATTAAAAAAAATCTTCCTTTTCAGCCATTTGCCACTTCTCAATAAGGAATTTCATAATATGATAAGGAGGTGCATTGCTTAGTCCTCTGTTCATGTCATGCAGTATCAGGCCAGTGCTTTCTAATATGTGTGCCCAAAGTTAGGTCTAATGAAAGGGGATTTTGGTACCCTGGAGTGGTTTCTGATGAAGATGTTACAGCCATTCTGTGTGTCTGAAACTTGGTCACTTTTAAGGACTCTGTCTGATCTTTACACCAGTCAGGTCAACATTGGTTGGCATGGTGGAAAATAAGAAAAACATGTAGGAAAATGACAGCTTGTGTCCTCAAATTATTTTAATATTTTGAGATTATATATACACATATGCACACACAGAGCAGAATATCTAAGTTATTTAGCTAGTTAGTTTTCCAAAGATGTACATTCTTTTACTAGTGCATGCAGTGCCCCAGTATGTACAGATGAATCTCAGATTATTAGAGCTGTCAGTGATGAACAAAAGAGGAAGAAAATGGAGAAAAAACCCCCTTATTTTCTTCTCTCTACTGTCCTCCCTGACTGAGCAGTCTGTAACACTGGGGGAGACACCAGCAGCAGATCAGCTGCACCCCACTGCCCGTTTGTGCTGCCTGGGGGAGGAAGAGGATGGTCCATGAGCTGCAGATTTGTACTCTGGTGGTGCTGGAGCTTCATGACAAGGAGGCTTCCCTTCTCTTCCCCCACTTCTGGAAGCTGCTATTCTGCTATTTTTCTTGCTCATCTGCTCCATCAGGCGTGCAGGGCCTGCACGTTGCCTCTCTCACACTTTGTCACTGTATGCTTTGCATTTTTGTGTTATATCCCATTTTGCTCTGTGTTCTCCCCAAGACGTTTGAGGTTCCCATCTCAGGAATTCCTGCCAAGTTCTGATCTCAGCATCTGTTCCTGACATTATCCAGATGCTTTAATTTTGGGGCCTTGAAAAACATGACTTTTCTCATCCTGTGTTTCTGTGGAACCCAAGTAACCTGAAGAACAGATATAATTGTGAAAGTGTTAATCTAATTTTAAAGCAATGGTATAGTCATTCTGGAAAGGACACTTTTGACCACAAGAGTTTTTGCAATTGTTGGTATGTGCTGAATGTAAATTAATTCATTCTGCCAGGGATAAGGTTACATTTGTGTAGCTGTGGCTAGATGGAGCTGTCAGAATGCGTAACATGGTTTGATTTATGTGCAAAGGCTACACACGTTAGACTTTCCTGGTATGTGCTGTTCATTTTACCCACCTATGTGGTTCAGTGTTGATACCCTTTTAGTGTTTTAGCATGGAAGATATGTTTGGTAATTACTTTGGAAAGTAGAGAAATCATTTGGGATACAACAATTAGGCACAGAGGCTGAAATAAGGTTTGCTTTCAGTGAGGGGCAATATTATCTTAAAGCAAGGACATTTGAAAAAGTAATGAATGCATAACTGTTTCTGATTAAATGTGCATTTTTTTTGTTTTAGTCTGGGCAGAGTTCTTTTAATAAGTGAATGGTCTCCAGTGAGGCAGGTAATTTAAAAGTGGTCTTGCACATGAGAAAAGGTGACCCCTAATGAAAAACATAAAAACTATTCTCTTTAGAAGCTATGCTGTCTCTCATTTTCAGTCTTTGCCTTTTAATATTAATTGCTAGGATGTTTTAATTAAAAGCAGATCTGGGTGGTATTATCTGCTTCCTCTGTTTAGTCTTTTTAAATGTTAATCACTTTTGACAGCATAATTTACCCAGCTACCTGTCTTAGCCTTATGCAGTGTATCTGCTTTGTGTGGTACCAAAATACAAAATGCACCCCAAAAGGATTTTCCAAAAATTTGTACAACTGCAAAGATTCAATCTTGCAGAAAAAGTACAAAGAAAGAAGAATTAAATGAAGATTTAATGAGACAGTCAGAAAAGCTATTTCAAAATGGCTGGAGCTTCCCAAGAAATGATTCTTTCTGTAGAGGTAACCAGACTGAATTCACTTCTGTTTCTACTGAAAGACAACAAGAGAGGAGTGGAAGGTAGGAAGTAAGATTTGAGGTAGCCTTGGAGACTGTAGAGAGTTTCCGTCAAGCAGGATTTTGAGGTGCACGTAGAAGAACACTTAAAAAGAGAGAAAAGGGAAAAAGATCTTAATCTTCCCCTTAAAAATTGCAACCCTTAACGTATAATAGTAAAATTTAAAGGAAACTAAAAATTAATCAGAAGAGTTTATTTGCCTGTATGTTTAAAATAAATAATCTTTTGCTACACAAGTCAAACAGCTTGTTTTGTGTGATGTTTCACACAAACGAAGTGGAGAACTTTGATAATCAGATTCCACACACACTTTAACCTTGTGCAAAATTTAATGAAAAACAGAGTTACTACTGAATATACTGTTTTGCCAGCTCAACAAAAGATGTTAAGTTGTGCATATTTTTGCATAATAAAGATGAGTGTTGACAGTGTAATGATCCATTTGGCACAGATAAAATCATGAATGATTTTAATAACCTTACAGCAATATTTGAATTCTCTATGAAATGTACTATAGACACTTCAACCAGGGACAGGCCTGCTGCTCTGTTACGGACTGTCAGCTACTTATAGCCTTAGTTTTTCTAGGAGAAAAAAGAGGAGAAATAGGTTAGATCAGCCTGGGGAAGAATTAGAGGGTCTACAGGATGGAAGAAATGTGTTTTGAGGTTTTCAGTGCAGTCCTCTTCCACAAGTTGAAGCTGATGGGTTTTGGCAATGCTTGTGTCTCCTTTCCTAGGCTGGGTGACGTTTATATTATGTGTTGAAAAATGCATTTATAGATATGGGATGAATCAAGCTAAAATGTAAGAATGATAGACTATTCCTAAGTTTGGTGGCTTAAAATGGTTGTGCATACAACTGTAATTTCTCCTTGCAATATTTCCTTTGTTTTAAAATGTTTCCTGGATTCATCCAGGTGATGTAGGTGTATTGGTCCCAGTTTCCATAGGGATTTAGGAAATTAATTTCCAAAATTAGTTCTGAAAATAAGATTGGAGTCTTTGAAGCTTTCACACTAAATGATTTAGGAATATAATTCTGTCAAAGTCCCTATTTATATGTTCCTGTTTCTTTGAATGTGATGCTCCAGTTCTGCATCCCTACGTAAAGAGATGGTGAAGGCTTCTGCAACAAGTAGTCAAGAATCACAGACTGATGCAAACTATTCTTAGAGTAATATCAGAGATTTGCTTTGCTAGTCATACCTGCATTTCACAGAATCAAATGCACTTGACTTCCAGTGAATATGGTTTTAAGATGGATGTGATGATACTAACCTGCTAGTTTCTTTCTGTGGTCCTCCCTCCTTACTCTTCATTTTTTTCCTGCCTTTTTTTTTTTTTTTCCTGTTTATGTTTGTTTTCATAAGGACTTAGAGATCACATTTGAAAAGTCACCAGACAGCTTTCAAAAATATCTCAGCATCTGATTTCTAGTGATTTTATGGGGAGAAGATATATGAGGTGCCTTTCTTCAACCTTATCTGTCAAATTATTATTGAAATAGTGGCTCCAGATCGTTTTGAAAATGGTTTTGGCAGTGGGAGCCCAGTTTTTTAGTGAAAGTCCCTGGGGCTCTGTTACTAGTCAGTTTTTAAACTGGGTGTTTTGTGGGAAATAAACAGAGGAGCTATTTCCTCCTAGGAAGTTGCAGTGTGAGGTAGATGGATATCCATCTGGATACAGACATACCAGGCTTTTAAAAATTCATACAGACATCACTATAATCTTCTTGGTTGTAGAAAACCTAAAGGTGTTCAGGAAGATCCTCTCCTTTTCTAGACCATTAAATGTTATCTGATGGGTGTGCTTTGCTTAAGACCAGAGTTCTTGTCTGGCGTAGGTTCACGTAATAATTCTGATGAGTCAAGTCCTCTGTGACTGGGGGTGGCCACAGAATGGGACAACCTCCATGGATCTCCTGGTATGTATCATTTGCCATCAGCCGTGCACTGTTGTACTGCTGCCTTTTATTCTTAATTTTCCAAGCTCAGTCCTAGTGTATTTAAGTTGCACTGTTTTCACTATTGTTACATGTTAAAATAATACAAAATGTTAGTCATGAGGGAACAAGCAGTCATTTGCATTTAAGATTTTTTTAGAACCTTATTTAAAGACATAGGGGGAGGCATGAATTATTGTCTCGTGCTGATTATTTTTGTCATTATACACAAAATGAAGAATATTGTTATTGTGGTCTTAACTGACAGAGGTAATTGATTCTCTCTGATTTTTTTTTTTTTTTTAATCTAGATAATGAAGTTAGTTGAAAAAAAAGGCCCTATCTCATTGTTTTTAAGACCTCTGAAAAGTTTATGGGGGGAGGGAGGAGAAGTGTTATACGAAAGGCAAAAGGCACATAGAGTTTTACCTTTTGAACAGACCTTGACATTGATTTAAAATAAGCCTAATTTAATAGGTATTGTATTGCACACTGAAGATAATTTAGGCTAGTGTCAAGGACAAGTGTTATCTATTCCTTTGTTGTAGTGAGGTATTGAAATAATGAGTGGAACAGAAGGGAATCAGAAAATGTTTGAAGTTTTTCATCTGTGTCTCTAGATGGGTATTTTTAATCACATTCTCCTGGCTTTTGCATGCAAATTACAGTGAACAGCACACACTATATAAAATGAAGAGCTGTATTTTACAAAATCTATTTTCTTGAAGTTTAATAAGCATGCGAAGATTGGCCTGTGCTTTAACTAACTAGTTACCTTTTTGTACCTCAGCTGAAATTAAAACCTTAGAATTTAAATGTTGCTCTTTTGATCCTATAGCAGAGGACTGGAAAGCCTGGTCTTTTTTGGAGGCTTCTGAACCCATTTCTTTCTTGGTGCTCAAGGGCTGCAGCTCCCAGTGACAGATGAGACAACTGTTAAGATTTAATACGTTTTTATTTCAGCAATGTATCTTGCTGTGTGACACCAGTCCCTCTAATAACCCAGTGTCTGGATTACTTACTGCATAGCGTCACTGCTTAACTGCTGACCTCTGTGGCAGAAATAAAACACTGAACTCCTGTATGGTCTGTTCTTTTGACTTGGAAATCTGCAGACCTGCAGAGTCATCCCATACCCACAGGCTCAGCTGCATGAAGAACAGTCAGGGTATCCTTTTGAGCCTTGTCCTGTTAGAAAAGTAGGCAGACTTTTATAGTGCCCTCTGAAAGTGTGAAATTGCTTCCAAAGTAGTATTAACATCATTGTCCTCAGTGTGGATCTCATATGCTCATTTGTGCTGAGGAATCAAAAATAGAGGAGATGAAATTGGCTTATTCACACGCTCAGATTGTCCCAGCTACTTTCCAAGCACAGCACTCTCTGTTCTGATACCACGTTTGCTTCATGCACCTCTTTAATGATAGGATAGATATAATTTTTTTCCCATTTCTTTTCAAAATGAGCCAAGGAGATACCATGGTAAATCATATATTGTGGTAATTTTGCGGAGGATGAGCTTAACCTTGAACAAGAGGATTTAGGAAAATAATAAGGCAGCATATACAGAAGAGCATTATATATGCTTTCAAAGGAAGAGTCGGTGAAGAAACAACCCATTAAAAAAATCCCATGATAAAACCCCTACGATCGAACAACTTTCTACTTTAGGACAGAAATATTTTCCCCAGCTGTTCTCATAGCCCAAACAAGCATGGAATTAAGCATTTTGGTACCTATTGCATGGAGAGATTGTAGCAACTGTGGAAAGCAAATTTCTCTCTATGTGTACTGTCTTCATTTTTGCTGAAAAGCATAAAAGAGAAACAAGATTGTTTAAAAAAAAATAGGGTGATGTTCTCTTCTTGCACTCTTATTTTAACTGCAGTTCTGTGTTTAGTTGCAGGCTCTGAAATCTCTTAACCCATAATCTTAAACAAACCAGTTTGACGGTGAGATGCGTCTTCAGCATTTCTGCTTTTCTGACTTTGCATGGCTGACTCCATCCTCCAAGGGATCAGGGTGCAGCAATGGCACTGCCCACGCTTTCACCAGAGTTTAGCTTAAGAGCTGTGGGTGCCAGTGCTGATTAATGCATTCACTGAGCAGACTGGGATCCATAGCTAATTCCAACTGCTTAGGGAGCGTTCCTTTGCACGGTTACAGTTAACAGCAGAACTGCAGCATTGAGAAGCACAAGTTAACACAACAAACTGCAGCTTCTACCTGTTCCTGGCTCAGGTAAATATGCCCTACTGAACAGAAACTCACCTACTGGCACCAATGTCCTTCTGCCCCTGTCTGTCAGTCCCATGAGACACAAGGGTGCTTCTGCATTTCTGGGTTGTCTGTCCGTAGGAGCCAACAAATGGAGATGGCCGTGGAATTTAGCTGGTCATGAAGGCCGAGATCCAACTCTGGTGTTGGGCTTGCTGTGTCCATGCAGTAGGTTTAGCCAGGTGAGCATGTCAGAAGGACTTCTCAGGATAACCTGTTGGTGTGTGCCCTGTAGGTACTTGTGCCTGTCTGGCTGCACATGTGGGCTGGCGGTTCAACTCTCGCTCGGTACGTTACATACAGCACTGCTGTGTCTGGTGTCTTCAGGGTGTGAGCTCGTGGAAAACCAGAGCCAGCTGACTGGTCAGGCAGCTCAGTGGCAGCTACTGCTAAGAGTTCTTGTAATACTTGTAATACTTTTAATAATGTTCAGCTATTGTCTTATTTCTTGGCCTAAGCCTCCGCTTGACTTACACCGTGGGGGTCAAGTCAAGAGCAACTCTGATAGAATATACACAAATTACTTTCCAGGGTGCCACAGTCATGCTTGCTTTTAGAGTGTTTCTCAGCAATAGTGTGGTGAAAGGACAAAAAGTCATTAAATAGATGCACTATTAAGCTAACATTTTAAATATTTTAACATTTAAATATAATTTAAATATTTTTAATAGTATAGTAACTTACAGAATAGCACCTAAAACTGCATTTAATTCCTCCTGGGAGAAGATTAGATTGCAATTTAATATTGATTCTAGAATTTTTCAGATCAAAGTCCTGTAGGAAATGAATAATCAAAAGCAATGTTTTAATAAAAAGGTTGCATATTTACTTCAGAATACTTTCTTAGATTTAAAGAATCATGAAAGCAGAAGATTTTAAAACTACCTGTAAAATTAAAGTATCCTTTGAATAAATAGATGAGTTCTGATCTTGCAAATACGATTTAACTTGGTATGTTATGTTGAGCTTTGAAAGTGAGGTGCACTGACTTAGTCAGCAGATTTGAGAATTACTTTCATCGAGACCTATGATGTATCTTCCGGCAGTGGTTATTTTATACCATGGGGTTTTGAGGTGGTGGGTTGTGTTCAGCAAAAGCAAATGCAGAGTCCTGCATGTGGGCTGGAATAACCCCACTCAGCAGTATGAGCTGTGACGCCTCTTCCCGGGTAGGAGCAGACCTGGTGGAGAACCCCATGAACATGAGTCAACAGTGTGCCCTTGGAATAAGGATGAGCAGCTCCATCCTGGGCTATATGAACAAGTCTGTAGCCAGCAGGTTCAGAGAGGTGATGAGGCTGGACGTGACCCACCAGTGTGTGCTTGCAGCCCTGAAAGTGAGGCGTATCCTGCGCTGCAACAAAAGCAGCGTGGCCAGAAGGTCAAGAGAGGCACAAGAGACCCCATCTGGAGTGCTGCATCCAGCTCTGGGGTCCCCAGCACAGGAAGGACATTGACCTGTTGGAGCGAGTTCAGAGGAGGCCACAGAGTTGATTACAGGGATGGGGCACCTCTCCTGTGAGGAAAGGCTGAGAGTTCGTTCAGCCTGGAAAAGAGAAGGCTTTGGGGTGACCTAATTGGGGCCTTCCAGTACCTAAGGGATCCTATGAGAAAGCTGGAGAGGAACTATTTACAAGAGCAGGGAGTGACAGGACAAGGGCAAATGGGTTCAAACTGGAAGAGAGCAGGTTCTGATTAGATTTTAGGAAAAGATTCTTTACTGTGAGGACAGTGAGGCACTGGAACAGATTGCACAGCGAAGTTGTGGATGCCCCATCCCTGGAGGTGTTCAAGGCCAGGTTGGATGGGGCTCTGAGCAACCTGGTCTAATGAGAGGTGTTCCTTTCCATGGCAGGGGGGTTGGAACTAAATGATCTTTAAGGTCCTTCCAACCCAAACCATTCTATGATTATTTCTCTCTGCTTCTGGAGAGGTCTTTTGACCTCCTCAGGATGACCAAGACCTTACTGTGATGGCCCAGCCAGAGCCCATCATGGTGAGTTAGCAGGCTGGAAACCACCACAGGGAAAGGGGGACCTTCAGGGGTGCTGTGTGGCCAAGCTGCTCCCTAAGGCACGGCATTCTTGATGTAACTGCTCTCTATCCGCGATGGTGAAGATGGAGCTGGACTTTTGTCAGAGGTGCACAGGAGTAATGCGAGGGACAATGGTCACAAATTGCAACAAGGGAAATTTCAACCTGATATAGGGAAAAAAATGTCTTAAAACCAAGAGGGGCCAAACACTGGGAGAGTGCCTAGAGAGGTTGTGGGTCCATATTTGGGGTTATTCGACTGGATGTGGCTCTGAGCAATGTGCCCTCACTGACCCTGCTTTGAATGAGGGCTTGGACTAGTTGATCTCCAAAGGTCCCTTTCAATTCAGATCCTTCGATGTTATTCTGTGTGAGCTCTCACTTCTGTGTAATCCACTGAAAATCTAATACAAAGTGTTAATTCTAATATAGAGTGTAGAATGTGAACCTTAAAATGTTCTTATTTTTCCAAAAGCAAAAATGCAGTAAAATTATTACAGAAAGTTTTTTGTTTGGTTTTCTTCTACCTATCTGACTTTGAAAAGTTTTATGAAAAGCTAGTTCTGGTTTAATGACTGAAGTGATTAATTAGGACAGGTAGTGATATTTTTGACATTTTAGAGATTGGTTGGTTGTGTTTCAGTTTGTCTTAAACTGAAACTATGCTTGCCCTTTTTCTCCTTTTAAAATGTTGGGTGATGTCTAGGTCTGTTGAGAGGACACTCAAGTTGCACATACAGCACAGACTGACTCTCAGATGCTGCTATTTTTGTTAATTGATTCTTTTAAATGTCTGTGGGTATTTGTGAAAATAACTATTTTTTCCTGTACTTTCTCTTACCAGTTCATTGAAACAATAGTTATATTTAAATGAGTTTTTAATGAGCCATGTAGAAGAGTGAAGCTCAAGGAATAATAAGAATTTGGGTCTGCCATGGGGCTATTAAAGTCAGTTCAGTCATCAGAAAACCTATGAATTGATTTTGTATTTAGTTTCTTTCATATCTAAATAATAATTGGCTACTCCCTTGATGGTTATTTTCCTGAATTTATGGGTTTTTTTCCTCTTACACTCATCTGTTCATTCACAGGCAACTAGTATTTTGGGATGTTTTGGAGTCTGAGGTGCCATTAGCTGAAATTTGATTTACTGCTGGGCCTTATTAAACAAGTACTCTTTAGTTCTGCCTTGTAACATGGACTGAGTAGTGCACAGACTGCTTTGGATAGGAGTGATTTTTGCCAGCCTCAGAGAAGGAGGTTGCAGAGGATGTGTGTAGTCACTTCTGTGGCTGCCTTGCCAGTTCACTGTACAGGCTTGTCTAGGACTGGAATCTTTTCTTTACTGAGGAAAGGATGCCAGTGATGTTTGTGTTTAAATTTTCTTCTGTGTCCTCAGCTTGCTGCATATGCCTGAAAGTGTATGGCCATGCTATGAGAGTGATTGAGATCTCCCAAATCAGCAGATCAGGTGGCTGTCAGTGAGTGCAGATAGAGACCTGTACCTTGGGACTGCAGGACAGGGCTGGGCTTAACCCTCTGGCATCAGGGTTTAAAGGAAATGCTTGAAGTAGCTACTTTAGGTGAAGATATTTTTACAAGGCTAATTTAGATTTAGAATCTCATTTGGACCACCAAAACCTCTATATTCAAGGACCATAAGTCTCCTGTGAAAAGGCTAATTGAGTTATTAAGCATAAACTGAGAACCAGAGTCCTTGCCAGTGTGGGTGCCTCACCAGAGGTGCGTGGCTGAGCTGCTCCATGACTTGGAGCTGCCCCAGAAGGGCTGTGCTCTCTCTTCTTCTAGAACCAGAAAAATGACAGCTTGAGTCACAGGCAGTTTTGTCCACAGATGCCCATCCTGCAGGAGAAGTTGTGCAGCATAAATGCCAAAGACCACAGCAGCTGTGAAAGGGAAGACCACATCTGGAAGTTGTACAGACTGGGAGGAGAAGTGCATGGTTCAGCCAGGGGACTCCAGACACTTCTGGTTGCCTGACAGATCAACTACTGAACAATTGGCTACTGAGCAGTGGAAAAAATGGGGAATGTCCTTGTATGAAGTTATCTGATAAGTGTCCTTGTGGCGAGAATAAACCAGATATTTAAAATGGTTCCTAATCATGAAAAAAGATAAGTGATTTCAGTCTCACTCAGTGTTAAAAAGAGTGGATAAGAAGTGCAGAGCCTCTGTGAAGCTCAGAGGATGTGAAAACCAAAGGATCAGTTGCTGTCTTTATGGCAGAATGGAACTGTAATCCTTACTGATGGCAGAATAAGTCTGAAATCCATACTGGTTCCTACACATGAGCCAGTATCAGATTCATCAATAAATATCACAAAAGAATTAGCTGAATTTGGACAAATACTTAAGAATATGCAAAACTTAAGTGATCTTTTTGACAATCTTACTTATCATAGTGGTGGAAAAATACAGCAAAATTTCTAGATTTATGAATTTCTGTGAAGTGGAGGACTTCTGGTTTTGTGGTTTTGTGCTGGGGAGAGATGACCTGATCAGGCCATTTGATAGTGATGAATTGTTTTATGTGATCTTAGTACTTAATGTAAGCAGCCATTGCTGGTGCAAATAGTTTTTTAATCCAGTTAATTAACATTCAAGTACTTAATCTAGTATATTAATTAAGACTGCATATGTGTTTACTAATTTTTAATTACTTCAGAATAGACGAAAATTGTAATAATTAATGTTGGAATGCAGACTGCTGCTGCTATGTCAATATTAAAATAAATCAATCTTCTTGCTTTCTATTTATTTAAGTAAATATAACCTGGTTAGTATGATATGTTGAGTCCCAGACAGAGGAATAGAGAATCTCATCCTGGTATCCCTTTCAGAAAGAACTAAAGGTTGGAGTGCAATTAATTCAGTACAACATGGTGTTACAGAGAGCTGAATGCAGTGATAGGCTGGAATGCTTTCCTCCTATCCCAGAGCCAAAGACACCTCAGTAAAACCTTGTTTTGATATCTCAGGTTGTAGAATAATTTCTTTGTAAGCCATTTGCTTGATGAACCTAATTTACTTAGCAAAAAGAATTAAATTTTGTTGGTCTCCCTTCTTTTTCTGTTTGCTATGGAAAGTCTTTATCAGTCAAAAGAGAAAAGCATCAAGTTATCTGGTTTTTAAACTATACTCCTCTAATTTTTTTGTCTTCAGAGTATAAGGGTAGCAGTAAGAACACCCCCATGCCTCTTGAAATAAACTAAGGATCACAGGTATGCTTTTGACAACTGAGAGAATTTTTGGGTTTTACTGCAGTTCTCTGTATTTCTAAAAAAAGAAAAACTGTTGGTCGAACACTGAATGTTGTTATTTTTAAAATAATTGTATCTTTTGTTGGTAATTCATACAAGATTACTTGTATTTCGTGCTCTGAAGTTTGAAAAGTATTTTAGTTTATGCATATTAGCCGTTCAAAAACTTTCTCTTAATTCCTTAATACTCTTAATTGCTGAAATGGAAAGAACCTTTCCATAAGTTGTGATCTGAACAGAGCCACTGGCTTTATATCTGAATGTGTTAATGAATATTTGAAACATATTTTTTCTTGAAAAAATGATATATGCATGCACTGGGGACCAAATTTTTATATTAATCAAACTGATATTTCCTGTGCCAGCTTACCTTGATGAACGATGTGGATTTGTATTAAAACCTCCTTTCCATTGCTTTTGCCATATTGTAATAAAAAATGTAAGCATGCCAGTCTAAATTAAGCATATCGTTTATTAAATTTGTTTTGGGAAGACAAAGTAATTTGTTGCTACTTGATTTTATTTTCTATTTCTAGATTTTTGCTTCAGTGATTGAAAAATGTAAATAGTCCTGTTACCTTAGGTGGTTAAAACTGCTGTTACCTGTTAAACCATATTTGTCCATTCTTTGATGCATTGAAGTTCAGGTCCCATGGAAGGAGGGTGGATAAAACTTAAAATAACTACTGTTATTATTTATTACTGTTGATACGATATTTGGTCTTTGGCTGTGGGGCTCTGTTTCAAAAAAAAGAAAGGTTAAACCAGTCATAAATCCAAATGGCTGCAATATTCACTGTTTTTTGGTGGAAATCTTTTAAGGAGCTAATACTGGTCTAATATTGAACATCTAAGCTATTTTCTTTATTCCTGTGCTATTATGGTTTGTGCAGTCTTTCTGCATAAGATTGGATGGTATGATGAGTTTCTCAGGTCACTGCAAATGATGGGATCTAAAACTAAAGGACAGAGAACAAAGAGGAGGCACAGCTCATGTCAGGTATTAGAAATAATAGCGTGATTCTTCAAAGGTTAGGGTATCTCCAGTCATTTATTTCATATTAAAGAAGAAAAAAAATCAACATAGAAGCAGTCTCCTGACAGTGAAGATGACGTTTCCAGAAAAGTAATCTTTGTTTTCCTCTGTCTATGTATATCTGGTATCTAAAGCCTAGCAAAATACCATAGGCTTGCCACTGCCTTTAAAGCTGATAAAAGCTCCATTCTTTGCCAAATTAAAAACATCTTGGTGGGTAAACATGACTCACCAAGAGGCCTTTTGTTTCTTTGGCATAGAGCAGTGTTTATCACTGTGGATTCCTGCACCAGAGGATTCTTCATAGCTCCAATGATCTACTCCTGTGGTTCCTTCTAAGTGGCCCTAAGGTGTCTCTTCGGATGTTTTTTGTTTTGCTTCTTGTTCCTGCAAAGATGGTAGTTGAGGTGTGATTTCTGGGCCTCCAAAGGTGAAAAAGTGGATAATCCCCCTCCTCAAACAATGTCCCTTAATTAAAATAAGGAGTTTTGGAGAAATCAGAGACAAATGCTTGGTACCATAATACAGTGTAAGACGTTTTGGCTGTCCTTGTTTGCTGTCAGCTCATCATCTGCAGAGTGTCATACCAAGCTCTGGAAATCAAGTTTCAGTGGTGTTGATTTGCATTACGTCTTCCAGTCCCAAAGACCTCCTAGCTTATTATGAGTAATGAGTGTACCATTGTAGTGCTGTTTTACAACGAACTTCCTAACCTGTGTTCCTAATGCTAATTAGATTTGGAGAAGACTAACATGGCTTGTGTTTCTTCACATGTTATATGAAAAAATGTTACAACTTGGTATTCTTTTTAATGGAACTGAAGCCTTTTGAAGGTTTGATGCTGTCAAAACAGTGAATACCTGCGAAAAAACATAAGATCAAAAGCTAAGCTTGAAATAAGAGACATTCATTTTTAGATATTCTGAAGCTGTAGGTTGTAGACTGTCTGGAATAGGCAAAAAGCTGGAGGCAACTTACAGTAAGACATAACACATAGAGAGATTTATATGGAAGTACCTTTTTACGTATATATAATATCTATAAAATATTTGCAGCTCTGTGTGTGGAACAATATTTTTCAATCAGCCTCAGAGGAACAGAATGTAATTTGGGGATTTATCTTGATACATGACATGCAAAAGAGAAAGAGATTTGATGTTTCACGCCTAGGATTCTTAAATGCTTTGTTTGTCTTCTGTTGGAATGCCTTACAGATCTTCACTTGCGGATTAATTTATTTTCAGTTGCTGGAGATTGGTAATTAGCTTGCTATAAAACAGTAAGAGAGTTATGAGTAAAGTTTGAGAAGCATATTTTTGTAAGCACAGATATATCACAGTGTGTTAGAAAATTAATTTTCCAATACTCTTGAGCTACTGACATTTTGGTGTTGTCAAGTCTCTTTTGTGTGTAGAAGTCTCAAGCATAAAATAATGACTTTTGTGTTAAAAACATGTTCCAGCTGTCAGCAGCTGCAGCCTGGTTTTCCTGCTGCTCCCTACTTTTCAGCTAGCACTGGAGAGAGCATGGACTCTTTATCCAATACCAATTTCCCCTTTCTGTTTTATGCGTGCCAGAGCCTAAATTTGCATTAGACGTGGAATTACCAGCAGAAGTTTGCTACTCTCTGTAGTTTCAAAATGACTCATTAAAAAGAGTTAATGCGTGAAAGTACTTTCAAAAGCTGAACTGCCAAATGGTTTCCAGTGGGACTTACAGTTGTGGGTTGAAATTTTTTTACTGATGTTTATGTAAGTTAGCTTTGAGTAAAAGGAATAATATTAAAATCTTTGGGATAAAGATGATGTTGAAATCACTTAAAAAAAAAAAGAGAGAGAAAATGACCTCTGATTCCTTTATGTTACACAAGGTTTTAGCTGTTGTTCTAACAGAATAAACAATTTGTAGAGGCTAACACAGGTTTAAGTTGATTTGCTCCATTTACCCTACCAATTTGGACAGAAGAATGTAATGCTTTCTTGGAAATGTCTTTCAAATATTATATTATAGATTAATTTGCAGGCTGCAGAATGCTGTCATCCATAAAACTTTTTTCTCCATCTTGAAAATTAAGTTCTACAGTGAAATGTGTATAAGAGCTGGCATTATCTCTTTCAGTAGGTCACCAAAGATAAATTGGCATAAATTATTTGTTTCAAATAAAAGCATTCATTTACATGGCAAAAATATCTTCGATTTATCAAAAATCCCCATGACATTTTTCCTATTTTTATTGCAGTGGTGAACACAGATTTAGTAAACCTTTATGAAATTAATGACTAGGCTAAGTTTCAAATTGGACTTGAGGTTTCAAACTTGTCTTGGAGAAGCTGATTGCAAACAAACACAGAGTATCTCTGTAAATTTGACTGAAGAAATTTTGCAAGAGAACACTACAACTTAAATCGTGTTAATAGGTAATTGATCAATAGGTGGCAGATTAATAGATGGTAACTGTTAGTCATTAGAACACTTGCTTGGCTTTGTATTTTGTGTGTAGCTTTCAGTGTGTATTAACATAATTTCTTCTTGTATGTTTTTATTCTATGAAACTGTGGTTTTACTCATAATTTGACTCGCTAGTTATGATGCATATAGAGGTATCAAAACACAGAGAAAAAATTGCAGTGAGCAGGCATCGATCCACACTCAGAGAGTTTTCTACATTACTGGCTGAGATGAAATGGCTTGCTGGGGAAGGTGCAACCCTTCCTTTCCTGACTTGGTGTTGTTCTTTCTGTGGCTGACAGTGATGAGTTCTATGTTCCATCAGAGCTGCTGACCCTTTGTAGTATCCAATTAATGGCTGCCTTTCCTTGGGCTGATGATCTAGGCATTGATCAGAGTTTCTGCTGATAGACATTTCTCGCTCTTTGGTGGGAAGAAATAATGAAATGCTGATCTGCAGTGGCACTTTGATGTTGCTGAAAGTTGGGGGTTTTTTTAACAGTAGATTAAATTGTCATTTGCAGCTTGTGGCTGTGTTTGATGAGCAAGATCCACACCATGGAGGTGATGGCACCAGCGCCAGCTCGACAGGCACGCAAAGCCCAGAGATTTTCGGCAGCGAGCTCGGCTCCAACGCGGCTTCGGCCTTTCAGCCTTACCAAGCAGCAAGTGAAATTGAGGTCACCCCTTCAGTCCTACGCGCAAGTAAGTAAATGTTCTCGGTAGCTCAATGTATCGCATCTAAATTTACCAAGATGCCAAGTGCTGATACCCATTGATGCTGCTGGGAAAATGATTCATTATCTGTCCCTATCGAAAGCTGATCAGAATGGAGAAACTGCATAATTGCTTGTTGCATGCAAGTAAGCAAACCTTTTCTGTTTTAATAAATTATTTATAAAGTGCTTTTAGGAGCCCTAAGCTCCTTCTGTGCTGCCAGTTTAAAATTGTCCTTACACTGAAAATCACAGCAAAATTTCCAAATGCAGTTTCTACACGGTGTAATTTTCAGTTTGCCAATTTCATTCCATTTAATGAAGGAAATGGTAAAAAGAAACTAAAGATAGGAGCACTTTCTGCTGAACCTGTCAGTGTTGCTAGGTTATGCTTGTCACCTTTCCATAAAAACACCTGCTAAAACGTACATTTACTGTGTTGCAAAAATACACTTCTTTAAAAAACAGAACCCATAGCCAGAAACAAGCCTTTGTTTTGTTTATTTCAATGTGGTGAACATTTGTTGCAAAACCATGTAGTAGGAATTACTTATCACATTTCTTGCTCAGACAGGTTCTGGGAATATTTCAGCTTATTAAGAAGAAAAATCATGGAATGAAATTTACTGCGTAATTTTCATTGTTGTTAAAAGTGCCACACAAACAAGACAATGTGGATAAAGCACTGTGACCTCTTACCTGTAGTGTCTATCATTTTGCTCACTGAACTTCTGAAGTAGTGACTCCACTCCAGAAAATTGTTAGCAGAAGTTAGTATCATCTGTCCTTTCATATTCTACAGATACAGTGTTTTAAAAAAACTATTTGTAATACCCAAGAGATTGCTTTTGTGTAGGTGTTCTTTTAATGGATAAAACCCTGCATTTAAGCAATCAGGTAAAATGCAAATGGAAAAGTTACCAGTCTATTAAGTTTGAGGGGTTTTGTACCAGAATGTTTTCTACAAAATTAAGGGAACAACATTTAACAATTAGCTTAGATAGAGCTGAACACATATCTTTTCAAGCTATAACTATGCTTCATTGCAACACAGAATTAAATTAGGGAAAGGATTAATGGTAGAATAAAGAAGTATTCTGGAATTTCAGGACCCTTCCATTTTGCTGTCACTAGAGTATGCCACTGTTAAATGCACATCTCATTTCCATGCATATGCCAAAAAGCTGTCCTCCTGGGTTCTCAACTAAGGGGGGTTTGGCAGGCAAATGCATACATATTTTCTCTTTAGTGTGATTATCCAGTGGATTATACAGTACGTGAATGTTAGTGCATTAAAATCATATGGCACAGATAAAATTCAGTGAGATACTGGACAGCTCTCTTGTCTTTGTGTCATTTTGGAAAATACATGGAATACGTAGCTACTTCACTGATTTCTAAAATGATCAAAAAGTGCTTTGAGACCCTACAATACAAAGGTCTTTAGAAATATAGAAGACTCTTACAACTGTTGTTAATAATTATAGCTCCTTGACACTTTTTATGAAAGCATGCAAAAATAAAATAGTTTAAGCAATTTGTCATAAATATGTTATCAGAAATCAGAGATGTTCTCCTATCTAGCTAATTTTTTAATTTTTTTTTTTAATGTTGACAATTAGAAATATTTTGATTCTAAATATTTCAAACCACAGGCTTAGAATCCCAGTCCAGTAATATTATCCCATATTAAACATAACCTATTTCAAGAATTTCATTTAAATATACATTGAAAATGGAAATGCTATTCTTATTGTATTTCCTTTATAACTTGTGAAGTGAAGCATAGCATACAAATGGTATTCTCAGTATTTCAAATAATTATCTTCTTACTGTGTAAGTTCTATTCAGCAAATAAAACCCATCCAGTTTTGCGGTAGATGCAGATCCTGATTATTACATGTTGACAAGGTCATATATCTATTAATTGGATTGGAGATGGGATACAAAATTGCTGTAATTATTGTAATTTTCTAGCTAATTGCAGGGTTGGCGGTGAATATTTTACTTCTAACAAATGAAAAACAGTATTCCGTCTGAAATTGGTTTATAGCGTTTTAGACGTTTTGTTTTACGTCTCTGGTGCTTTTTGCTCGTGAGCTGGGCTCTGTTCTGCAGCAGTTCTCTCACAGGAGCCAAGCTCCGGGCCGTCCTGCTGCCATTCACCTGCACCCGCGGGGTCCGGAGCGGGCTCTGTTCCGAGGCAGCATCTCCGTGCTTTAGGCTGGGGCTTAAGGGCCTGCTGAGATCTTCCTCTCTTTGTTCTGGTTGCCATGCTACCCCTTTTGTTTGTTTATAGATCACGCCATCCCTCCTCTCCCAGCAAGGGAAAGGTTAGCTAGATCAGGTCCAGCTGGAAAAGTAATATTCATCTGGAGTCCCTCTTTTCCCAGGCACAAACACAGCCTGTACTTTGCACGTTGCGGGGTGGGGGGGTTGTGTCAAATTGAATCTTCCCATACAAACATGGAAACAAAAATGAGGCTGGCCCATACCCCCTGTGTTGTTTTGCACTGTGAAAACACAATTCATCGACACAAGCAGTTGATTTATTTATGTTTCTTATCCAGCTCTTTCTTTTTTACTGCTTTTCTATTGCCAAAGTTAAACTTCCTCTTGTTGTATTTCATCACTTGAGCTGCATTTTTTTTCTGAGCCGCCAGTACACAAGGCATTTTTTGTGTTGTGCCTGCATGCTTTCTGGGAAGAGGTTGGAAGCTCACTGCAGAAGATTGTTAAAGCAGACTGATGTTTATTCCCTGCTGAAATATAAACTGGAGGCGCAGGTGAAAATTGCCAAACCTAATGAGCAATTTGGCAGATAAGACAGGATGTCAGGCAGTGACAGTTCAGCAGCGGGTGCACTGCCTATGAACCAAGTTGTTTGTTTCACAGTACTGCATTTAAATACTGTAAATAAAATCCCTTTCCAGCTTCATGAGACATTGTGAAAAGGGTCATCTCTTTGTCTTGTTTTCCTTTTAAATTATTTAGCTTGTTCAAGAGCTAAGACCACCCTTGGTTATTTGTCTTGGAGAGATTTTATATAACAAGTCTCTGAATATTTCAGCAGTTACAGTTAAAAAACATTTTAATATATAACATTATTTGGAAAACATATTAAGAGAGATAGAGAGGTTAAGAGAACTGATTCTTTTTCCTTTATTTTTTTTTCTTTCCCCTGGCCCAGAGTAGAGTAAGAGTGCTGGGAGATCCTTTGCATTAGCTGTTTAATGGAAGGGCATTGAGAAGATGAAGCCAGATTCTTCTCACATAGGCACTTTATTGCTGGAGGCAACAAATACCGGTTGTAATAAGGAAAATGCCAGTTAGAAATAAGGAAAACCGTTTTCACCTTGAGAGCAAAAACAAGCTGCTCAGAGAAGTTGTGGCATCTCTGTGTCCTTGGAGATGGACACAGTTTGACTGAACACAGCCTGGGCAGCCTGGTTTAGTTGGTCCTGTTCTGTGGGGAGTGATTGGACCTAATGACACTCAGAGATTTCATCCGAACTCTGTAATTCTGTGATTCCAAATATAATTATTAAAATTAAACTACTTGCTTCTTGAAGCTATTATTTGTAGAAGAAAAATGAAGGTCACGGTGAAATATTTAGCAGACAGGTGTACAAGCATATTGTGCATGTACAGCTTCCCAGCATGATTTAGTATTGAACTAGTCTGTGCTAATGTGACAGAGATCGACTGCCTTTTATGAGCCCAGTGCTTTCGTTTTCAGGATGCCTTCAGTATGAGCTTCAGTTCCTTAAAAATGAGATATGGGCTAATTGTAAGGTTCTCCTAAAGGCTGGAGGGTCGCCATCTTCCCAGGACACTGGCCAGAGCAGTGTTATCAATTACTAGGAGCTCGTTAGGAATCAAGCACTCCAGTGAGATATGTGCTCAGGTGAATCCTATCATGTATTTTAGTGGGACTCTCAGTGTCAGTTTCATATTCTGGTCAGAGAAGCAGACTATGAAAAAAAAAGGGTCTAGATGAGAATATTATGAAGTCAGTGCACAGCTGGCTGTGAAGATGTGCAGAGGAGCAAAGAAATTGCTGCAGCTTCACATCATTGTTTACCCAGCAGCATGGCTGTTGCTCTGAGGTTCCCTGTGTGCAAGTTTGCTCTTACCCTGCAATCAGCATAAGTTTATTCCTCACAGGTAAGAGCACGCATGCAGACTTGGACTGGGAATTCATTGATATACTGAAGTTCATGACCTTGCTTGTCTTTGAATTTGTGTGTCTCTCTCTGCTTTCTGAGTATTTTTCAGTTGTTCACTGACAAATTAATACAGAGTATCAAGTATAGTCCCTGAGGGCTCTCTTCATAAGGGCTGTTCAGTATTTTAATAAATCTGAACTGGAATATAAAGAATTGCATTAAAAAGTAAGATGGAGTTTCTGGCACTTTGGATATCAATGTTTCAATTCAGCATTGACTTGATACAGTTTATGAACTGTTTTGAAATCGGTAAGATGTGCACAGTCACTGCATCTAGAAAGAAAAACGTAACTTACAAGGCAGTACTAATGAAAGCAAAGTACACAGTGCTGCAACAAGGATCTTGGCAGTATAAGGCATTATTATAGTGCATCTGGGCTTTATGCTCTTCCATCATCAGTCCAAGGGAAATGCTGTTGTGAGCTCACTGCTGGGAGCAGGAAGACTTAAGCTGGAGTGACCAGTTGTGATGCCAGCCTTGGAGAAATTCTGAACAAGTTGGAGAGAGCCAAAAGAGAGCAACATGAGTTGCTTTGGAGGCTCTGATGAAGCATTGGTAGGATTGGTTATTTAGTTAAGGAAAGATAAAAATTAATAGGATCCAAGTCTTCAAGTCTACTTAGAGAAGGACAGTTAGCATTATCTGAAAAAAGCCATTTGTTTGTAACCCATAGGCCTAAAAACCATGTATTTGTGGGAATGGTTCAAAGGTTCTGTGTGCTGCTGAGCACAGTACTGCACTGTGCTCTAAGGCAGGAGGGCAGCTGGTTGGTGGTGGCAATCTGTCCTGTTCCTGGCTAAGCCATCAGGTTGGTTGTTAACCAAGGTGACCTGCCTCTTGAGTCCATTGTAAGAATGTGTGTGTCTAAGCATCTCATAATTTGAGTGTTCAAAAAATTCAGTACTAAGGAAACCATTCAAAGGTGTGAGTGCATAAATAAGTGTGTGAATTTCGAGTACTTTAAAATTGCTGTTTTAAATATGGCACTTCACTGATTTGATGCAAGTATTTATCTAGAGTCCCAAATGCATATTCTGAGAATTAATTTATTTTATTAATAATTTATTTAATTAATATTTATAAGGTTTCAAGGTTTGGAACACTTTATGTTAGTATGTTGGCAAAGAACTGCAGAGGTGAGTTTGTATTTGTTCTGGTTTCAGAAATGGTGATGGTTCAGCACTCTTTACAACATATGGCCATTAGAAACTTTTTCATTCTTGTTTATATCTCTTTGAGTCCTTATTCAGCTCTGAGTCAGCTTTGTATATGGAAATAAAGTAATTTTCAAATGTCAAGGAACTAAGGAAGCAAGAGATTAGAAAAGGGAGGAAGAGAAAGATGAGTTCATCAAAACCCAGATGTTTGGAGCTTTATCAGATCAAGTTATCTCTAGGATTAAATAGCTGATTACAAAATATGGAGAAAGTCATCCACATTTATAATGAGAGATTAGGGCTTTACAGGCAATGTAAACCTCCCACTCAAGTCAGTGGGAGGTTTTCCACTAGCTCCGTAGAGCTTTGGGTCAGGTCAGCTTTCCTTGAGGTGTCTGTCATTCCAGTGAAGTTTGGGGAATGAAATCCAAAAGATGTCCTAACTGTCATTCCCACTTTTACTTCTTTGCCAGGTTCTCTTACGTTTCCTTTACTCTGTTGGATAATACAGAAAGAACCTCTAACTGAGGCTTGCACCAAGCTGTTGGCAACTGAATAAAGAAGGTTTCTTATGCATTGGAGCTGGAGGAGAAGATTTAGCAAAGTCTGTTTCCTCACCCTCTTGTGCTCCCACGGTTCAGGAGTTCTTATCGCGTTTATCCCTGTAGCTCTATCAAAGATGTGATTGTTTAAAAGCCAGAGTTATTGAATCAAAAAATCAGTACCAGGTGCCACTTTCTTCCATGAAGCTAAATTTGATCTTTCTACAGCACGGTTCTGACTCGAGTGATCTCCAGTTGGTGTTTTCTCCAAGCTCAGTGCTCTGCTGTTAATTTGGGATTGTTGAGCAGTTTAAAAACCATGTGTTTCTGATGAGACCATGACACGTTTGTAAAAACAAATGGATTTTAAACTGCTTAGGTTTCTAAATTAACCTTTAATATCTTCAGTCTTCTCAGTATATCGTCAAGCAAAATACTGTCACTTCTAGTAGGATTAAAAAAAATCCCTGAACCCAGTAAAGTAAAGAATTTTAGAACTTACTGGGTTCTCTAGAGGAAACCTGAGTAATCATGGGGAGTTTCAAGACATTATTCCATATGGTGAAGACTTCTATCTACAAGTACTGATAATGGGGAGTAATAAAAATACAGTATTGTATCTGATAACTGGTTGTATTTTGTACCGTACCTATAGAATACAGCACAAGAGAGATAATAAGGAAGGGTTATGAAGATGAAGTATGGAATTTTAATAGTTTAAGTCAGGTTTGGATATTAGTCTAAGTCTGACATATTAAATAGATTTAATGATCACTTGAACAACAAGCTATTATGGAAATCACAGCTGTATTCTGAGAATATTTCAATACAATATTTCAATAATTTGGTGTTGGTGGTGTTGAGGGGTTTTATTTTCCCCTTCTTTAAATGAAAGGTAACTTTTTCCCTCAGGGAACTGTGTTTTTGTGTATACAAAAATGTTATGCCATTTTATCCAATCAAACATTACAGCATAGCTGCTCAAGTCTGTTGTATTTTGGTATCATGGGTTTAATACCATCGTGATAAAGCTCGTTGTTTCTTTAAAGAGTTTTGTCTTCACACGTGTATCAATAGGTGTAATAACTCTTTAAATAGATAATTTCTTGATTGCTCGTCTGTTTCTTGTAATTTCATTGTAAGCAAACAAGAAGGAGCGCAGTAAAGGCAAAGGAACATGAATGTGAAATGAGTAGGGAATACTTTTTCGCAGTACAGACAACCACCCTGTGAAATTTTCTCCTTTATGAAGGAATGTGTACATACTACATTTTTTCCCCCAACAGTTTCTAAAAACCTTATGCAGTATTTATAGGTACTCATTCTGAAATGTGATAGAACACTCTGCTTCAAGGCACCCTTAATATCCAGAACCACCAATCTGCAACAGTAACTGGTATCCCAGTGGTGTTTTGCTTTGCTTTGAGGCAACAGCAATGGTGGGGGAGCAGTTGGCAACTGACATGAATTACTTACAGGCAATTTACCAATAGGAGAGGATGCAGAGTTTGTCAAATGTACTTAATCATTCGCTCTGTCCTAAGCAGGCTGGTCTTACGGGAAGGTTGTTTTAGGGCTAGTGAAGAGTGTTATGGTACTGGGGGCTCTGTGCTGTACTGTCTGCAAAGTTACCCTGTGTTCGGGTAAACCAGTGCATGGCTCCCCCCACAACAAGCATGTGGATATCTCTGACCACAAGCCCCAGGCTGTAAGATATTACACTTAAAGTATATCCGTTATTAAGCTAGACATGTACTTCAGTGTGAGTATTGTTGCTTGCTTTTGTGCATAATTTACAAGAGATCTTCTTGCTCCCTTCCTTATTACATTTGAAGCACATGAACTCACATACTCTTTGTTTTTAGATGGGGATGTATTTTGGAGATACTCCATCTCCTTGGGTGATTACTAGGAAAAAGTTGCTTTACATTCCATGTCTTTTGACATGTTCTTTTGAGGAGGATGAAGCAGGGACAGATGGCTGCTAGTTGAATAGGCTTGTTTTTTAGTTTGTTTTTTATTTACTCTCTCATACACTTAAAAGGACTGAAACATGATCCTGAAATAAAGGAGTGGGTGAGAAATAACTTTCCATTAATTTACTGCCTTATTTCATACTGTAAAAAGAGATAAAATTTGTTCTTTCTCCCACCCATCTCTTGTTGTAAATCTTAAATGAATTATGTAAGTTAAGTGCCAGCTTCAGAACTGCTGTGGGTTCCTGTTAGGGACAGATTAAGCACTTCAGATGAGAATAAAGCATATGTATTTGAAAGAACTTTCCTCTTTTTAACCCCTGGCACTGGATGCCATAGAAATTACAAGCTTGGCTTCAGCCCATGAACCTGGTCTGAACTGAGATGAGGCATGAGCCCACCACCAACTTTCCTGCTGGCACAGCTCAGCTTGGCTCAGTGTAGCTCAGTGTCCCTAACTATCTGAAGGCAGGGCCCCTCATCTGCCCTTTTGTGATGCTGTGGGGACAGACGGGGTCCCCCTTCGTGACACAGCTGCCACCTTGCTGGTGGGGGCTTTTACTACCCAGGCTGATGCCAGAGCTTGGCTGTTTGGGGTTGAAGTGAATGTGAACTTGGGCTGTGTTCCAGGTCTGCATTTCTTGCCTCCGTTATGGATTTAGGTAATTAATTCTGTCAATAGTTTTGTATTTACAGAATGTGGAAATGATTGTATTTGTGGGCAGGGAGTTGGGGACCATGTGGGTTTACAAAGGAAAGCAAAAAGTGGTGCTTAGGTTAAGATAAAAGGTTTGTACTACTGCTTTTGTGCATACAGTAAAGGCTTGTACAAAGACAGCAAGAGCAAGCTTGCGTTAGCTTCCAAAAATTGTGCATATGAGTCAGGGACTAGGCTTCTCAAAGCAAACTTTGATCAACCATTAAAACCTTATCCCGAAGGGTTGGATTTGATTCAGCTCTCTGTACAACACTGCTCATATTCACAACTGAAAGTAAAATAGGGACTCTTTTGGCAATTACTGGGCCACAGCTGATTCAAAGCAGACATGATGGGTGAGGTTAATACCAACAGACTTGAGGTTCTGCATCTGAGCTAAATGCTCAAGGCAGCCCAGTTTCTCATTCCTGGACAAGAATGGACACCTTCAGGGTGAGTTCATCTGACCTGTTTTACAGCTTATTTCAGGGTGAAATGGAGCATGACCTAGACTAGTTGCACTGGCTAATCTCTATTGATGGGAGACAAATGGAGTTCACCAGTTCTGAAATACACGTCTGTGGACCCCCTTCTGCCCGTGATTTAACTCACACCATAAAAGTAAATTCTTAATGAAAGGTTTTTTTAGAAATTTTTATTGTGAAGTAGGATGTTGCCTTAAAAACAGTTATTTGCAGATTTGGAAGAGAAAATCTTCCAAAGGCTAAGTGGCATTTTACAAAGTAAACGACTTCTCAGTTCGACTTGCAGAACGATTTTACATGGCCCCAGGAAGTTCCTGCACAGCCATAATTATGTTTGGAAAGTATATTTGGGTCATGGACAGTATGTCCTGAATGCAAATGGTCCTGTGTTGGCGGTTTTTCAGAGTAAAATTAGGTTTGAGACACTTCCATGGCATTTTATAGTTAAACCAGCAGTGTCATCTGCCTTGTGTCTGTCTGACACTGGTGTCTAGTCTCTGTATATAGTACTGTTCCCAAACTGGCAAAGCTCTGCAAAGGAGTGCCTGTGCCTTTTCTTGCCACTCTTTCTCAGACCTCAAAGCGTAACAGGTACCATGCGGCAGTGAAAAGCCAGCCTACACGTGGGGGAACAAGCACGATGTGGAGTTACTGAGCGCTGAAGGACCTGAGCTGTCCTCGTGGCTCTATGCAACTGTGTCTCTGTCCCCCATCCCCTCACACACTTTGCAGAGTCTTGGTGTTATTACAGCCATCCTGCCTTTTCTGCTGTTCAGGGTATCCCAGCTCCCTGTGGGCTTGGGAGAGGAAAGTTCTTTGCATACATGCTCCAGCCTCTGAATGGGTGGCTGGGGAAAGGAGCATCCCTCAAATATAGGCTATTAAAATTAAAGTTTTTGCAGATTTGTAGACAGAATAATGGTGAGCAACAACTGCTGAGACTTTTTCAAATGAAGTAACGTTTGAAGCAATGCTAGCAGTTCATTTCTACTAGACCATGAAAGAATAAAATTATGTTCACCAGTTTCTGACAAGTTAGAGAATGAACACATGTGCCTTGTTAACCAGTACTATATAATACACAAATTAGCCTTTCAGTGTTTTTGGTGAGTCCTGACTTGATCTCTCCTCTTTTGGGCTTTCTGGAGGTTTTCTGCATATGAAAGCTTTCTCCACCAAATATAAAAATGACGTTAGCTTCCTCTATTCCAACACATTTTAAGCTCTGATGTTTAAAACCTTTATTAGATGATAGAGGGATTTTAGGTCAAGCACTGCCTGACTTTTACAATGATTTCCATCTGCAGGGTCTTGCATAGTAAAGTCTCTTCAGATTTTTTTAAAATTTTAGTTTGGCTCTTGACTCATGGAAAAATAAATAAAAATGAAGGGCTTACTACGAGTACTGCAGTGAAAAAAAATGTGGAACTGCTTTGTCAAATGAAAGGTGTGACATTTATCCATGAGAAATATCCATTAAGTGAGTGAATGAAGTTACTGCTCTAGGTTGACATAGCAAGCAATATTTCTGTGAGTATTGTACATGTAGATGATTTACCTCTACCTCTGTTTGAAGTTCATCTTTAAAGTAATAAAACACAAATAATCCCATAATCCTGCTTCCCCGTAGCTCTTTGTTGTGTTGCTTAAAACATATCATTACAGTGTAATATATATTTTCACTTCACCCACCCATAAAGGGCAGGGGAAAATTTGTTTGCAGTTAGTGCTGGTGCTGAGAGATTATTTCTAGTTTGTGCTTCAGCAGTGACCAGGGGTGCAGGACATGTGGCTGATGGCTCAGGGAGATGGTCACTGCCAGGGTGCTGGCTCCAGGAGCCCGAGGAGGAGGAGAAGAAGCTGTGTTTAAGCAGTAATGGAGGGAAGGGGAACAAAACTGAACTGTTTGAAAACCTATCGTCCAAAAAGTGAAGGGTGAAAAAGCTTCAGTGAAACTGCAGCTGCGAGTACTCATAGGTGTTTGTTTATTGCACCTTGGTCTGCCTATTTCTTGTGTTAGCTGAAGAGTTCGTCCTAAACTGTGCGTGAAGTGTCCTGGCAGCTCCTCTATGCACCAGTATGTCATGGTGGCAGCAAACCCAGAGAGCCCGTGGAATACGGGAGTGCCAGAACAGTGCCTGCCTGAGCCATGTCCTCGGTGGTGCTGGGAGCGAGCAGCTGCCCTCCCAGGGGCTGCAGGCTGTGGGTTTGCTGCGGGGAGTAGGTCATCCATGCCTGGAGTGTGCCCCAGACCCCAGGCAGGGCAGTGGTGCTCAGAGCAATGGGAGCTTTGCTGCCTCAGACCCCGCAGCCTTCCTGCTCCAGCACATGCACACACGCCGTGGTGGGAGCTCCTGGAGGAGCTCAGTGCTTGTGCATGTAATTTCCCTGTTGTGTTAGAATTCTTACAGTCTCAGTGGCTGTGAGTTCAGGATAGTATTGTAATACTGCTATTTATGTGCTGTTTACCTGGTATGACTTCTGGTGTACAAGCAAGCTTCTAGGAGTTTTCATTCTGCATTTTACCAGAACGATTTTGTGGCTGTGAATTCTTTGCATGGGATTCCTATTATGGGATGAATTGAATATTAAATTACTCCTCAAACCCTCAAGGCAGTACATCAACTTCACTCATACAGAGCAATTTGTGCTGTGCTGCATGTGCTGTGTACTGGCTTCAGTTTCTGAATCCTCCCAAGGCTAGGATTTTGCTCCATTCGTTTCCATTTTTCATTTTCAAAGTCGGAATGTTTTACTAAGAGCGAAAAATATTTTTAATGAAGTATTTTAATTTGTTCTCGTGTTATAGGCTTGTATTCCACCCTCCCCTCATCGAAGTTTTGCCAGATGCTTTAAATATTTTCTGAGTATACATATGCTTTCAAGGTTTTTCTGCAAATCCAGTTGTGTTTAACAGGCACTGAGTCCTTGTGAATCAATGTTATATTTTTCTCTACTTTATGGCTCTCAGATCTGGCAGATGCCTTGAGTTCTAGGACAGAAGATTTTCAGTGTTTTCTGTATGAAAGCAGATAAGATTGGTACATAGTTAGAATTTCCTTGGAAAGGATCAGAGTTTCAGACCTCTGTGGGAGAAAGGCATTTCATTGACCACATGTTTTTACAGCATTTAGTAAGCAATTAAATCCAATAATTCATCTTATGCTGTATCAAAAGGGATGGCTTTTGTAATGAAAGCTGTACTTGTGGGGCTTTTTTCACATTTCCTTTCCTTTTTTACTTTTTTTTCATTGTTTGTAGATGTAACAGGTAAAAATTAGTGTTTCCTTGATCTTACCTTGGAAGATCTTAAAGTCATAGTTTTAACTAAATGGATGGTAATTTTCAGTCAGAGATACATGTGCTTAATTCAGTTTTATTTTCCTCTTGGCCAGCCAAATTAAATACATTTGTTTCATTTCAGTCATACCTATTTTATTACTTCCACTGTAATATAAATAGTTTGATCTGTGTTTCCTTCCTTGATTATTTTTTCCCCACAATTTTTTCTGTCCTTTGCTTTTAAGACACCTAAAGGGTCATTTTTGAACACTGAAAAGTGAGGAAATGTCAAAGGTAGGGCTGCTGATGGAGGCTCTTTGTGTGCTCTGTGCTTTCTGTCTGTAGTTCCCAAGCTGCAGAACGTGAGATGCTCAGCACGTGTGATGAGGATGAGGTTTTAACTTGAGAGGAGGTTAACTGGTGACTTGATGCTCCTTCCTTCTGTTTCCATTTGCTGACTTCCAGATTGAAAACCCGGTGCATCTGGGTTAACTTGATGCCTCATGGAAATTTTAGAAAGGAGACAACCATTTCGTATCAGCCTGTGATCAGAAACAGAAGGAGAATGGAAAAGAGAAGGCATGAAAAATTAAAGAACAAAGAAGCATGGATCAGAAAAGCAGTAGGGGGGATGGGGAAGGAGCTAGTGGCAGGCAATGCTTACCTCCCTGGGGACAAATAAAAATACATAACTGTTTCCTTGATGTTACTTTGCTGTATAAACAATTACCCCAGGACCCATGTAAATGATGTATGACTCTGAGAGAGAAAGTGAGTAGGTTTCTAGGTTTCTGCTGCCCTCTCTCTCACCCTTTCTTTCTCTTTGCAAAAATCTTGGTGGAAACTGAGACCTGGTTCATGCCAGAAACTGAAGAAAAAATAAAGACATGAAAAGGAAGAATAATCCCATATGATTACACTTTTGTTATTTCTCAAGCGTTAATCACAAAATGAAAAATGGTAGCATGTAATCTTAGATTTGTATAAGTGCATGATGACATTTTGAATTACCTTCCCTGAAACACAAACTGTGGATGTCTCAGACACAGAAGACATTCACTGAATTGCAGAGCTTTAAAAATGACAGTCCTGGGGCTTTGATGGATTCTCTGTCTCCTGAAGTCTTGAAATTAAAGTCAATATTTTTCTGTATTTCCAACAGAAGTTAAAAGACTAAATGCAGACATTATTTGCATGGTGTACCTGGGCTTATATAGGTGTTTGACAGGATGATCACAGGGTGTCTTCAGGATTTGAGTTATGAGTCTTCTTTGGAGTCTCGCAGTAGTGCTGCAGTGTGTGTAGTGAATGATTCTTCACGTACTTGGACCTGTGCTTTTCTCATTTGAGATTCATCTGTATTTTTTTTCTTAATGTTTTCTTTTTCTCACTGCAGTTTTCCCAGCTGCACCCTCTCTTCTTGTTTCCAGTATCCATTCCAGTTGGTTCTGTAGTCTTCCCATCCTGTCTGCCACAGCCCCTTTCTCTGGCCATATTCCTGTAACAGCCTTTGCTCCTGCAAACCCTCCAGCAGCAACTGGGTTTCTCATTCATCCATACCCCATTTTGTTTGTAGCTGGAGTGTGTTTATTTGGTGTTTTGTTGTTGTTGTTGTTTTGTGTGTGTTTTGGTTTCTTTTAGGATAAAAATGAGAAAATTCACTGTAAAGTTTTTTTGCATTTGTTTTTTGATTCAGCTCCTCCTTAGTGCAGACCAAGTGCAGACTCGTGAAGATGGACAACATCTGGTTCAGTCACCATGGCTTAGGCTTGTTGTGTTCTCCTGTGGGGACTGGCTGGCAACTCAGCTGCTACCCAGGAAAGTGAGGCTGATAAATTTCTGCATTAACTTTTTATACTTTCTTGGCCCTTTAACAGAAGCTGATCTGTTTGGGCTCAGCTAAAAAAAAATGGACATTTTTAGCCCTTTTCTTTGCAGAGTATTTATTCTCTTTACTGTACTTCATGACCGACTGCTGGTGTAGCTGTATCACAAAAAATTCCCAAGACTATATTTTACAACAATGGCTTCAAATGTGCTCTGACTTAATTAGAAGGAAAAACCAGCTTATATCTCTGGCTGTATTAGAGGCTTCATGCTGTTGTGGTGTGACTGTTTATTGTTGAACATTCAATGCAAAAGACAGTTTACCTTACAGTTGGGTTTGTTTTTTTTTTTTTAAGGAAAAATAGGTTAAATATGTAAGTCACCACATAAATGCTAACTATGATTATAAAATGCAAAAATGATGATACAGAATTCTGTGAGGAGAGGCATGCAAGACTGCCTGTGGGCCTAGATTTTTATTCCTTTTCTTTTACAGCAAAGAGACTAGAAATGCTTATGCAATATTAATTCAGGATATACAGCAAATTGGCATTTGGAAGCATTCAATTTTCCTCATAATTGTTCTCCATTCACTTGGCCGATTATCATTAATTTCAGGGAATTAAAGATGCTCCTTTTAGAAGTTTCTAGTGAACTCTTTAGAAATGTCAAACAATAACAAACCTGCCACTTAGGCAGCAATTTTCCCTCTCGCTGTCCTCACGCTGATGTTAGATCGCTCTTTGGAAAGGCAAACTGCCGTGTAGTAAATCAGCAGGAAAATTTTTTCAGCCTCATGCTGCTGAGTGAATTTTGATCCAAGAATTTTTGTGTTTGTTTTGTTCATGCAAAGACTTTTATCCTGCAGTCTGGGACCAGGGAGGTTGGTTTTTTTCTTGCAAATCCGCAAAAGTGTATTTTGTTAAAGAACTTAATATTATATTTTTGTGGATTAAGCTTATACTTCTTCAGTCATCTCTAGGTGAGTCCCACAAGAATGTAATTAAAAGCATGTAATGTCCAGGTCTTTCCTTTTCCTCTGCTGTGAAAAGGGAAACCAAATGGTTAAAACCCCTTAGGAGGGGGGTTGTGAAGTGCCATTTACTGAAAAGGTGGCTCTCTGTCCTCTCTGGCTGTGTCACAGGACTTCCTAAAGCACGAAGTGTGCACAGTGACAAGAGCTGCAAACCATCTGTGATCAGAAAGGGGTGTTGGGAGGGACTGTTTGATGGGGGTGTCTGTGACAGCCGGATTCAGTGAGCCAGTGGGGTGTGTTATGTACCTGCACATAGGTTATGGGTGTGCTGAGCCTCACTGTCTCGTGGTGTCCGTCTCTCCCATTCTTCTGCAGTTAGCAGGCTGAGGGGCCACCATCCCAGCACTGTCCCTGTGCCAGCCAGGAATAAAGAGTGTGGACATATGATCGAGTATGGGCTTGCGTAGTTTTGGTTCTCTCTCCTCTCAGTGTAGCTGCTTTCCAGCCCTGCTTAGAGGCTGCTGCTGAAGAGGAGCAGCAAAGCTCTCAGAGGTGTTCAGCTGCTTTACTCTTCAGCTATGTGGAAACAGCTAAAAACTATTACACTTGATAGGTGGTTTTAGTCCGGTACTCTTAATTGAAATAACCAAATGGCTCCTTAGGAACATGAGAGCAACCTTGCTTTGCATAAATGGTTTTGGTCATCTCAGAAAAAGCAAATATACCTGTTTGATTTATTTTAATCTGCCCTACATTAGAATTGCCATAGTAATCGCACAAAAGGTACGATGATGGTTGTATTCCAAGAGCTGATAAAAGCTGGGGGAGGTGAGTGAGGTGAGCTTGATGCTGGGCGTGGAACAAGGAACAGCCCAACCTGCTCCCCTGTCCAGCAGCAAGGTGTTTTGTAGTACCTGCATCCAAGAGTTGTTCCTCCATGACTGTTCTTTCCTCTTGCTGGCATTTGCATGATAAAGAAAAGCCCCTCTATTGGAAATGTTCTGTTGTGGAGAGGAGGGAACACCCTCTGTTATTAAGATTCAGACTTGATTTCCCACATATACGAAATCTTGGCTCCCTTTTTAACATTTTTGAGGAGGTTTGCATTTTGTATGTGTTGCTTGACCAGTGGATAAGTTTTTTCTCCTCCTAATTTTGACCTTGAGTTTACGAGTGTTAAACATCCTTTGGAAGTATTTTCAAATGCTTGAAAAATACATAAATCAAAATCTCATCTGAGACAAATAAAATGAACTATGGCATGAATTAATAACTTTTAAAATACTTCTACAAATTCCAGAGAAGAACACAAAGTAATGAACTTGTTCTCAGAAAGCTATTTAGTTTCAGAAATATTTAAGAAGTATTTTTAGTGTTTATGTGAATGATACAGAAGACAATGTTTCAGTTTCTGTACAGACAAAATCTCAACTAAAACTAATGCATGTCTGTACAAATATAAATTTAGTTTTGTTCTGGACTGACTTAAAAAAACATCTGTGTGAGGGCTCTCTGCATTAGATATCCTTTGTATTTGTAGTGATGAGTAAGTATATTAAATGTTAATTACTGCAGTAGATTTTTGGCATCTCATATGAAATATAAAATACACCAGCTCTCATATAGTTACTAAAATACCCTGCCTTCAGGGACTGCATAAACGTAGGTAGCTAAACAATAATAACTGTTTTTCCTGCTTTCTTATTTTACATGAAACTCAAAATAGCTACTTCTATTAAACAGTAAAGTAGTATTTAGTCAAAACTCCATATTTAATGTAAAAATGATGTAGTTTGGCAAAATATACAAGAACAGTTGCTCAGAGATAATTTTTAGATTTTTAACTAAGTACTTCAAAAAACAGAGGTGGTTCCTGCTGGAAGCACATTGACTGTGGGGTGCACACTGCAGAGAAGTTGATGATCTGTGAGAGCCTGTGGATGTTCTACTCACAGTCATTTGTTCTGTGTTTATTCTGTGAATGCCCAGGTGCTGTGTACAAACCTCGTAGGGATGCATGGATTGAAAAATTAATATGCTCTGCAGGTCTTAGTACTAGAAAGTGTTCTAAATTCTAATAGAATATAAAATGATGATAGCAAGACTTGTTCCCTAAAATCCATTTCTCTCAGGTGGGCTAAAGAAATAGCTCCATCGGTACAGGAGATGGCTCTCTTCTCCTGTGGCTTTCTTGTAGTTGTTATGCAAGATAACTTTCTTTTGAGGAGTGGAAAATATCTGAATTGCATTTCACATAGCCTTTGTGGGGAAGTAACTTTAGCTAAAAAATATTTTTACAGTGAATTTTAGTTCTGGTTATAGCAGGAGCATCTTAAGGATGCACAGCTACAGAGTGTGTAGGGGAAGCCCGTGAATGCTGAGGACTGGACACCATAATGCTCTTACAGCTGTCCTTTACATCCTGACTGTGGCTTCCCAGTACAGCTTGGGCACTTATCCAGAAAGGCAGCTCCTCCTTTGCATCTCCATGTTGGTAGTTGAATATAGAGTGACCCTTCCATGTTCCTTCTTTACTGCTGGATATATTTTTTCATGGACTGAGCCTGGGCCTGCAGGGGCTGTGTCTGGATATGTGGCATTCAGGGATGTGAGTGCTCTGTCCATCAGCCCGCAGGGGAGGCACCACTGGCCATGGCCTCATGTGGATTAGTGCAACTGTAGTTCCTTTGTTTTCTGTGTTTCCCTTAGGTCCATCCTCAGTAGAGATTTTGTTAACTTGTTATCTTTCTGCAGGGAGGCCTTGGAAGACAGAGGTGTTTGTAGTAGTAGCACAAGGTGCTTGACTGGGTTTGGGTGCAGAAGGAGGCGTTCAGGTGCCAGATCACTTGTAACAGCATTTTTCTTCTGTTTAGTGGAAAATGCAGAGGGTGTGACAGGTTTTGTCGAGTATTCTTGTCCAGCTGACTACTTGCAGGGCATTTCCAGGATAACCTGTCCTGGGCTATTGATTTTTGTTTGAATCTCTTGAGCTTCCTCGTGTTCCAGCTACAGTCTCCAATTATTCATGTTAATGGAAGATGACCAAGTAATATATGCTGGCAGTCCCCTCTTTTTCTCATTTCAGTGTATCAATACATTTTGGTCTGCAGAACAATAAATACCTTATTAATCTTCAGTGAAGAATGAGGCAGAATGAGAATTCCTTAATAGCATAAAATGAATAATAATAATAATAATAATAAAAAATATTAATAGATCTTGTAAAATAAAATTTGTCCACCTCATGTTCCCTCTCTGCATGCAGATACTTGAAATTATTGTAGCACATTCTAGGATGAGAAAAGGAGGGAGCCTTGTGGTGTGGAGACAGCTTGAAAGAGTTAGCTGCTGGGAACCTGACATATTCTGGCATGAAGTATATACCATAGTATTTCAGTAAATATCTTCTGTTAGTTCTGGCTAAAGCTGTTTCTCCACTAAGAAAGATGATCTTCATCTCTGGGCTAGAACCAATCACAAATTCTAATGAAATTTGGCAACTGCAAGCATGAGAAGTCATTGATCCAAAAATTCATGAACTGTCTTTCTTGTAGCGAGATTTCCTTTTGAACCTCAGCTGAAGCTCTTTCTATTTGTTTATTCTTGGTTTTGAACTTTTAGGAATAATTCTTTACTCCCTTCAGCCTTGGCAGTGTGAAATAAAAAAATGGAGTGAGAGGCATGTAATTAAGCATGCAGTGTAACTGCATGTTTCCAGAGAGGAAAGAGAGGAGGGGGGAAAAAAAAAGGATGTGTGTGGGGTGCAGAATAAAAAAAAAAAAAAGTCACCAAAGTTTTTCCAAGGTGTAGAAAATGTTCTTCTCTTCCAGAAGAAAACAATTTAGGTTTCCTGTTGTTGTACTCGACTTTATAAAGACAGGTAGGAATGGTAAACTTTGCACATGCTTCAGGCAGCAGCTGGTCTACTAATGCTCACTAGGCATGGTTTTAAACAATAAAGGGATATCTATTTCTAGAAAAGAAGAAAAATTAAGGATGTCTTCTGGTCTGTCACCCCTTGGAGAACAGCAGGTGGTCTGTTTTATTGTCCCATTGTGGGCATTTTCTGAACAATTTAAACAACAACTTCCAGTATGGTCTAAATTGTCTTACTCACTCTTTGGCTACTGGGAACACCAGAGTTTTCTGCAGAAAGTGATCTTTAACCTTTAACTTTTAACCTAATGAGAAGTTTTCAGCATGTTGTGTGGAAGCTGGAGCTTCTTATTCCCCACTCATGTAATTGGAAAGAGCTTGTTTGGACATCATTAGGTTTTGTGTAGTCCCCAAACTTTACAGCCTCCCAGACCATTCTCCAATCTACCCCCAGTGAAAGGTCAGGCACAGCAGAGAGCTGCACAATCTGCCCTCCCATGTCCTGGGCATGGCAGCTCTGCTGCCGTGCATCCCCTGTGGACGAGGAGGGTTGGTGGCATTTCATCTCATTATTTAAACACGCAAATGCTTGGTTTGTCTTTGGCAATTCAGCTTGATACTTGCAGCTGAATGACAGAAAATAACATTCTTGAGATCTGTATGCTCTGTGCTTTGCCTTTGAGCTGTGTTAGTCCCTGCGTGCAGAAGAGCCTTCTGCTAAGTATTGTCTATGTGAGCACATGGGGTGGCATGACATGGCCTTTTCCTGGGTTTGCTTGAGATCTCTGTCTTCCTGATCATCAGCAGCCGATAGCAGTTCAGTGGAACTTTTAACTCGCAGAGATTTGATAACACTAATGAAAGCATGTTTCATGAATGTACCAATATGCCTCCAATAATCCTAGTAAATGTTTCTGTCATGGAAACGAGAGCAAGTGCCATTGAAATTGCAGAAGCTGTTAATTTTTAATAGTTGTTCAGGACTATGTTCACTCTATCTTATTATAGATGTTAGTTGTAATTTTTTTTTACTGTGTTGGAGACTCGGTAGCGTGCAGAGAGGCTATTCCTTCCCACATGTTCTATTTTCTTTATGTTTTGTGCATGTAACTATGAGAATGCATGCACATATAATTTCTGACCAAAAAACCCTCAACCCTTTAAATGATTGTGATCAAGTTTCCTTGGTTGTCATAACTACTATGCTTCAGTTAAAAATCTGTCTAAGTAATTTCTGTAATTATAGCTGTCTGGATTTTGAGTAACGCAGGTTCAGATCCACCTTCAGGCATTGATATTCCAAAATTGTTGCTTTCTCAGCTTGACAGTGGCCTGTGAACTGGATATGAGTGATGGTTTTTACATCTTAGTAAAGGTTTTGATGATTCCTGAATTTCTCTGCAGTGCAGCGAGGCAGGAGCCAGCCACGCTCACGCCAGCCTGACAGGAGGTTTGGCCAGTGCTCACTCAGTGGGGAGAGCTTCTCCATAGTAACATGGAGACATAACAGATTAACAGCCAAACACCTTCAAAAATGGAGTGTTCATCTGACGGCTGGCAAAGAAATCTCTCTTCCCTCACTGTTTCAAACATAAAGGAGGTAAACTTCCATCATACATAACTTGTTCATTGTTCACGTAATAAAGACACCAGAGGGATCCCTGCTGCCACCCATTATTTACCATAGCCTGTGTACACAGTGGGCTATTTAGTGATGGTTCTATCATGATGTCTTACAAATCCAGAGGTTTGGGTGCTTTTTTCCCATTCTAAACCCCAGTAGAAGTGCTGCAGGTTTTCGTTTCCTTGCTGTTTGCCCAGGGAGTGGCTGGTGGCAGGGTTTCCTTCACTGGGTAGTTGCCACAGAGGTGATGCTGATGGGCAGCCTGGAGGCCGTGCAGCCCTCTGGGCAGTGCAGGCCTTCACCTTTCTGAGAAGTTCCTTTGTGCTGTAGTTCATGAGCCAGTGGATGGGGCATTAGGTTTTGATGGGGAGTAGGGAAGGAGAGAGATTCCAGTAGCAGCTTTGTAATGACTTGTGTAATGACAAATCTCTTGCTAATTACACATATTCCTGCTGAATTGCAATTAAGCATGTCTAACTCTTTGGCGTCTGCATATGATCCAGACTGGAATTCCCACCTCAGGTATGAGGTGATGAAGCGATGTACCAGGCTGTGTTGGCAAGAAATGTTGAAAGAAAGTTTATTCTTTGCTGAGTCAGAAATGGATATGGACTGACAAATAGTTCTGAACCCCTGATATCTGCTACTGCAGGGTAATGGCACTTCACCCCTTTTCCTCCTCACATAAAAGCTCAGCGATGGCCTGGGGACCAGAAAGGCGTCACGACGTTGGCAACCCCAGCAGGTTTTCTCTGACTGAAACTCACTGATGAAAGAACCGTAACGTGTATTATACATGTTGTATCATTCCTGGTTCTTCCCAGCAGAGCTCTTTGAGTTACAGTCTAAGTCTTATTGTTGCATCTGTATTTCTTCCCTTCTGTCCAGGAAAAAGTTTCAAATGCCTTCCTTTAAGACAGCCTTTCTGGGCCTACCCAAAGCATTTGGACCATAAAAAACACACAGTTTTCACAGCACTGCATTATGTTTACTAACAGGAACAATTTTACCGTTAAGTTTTAGGGGATTTTTCAAAGCTGTGGTGAGAAAAATATCTGCCCACTTCCTTCCTGTGTCTCAGAGTGGTGAAGCTTTATGAACTCAAAGCAGTGAGGAATTTGCTCCTGTCACTGTAAACCCTTGCCTGCACTACAAAACAAATGAAGATGTGAAATGCAGTGTCTTCATCATAATATAACTAAATATCAATCATAATCTTATTAGCAAGGCATGATCTTTGATGAAAGCAGAAAAACTTCAGCAGCAGCAAAGTTGATGATGTTTCTACTGTCGCACAACTGTTTGAAGAAGTAAGACACAAATTTTTGCAAAGGTTTTTAACATCTGGAGGACTAGAAGTGCATTTTTCTTACCTTTGTAGCAGTAGCGTGAAAATAGGTAAAGAGGTAATCCAGCATATTTTAAGGAAATCCTTGAAGATTGTACCCAAAAACCTGAGACTGTAGCTTGTTAAAATATTCTGAAACACAATTTTTGACAGAGATGAGTAGAACATTTGTAAAATCTGACATTTTTGTCTTTTCTTTTGGCATGCAAAGATATTTGCATTTTAGAAAAAAGCCCAGAGAAAAAAAATGGAGAGAGTATAGGTAATTAAATTTTAATTTCAATTTTAATGCTCTTTCTCTAATTAGCTTTAAAAGTCAGTGTCTAAGTAAATTGAGTTTCAAGGTGAAATCATATTTTTTTTCCTGGATCTTAGTATTCAAAAGTAAGAAGAAAGAATATTAGAGAAAGAGAGGGAAGATTGTTACTTTAAAGGCCTTTCAAGATAAGGATTTAACATTACCTCATTATTAAAACATAACTGTGGCAGGTTGTTTTCTTATTTCTGAATTTCAAGTCATTGAGCAGTCATGGTTGGAAAAATGGAAAACTTAGGTTCTATTAAAAGAAACTGAAAATTATAAGGTAAGGACTTTTCTTTATTTTGCTTTGTAACAAGACTTTTTTGGCAGCTTGCTTGCATTCTTTTCTCTTGTCCATTCTGCCAGAGATGATCTTACTGTTCTGTGAGTCACTTTTGATCACACCCGTGCTAATACAGTGCCCTGTGTTTCTTACAGGTGTGCTAGCATGCAGTGGGCTTCTGTTTGTGTGTTTTACACAGGCAGGTGTATTTTCTCTACGTTTATGTCATGGTTAAGGACACAACCTGCTGCATTCATCTGCCATCTGCTAGACCACCCTGTGCATTTGCAGTGCTGTGGTGCAGCCTCTCCCCACTCCTGGTGTGGCTGCCTGCCAGAGCCCCAAGGCATGGGGCAGTGGGAGGAGGAAAGCGGGCTAATTGGGACTTGTCATGATTTAATGTGCAAATGCTTAGAAATGTGCCATTTTGAAGCTAAAGAAATAAGAAAGCAGAGAACAATATTTGATAACATGGAAAATATGTCTGTGAGAGAGTGCATAAGCTGTTGTTTGGTGATGAATAGCTAGAAGAATAACTGAAAACAGTTGGGTTTGTATGTGAAGTAGTTATAAATATGTGGAATTGTGTGAAGCTAACAATGGTTTATTTCTCTCTTCCTGTCATCTTAAGCTTTCTTGTAATTGTGAAAGGGAGAGCCCTGAACACGAGATACCTGGCATTTGCAGGTGAATGCTTTATAATTCATGTAATACTTGCAAATACTGAAGCATTTGATAGAAATTTAAATGTCTTGAAAATTCCAGGTTAATGTGACCACAAACACTTCAATATGGTTTATAAATCAGCATAAAAATCTTAAAAATTGAAAGCAATCTTAGTCTAGAGATTGTTGTCTTGTAGGGTGTCTTGAGGATTCCTGTCAACTTTGGTTTTACTTAACATCTTTAAATCTGTGAGAAGCAGTACTATAAATAGTTTGTTGATTAAGTTTTCAGATGTTGATAGACTGGGAAAATAGAATAACATAAATGAGGAAAAGATATATAACCCAGTAGAGATGATGTACACACACTGAATGCACTTTGATTCAGCCTGAATAGATAGAAGCTGAAGTGAGACTGTAGAAAAAGTTTTAGGATTTCTGTGGATGTTCTGGGTTGATACCACGATAAAATACCAAAGTGTGATTATTGTTAGTTATGTATTAGTGTCGAAGTTCAAAAATGGACAGGGAGGATTCAAACAGCACTGAGGGTATTTCATAAGAGAAATACACTATTCTGGGTGCCTTCTGAACAAGTTAAGACTAGAATAGTATTTACAAAAATGAACAGCAATAGAGAATTAAGAGAGGCAAAGGTGAAGTTATGTGCTGTGTAGCACCTTTTAGGGGAGAATTGAGATGTCTGTGACATATGAAAGGAAAAAGATAGTTTTGTAAGGGAATGGGAGGCAACTAATGACAGGAGGATAAACTTGGGAGAAATAATACAAATACAAAACAAATTCTGAAGATTTTGACATTCTAAAATGCTGCAAAATATTTTATTATATAATAATTACTTAAAAGTGGAATGGATTCTAGGAAAGAGAAATATACTGCTCTGGGCCATGAAGAGAGAATTGTTGGTGTGTGTGTTTGTGTGTGTGTGTATATTTATACATATAATATATACATACATTTATCCCCTTCTTTTGCTGTCACATCCAAAAGTACGTTTCTGAAAAGATCTGCAACTGGCAGTAGCTTTGCAGTGCTCCTGTTTCGTGTCCCTCCTAGCTGCCTTCTCTGTGTAGCATGCCCAAGTTTGCTCCTGCATGACAGATGTCCCAGGGGAAGTTCTTCACCTCTTAGAACTGCTTAAGTTTTTAATATTTTCTTCTTTTCTAATTCAAGATGCCTACATTTGATTTGCACTGCTTTGTTAATCTTGTAGAGAAGTACTGGTTTATGTTAGCCCCTGCTGGGGTTTAATGCAGTTTGTAGATAAGTTCACAGTCAGCTGGTTTTTGTCTCCAACTGTTTTTTTTCTGTCCACAGTCCGGTTTACAACAGCCTCAGCGGTCTTTGGAAGTTACCATCAGTTTGTCTCTAGAGGTTTTCAAACACGAAAGTTGAACTGATTAGGGGATTTGAGCCTTTGAAGGTCATAAGGGATGTTTGGCTCTTGGTGTGTCCAGCTGAGTGGAACAAGGAACTGAACTGAACCTACTGAAATTGGAACCAGAGCTCCGGGAGCTGTGCTGGAGTGTGAAACTCAAGTCTAATCTAAATATTTTTTAACAGATATTTCAGTTAAATGTAGACAAAACCTTAACTTGCAGTTTCAAGTACTTCAAGCTTGAAAGAAGTCCTGCTTTCCTTAGCCCCAGGATGACCCCTGATTCATCCTTTCTCTTGGGCTCTAGAATGGGGATTTGAATGGAATGATGAGCTGGATTGGCAATAGGGGCAGTAAAGCTCTTCAGTTTCTGTCTCCAATCCCCAGACTGCTTTCTTGAGCTGAGGTAGAATCTATGTGTGTCTTGTGTATACAGCACACCCAGATGTAGATACATGTCTATGGGTTCACTTCCAGGAACTCTGTCAAACCTGAGCATCTTTTTTTGTTAAAAGCTACTCTTTTCCATAGAATTTTTTGGTTTTGCTGTTTTTCTTTTTCCCAAAGTCATCTCTAGAGTGTGGAGAGAAAAAAAGTTCTCTCCTTGTCTACTCATTAGTTGTGTGCCTGTTGGTCTGTGTGAGGTGCCCAGAAATGACTGTTAGACTGTGCCTTAAATCCACTGTGTGCCAGATTGTGCAAACTGCAATGGCACTGAGGAGCTGAAACATCAGTAGAAATCTTCAGAGTAAAATTATCTTGGCTATGCTATATAAATATTAGTATGTATTTTTCTAGTCATGCCCTCCAAGCTGATATCCAAGAGGAAATCTGTATGGGAAGGTGTATGTTAGCTCTGTTCTGGGAGACCACCAGCTATTGTGCTGAATGCCTGCACACAGGACGATGTATTCAGCTTTATGGTTGAAATTTGCCAGATCCTCAGATGCTTTTGCTTGTGAGCGTATTTGAAAATCAGAGAAGGTGATGACCCTTTTAAAATAAAAATGGAATTGCTGGCAGGAAGGGAAGGTACAACTCTGTATTCTTAACATTTAAAGATGGTTATAAAATGTGTATTGGCTGTTTTTATAATTTATAGTGAAACTGCTCTTGCTTTTAATAAAATGAGACTTCCAGTCAGAATTTCATGATTATGAATGTGAGCATTTTGTTATACAGCTTGGATATATCCTACAAATAACCGTTTTCTAGCAGAACTCTGGCTACAGACATAACTTAATGGGATTCTCTGTCACATATAATTCTTTCTGAAGTTGACTTGTGGTTGAATACTTCAAGTCCTTGAATGTGACTCAAGAACTGAGTTAGTGGTAACTTTCATGATTTTTAATTTAATTTTTCCGTATTTCTTAGACTTTTAAAACTTCCTGTAATTCATTATTAGATTTACCATTTCAAGTACTTATTTAAAAGGCACCTTAGCTGCAGAAGCAAATCAATATTTACAGTGCATTAGTGCCACAGAGAATTTGAAGCCTTGTGATTAGAGTTCATTGCTGTTTTATCCACTCTTCAAAGAAACCACAGACTTCAAACGGTATCAGCCATCATCCTGGAATCAGTGACATTGCATCAGTCCCATGCGTACTTCATCTTGTGGTTTAATTATTAAGTTCCTTTCTTTTGATTTTCCTTTTAATATTTCAAAGTATATCCTCTCCAAATCTATAAATTCAAGTAAAACAGAGGATTGTAACCAACAATATATTTAAAAAAAAAAAATAAAAATCTGTTCAATATATTATTTTATGTTGTTGTTTTAATGGAGAGTATCAAAATGAAATTAGAATGGTCTCTCAGAACAGAATTGAAGAGAGGAATGTAGGAGATTTTATTTACAGGTTATGGTTAATACAGTGTGAACAGGATTTAATTCTTGGATTAACCTGGAGCAGTATTGGCCATTGCCAAGCAGCATGCATTAGATCTAGCTCTATGTGCTTGTCCCATGCCAGTAATAAAAAAATATTGCCATGTTAAAATTTCTAATTTAACTGGGAAATACATTGATCTGACACACCCCAATTATTGTCTTTCATAATTTATTTTGAAATTTGCTTAGTAATGTAAATTACTTTTCCTTGTGTGTGGAACCATTTTCATAAGAAGAGATTAGAATAAATCGTGTTGCATCTTTATATTGACAGAGCACCTTTTTTATTTTTAAAGAAGTGTTCAATAAATGAAAATATCTCAACAGCTAATGTTACTGAAATGAAACTGATCACATTAAAGGTGGCTCATCTGTGAGTAGATATTGTAGAGAAGCTTCTTATATTAATGTTTTCTCTGGAGCATATTAATATTTGTGAATTCTGCTGCATAATTGACTACCTGTATTTTGCGATGTTGCTACTACTTAGCATTGGGCAAACTGTCAGGTTTTCACTACAAAGTGAAAGCCAAGGCAGTGATAAGGGCTTGTTCCTCTCCAGAAATGCTGGCTTGAGTTCCAGTTTCATCCTTTCTCTCTTTGTTGGCAATTTGGCTTCTCTTCTTACAGAAGTTCACCCAACTGAACTTTTGTTTTGTCAAGCAATTTGGAGAAGAAGTGTAAAAATACAAGAACATTTTGCTATCACCGTGCTTATATATAGATGTACAACCATAAGGAGCAAGTGAACTCATGTTTGAAAATTGTAGTTCTCTGTTGTGGGGTGGGTAGCTAAGGCAAACAGGATAATATGCATGGGGTGCTGCTTGGAACAAATATAGATTAGTATTTTTCTGAAGAGGCACTACGTACTGCAGAGCCACTTTCTGGCTCAGGCTGATCTAATAAACGAGAGTGTATGTTCAGGGCTGGCCAGGAGCACAGGCACCGCTCTGAAGGGGTCATTTCATCCTGTGTGCGGAGGCACTGGCTGGGGCTGCAGCTGAGCCACCTTTGTTCAGAGATCTCTTGTGATTTTATAGTGCACTGTCACTGTGTTTGCTGTAGAGGGGGAAAGGAGACGCATTTCTTTCATCTGCTTCATGAAACTTGAAGTAGTTGAAGATAAGGCAATCAAAGAAAACCCCTCTGTAAGAGTTTATGAATATATACTGAGCAATCAAATTCCAAGTAGACTTAACTGAGACCATTAATACTTTCCTGCATAATTAGCGATCTTTCATGAAATATTCTTGTAGTTAATTCTTTTTCTGTTTTACACATATATGTATGTGTATATAGTATGTATATGTATAAATATGTGCATACATATTCATAAGAGAAAGCGTTTTATTTCCTGTAAATTAACTCTGTTGTGAAAATGAAAAGAAGAAATTTAAAGGAAAGAGAAATAATACAACAGTTGTGGGGGAAGAAAACATGAATTCTTTGTTATTGTTTGCCATAATGAACATAAAATAGAGTGTTTTGGTGTCTGGCTGTGTACACTTGTGCATATCTCAACAGCAGGAGCACTAGGAAATTTTAAAAAATCCTCACATGTTTTCATTGTGTGGCATGACTTACTGTATTTCTCAGTGTCTTTATAATGCCATGCAAAATAAGATGATTATTAGTATTATATGTGGCGTTCACGTAAAGATATTGTCGATAGTCCACTCATTTAACAAACAACTCTGGTCATTGTGTTTTCCTACTGGTATTGTGAGACACGCACCTTCAGTTTCCTTGGGAACTGTTTCGTCCTAGCATTAAAACATAGTCCTGGTTTTTATTCTCAGCTGTTGCCCAGTGTGACTTTTCCACTGACTCTGCTGCTTACGTGCCATCGCTTTCACCTTTTTCTTTTCCACTTTGCATTCAAGGTTCCCAGTGCAGCAATAAAGGGAAATAAAACTGATAAATCACAGCCCCTCTGTTCTGATGCTGAGTGGAAGAGGACTAAGAGGTCACAAATTCAGGCAATGAAACTTCTGTTTGGGCACGGAGAGGAGAGATGTGTGGATATTTGTTGTAGGATAATAAATGAAACTGAAAAAAATTAAGTTGTATTTCAAGGAAAACTACCTTTAATGTGCTATGAAAGTTTCCAGAATGGATGTGACCTCTGCGTATATTAAGAAAACCTTATCTCTTTCCAATCAGTCTACCTGCCTGCTGCATCATTTATTACTAATGAAATATTTTTCTTCTGTCACTCATGCCAGCTGGAAGGCTAAGGGAATCAGGGTAAATCAGCACTGATCTTGTTTCAGCTGTCAGGAAGAGGCAAAGGAAGAATGCAGAATAGAAAACAGTCTCTTCCATAAGTTTTGAGAAAGAAATTGAGAGTATATTTTTGAGGGCGAGGAGGCTGCCTTTTTCTGGCCGGCAGCTTCTTGACGGCTGCAGCCTCGGCAGTGGCGTGGGGGGCACATCGTCCTAGTCCACCCCTTGGTTTGTCACCAGGCTTTGGTCACTTGCTCTTTAAAATACGTGTGTGTCACCTCAGCCTCTTAGTTGCTCAAGCTTATGTTGTATTCTTTATTTTACACAGCAACCAGCTGATAGGAGCGATGCCGTGTTCGCACACCAAGCTGTGCTGGGTTCAGAGCTTGATTTTCTCTTCATTTTCTCCTTGTGTGGCCAAGCAGCAAGGCTGCGGTTTTGAGGAAACCGACCTTGTCCTTGAGGAGCTATGCTGAGGTCAATAACTCCTTACTCTGTGAAACCACATTTGGTCAAAACCACCCATCCAGAGCTTGAAAAAATATTTTTCCTTTGTCAAAAACATTTTAAATCTAGTCAGTGTTTATTTACTGTCTGTTTTGTTCTTCAGATATGCCTCTTCATGTCCGACGCAGTAGTGACCCTGCACTGATTGGCCTCTCAACCTCTGTAAGTGACACAAATTTTTCTTCAGAAGAACCTTCACGGAAAAACCCTACAAGGTGGTCCACAACAGCAGGCTTCCTCAAGCAGAACACCCCTGGCGTGCCCAGTGCGCATGAAAGAAAGGTATATTTCTTTCTCCTTCTTTATGAAATAAATGAAAAATGTGCATGAATCCTGAATTGCTTCCCGCCTCTCTCACCTGCTCCTTGTTTGAACTTGTGTTTTCTGACCTTGTCTTCCAAGTCCTGTCATCAGCAGAGAAGTGTTTCAGTCACATGTGTGTCCTGCTCTTCAGATACTTTTTGTGATCCACACAGCAGGGACTCTAAAAACTCGATTTTTGCTATTAGCTGTAGTTGAAGCTCAGATTACTCATTACTCTGCAAAGCAGGGCCTAAATGCTCTCATGCATTTGGGTGGTGGTTTTTGTTTTCTTTTTTTTTTTTTTAAAGCTAAAAGGCCTTGCCTATAATGATTTTTACTGATCTCTGTGGAAGTCCTAATGTCAGTAAATAATCTGAATGCCCCAGCTGGTCTGGTTTGTCTTTCTGACACAGCTTTGCTAGTTTTTACTTTCTGAGGTTCTGGTCAAGGAATACAAAACACAAATTGCAAATAATTTCTCTCCTTGCTAACATTCTTAAAACCAAATCAGTGAAATGTAGAGTGAGTATTTTTTCCATCATTTTTTCATTATGATTTCAGTATCTTTATGAATTGCATTACTCACTAGAGAAGTCAGCAGGAAGCTCTCTTCTCAGTGCATTATTAAAAAAAAATTAAATTGGAAGAAATATGCCCTTTTGTACAGATCCCAACATTGCCCATATTTGTGATGATGGTTTGCAGAAAAACTCAAAAGGAAAAAAAATATTTTTTTTTAATAGAAATGAGTAATTAAAAAAGAATATTACACTTATGGTTGCCATTCTGACTACACAGCACAAAGTCATCTTGGCAAATATGCAGCTAATTTTAGCTTTTATTTTTTTCCCATAATTTTTATTATTTCTGTGTAGTGTAATTGCAAGCTAAGACTCAGCAGTCGGGACTCCCTCATCCAAATAAAGAAGTCTTTATATGCTGCTAATGAACTGAGCTATTTTTGGTGGGCTTTTGGTCATTTCAAAACCATCTATAAAAGCTCAGTGCTCATAGGCATTGAGGTCCCCATTCATGCAGAGGTGTCAGTTTCACATGGTATTGTTACGTGTCTGCTGGAGCAGGATTGCAGGCAGGGGTACTGGTGTATTTTCTGTCACTCGTACTGGTGTGGCACAGAAGTGTATGTTGTTTTGAAAAAATGTTTTTTTATACTCTTCTGATTCAGAGAAGAAAAATTATAATATAATCCATTTTAAGTATTAACATTTTCGGTTAATTTTTCTGAAATCATAATGAGATGACATTTCATTACTCTACAAGCACGGATATGAAGAGCCATACATAGCATAATCAGATTTCTCTGAGTGTCTGAAGTTAGCAGAAATTGGAGAGAACTGAACAGCAGCTCATCTTTCACACTAGTTTTCTTGCATCATTAGTTGTTCAGCATGTACTTACTCTTGATTTTTGTAAAAATATTTCATGTCTACTGGAGTACAGTGACCAAACTGGAAAGGAATGCATGTGATCTCATATAGTGATGGGAAGCAAGGCACCAGAGAACATTAAATCAAGAAGATTGGAAAAAAATAAAGTTATATTAGTTAGCACAATAGATACTGACAATTTTGTTTACCTTTTTTGCATACTCTTTATATTGATCCTTTGAATAGAGCAGATGATGGCACTATTTTTAATAGGTAAAATGCAGTAAACATCTGGAATTAAATAGTAGTTGCTGTGCGATGTGTGTTATGAATTAATCCCAAATTCATTCATTTTAAACTGTTTTTTTTCTCTTTTCTTCATATGCTTCTCTTTTCTCCTTGATTGCTTCATATGATTCAAGATTTTGTAATCAATCCTATTTCTCTTAGGAATGGATATTTAGAATTCTGTTTTCTTTTCCCAGTATAAGCAACAATTTCATTTCTATTATTATTTTAAAAGGTGTATTTTTGGAATTCCTGTCACCAATCACCAAAGTACTAACACTGAGTTTTTACAAATGTATTTGGGTTATTTGAGCTATAGATCATCCTCACTGCTTTTCTTATGTTAGGTTGTTTTCTTCAGCTACTCGTATAACAAAGAGATGGCTGTGCTTTGTTCCAGACTGTTTCATTGATTATAGATGACAGACATTTTGAGAAAAGCAAGGAGAACAATCTTAATTTTCTGCTCAGTGCATTGGGCTTGAGCACCCATATATCTTTTGTGGGCGGTTGGCACTATGTAATGTTTTCACTGCAGTTCTCTCTCTTGACAGCACAAGAACATATGTTCTTGGGCTGAGATTTGCAGCACAGTTGTAGATTAGCAACTTTGCCCCAGCAGTATCTTGCAGAAACAAGAAACGGGTTTCTGGGAGAGTTGCCAAAAGCTTCATCCACCTACTGACTCTTAAGAAGTGACATTACTTTCAGTCCGTCACCTCTAAAGAGAAGTAATTGACAGGTAGAAACCCTGTCCAATTTTCGGAGGAATTAGCGGAGGGGAAACTGCATGCACCTAGCAGAGGGGATTTATTTCTTGGGGACAAGCGAGAGAAGACTTCTTATTGGTGTTTGTTTCATTTAGGGTATGAAGAATTTGGAATGGCAGGAAAATGGGCAGATACCCAAGCTGAGATGAAATGAAGGGGTGGGAGTGCTGCCATGCACCAAAGTCTGTGAGGAGCCAGGACATATGCCAGTAGTTCTGGGCAACAGAAAGGGAAAAGGGGAAGAGGGAAAATATGGGCTGTTTGAAAGATCATACTGAAGAAACTGTAGTGCTGCCTGTAGTTACTAGGATAGATGGAGACAGTAGGATCTGCTTTGTCCCTAGGGAAAGAAGGGAATGAGCAGAGAGAGACACAGTTTGCTTTGGAGGGGCCCCGAGTTGGTCCTGCGAAGGTTTGGATGTGTGTTGAACTTGAGATGCATTTCTGCTACAATAAGTAGAATGTTTTGATATGAAATCCTTCCCAAAACTGGATGTGCACTCTCATCCATTTCTTAGATAATTTCATTGTAAGGAAACATCTTACTTATTATCATCATATCATAATACACTCTGAGTTTCCTTAGAGAATTGGAATCTTGCTAAATTTCTAGTTTCTGTGTTGTTCACCTGAAAGAGCAACTGAAACCCAGGTGTTTTCTGTCTCAAAGTACTTATTTATTTGCAGAATCACTAATTATTTACAAGTTATTGTAGTGTTGGTAACTCTACTCAGCTAAGTAATTCCTGATCTCATCCTTGCCATGGATGATTTCAACCAAATGACTAGGTCTTGTCATCTGTGAAAGTATTCACAAAATTGGCTTATGATTATCTTCAGCTTTAGCAGGTGAATTCACTTCTTGTTTGTTTTGTTTTGTTTTGTTTTTTTAAACTGAATATTAAAATCACTTTCAGATATTTTTTGTGTACATATGAGACATATCTGTATTACCTAGTGAGTCATGACTTGACCTAATCCTGTCTCTTTCTTCGTTGAGCCATTTTAATGAAATAAGAAGAAATCTCGTAGTAGAAATCTCTTCTCAGAGGCCTGGAGTAATACCTGATTTGCAAGCTGTGATTTTGTTTGAATTGTGTTGAACTGTGCAGGTGAACAGATTGTACAGAGCTGAAGCATATCATGTGTGCTTTCTTCCACTGCTGTGAAATCTTTTTTGGTATTGTTGTTTTCTGAATAACTGTTATTTTGAATCACATTCTTAATAATTCAGTACCCAAGCCTGTTGGCTTAACTAGCTACCCTTAATAGATATGAGCTGCATTAATGAAAGTCGTGTTTCTTTTCCCTTAGATGTTTGTGTTATGGTATTGGAAGAATGTAAATGCAACAACCAGATATGTTGTATCTTATAATGACTGTGAATTAATTATCCCATGTATTTTCAGTGTGGTTTCTTAAATTTACATCTCCATTTGTGGTGAGGAATGGCTTATAATTTCAAATTAGTTACTTGCTTTAATCCTGCTTCTCTGGAAGGTGTAAGACTTATCTAGTTAACCTGCCTTGGTTAATGCAGAGATAGGTTAACCAGCTTAGGAAAACCTTCCCACTCTGACTTTTCTGATTTTGATTAACATATGTTCCATCAGGGATAACAACATTGGTACAGCAGAAAGAAGTGAAAATGTATGTTAAGAAGGACAGCTCAAGAGAGAGAAAAATGTTTGTGCATGTGCCTCTAACTCTTGGGTTCACCCACCTGGAGCAAAGCAAATGGCACACAACATGTGAGGTGGATCAGCAACAGCAAACACATAACTGAGTGTACTTGGCATATTGTTTTGTAATTGCTTTTTTTCCTTTGCTTTTTGTCTTTGCCATTTAGTCAGCAGCCAAATTTTTTGCATATTTGTTGTTAAATGGATTTGTCCGTATGTGTATTTCTAGGTGGAAAATCCTGGTGCCTTGTAGGAATAATAATACTTGTTTTTAGGATATGCTTTCTTCCTACTTTGAAACCTAATCATTTTGGGCTCTGTAAACTGCAGGCAAAGAATTTGAAACTTTATGTGAGTGATCTAAGTCTCATCTACTGTCAAATACCTTACCTGTAAAGCATTGTGTTTTCCACTTCTCCTCTTCTAGGTATTTTTGCTGTTCCTATGGGCTGAGAATGAGTAGTACAGATTTTCAGATTGTTAGGTTGCAAGGTTTTACATTTATGTAAAAGATACAATGTTTTCTAATCCTCTTTGTAAACAGAATAAAAAAAGTGTTTCCCTAATGAAATATGTCTAGATAGGGAAAATCATGAGCGCATTTTTTGGAAAGCTTCAACAATAATGGTATGTCAGTGTCAAAATCAGATTTAAAGTGAAAATGAGTTTCGTTTAGCTTTGAGTCTTTTAAAACACATCTTAGTGAAGTTTGCTTTGTCACTGTCGCCAAAGACATGGTATTTTAATAGATTTTAAGTACAATTCAAAGGATTGAAGAGCCCTGTGTTTGAACTTTGTGTGTTAGTGTCATTTTATAGTCAGGGAGTCTGAATTGCAGAGTGTAAATCTATTAAATTGACTAGGGAAGACTGTGGGCTAATAGGCTGGGGGAACAAAAGACATAAGTATTGCTGATGCTTCTTGGGAACTTCATTCTCTGGTACTCCTGACGCTCTTTGCACTCCTGCAGAAGGGAGGTACTGTGTACCAGGTGAACAGTGTTGGAAAGGTGCTGTAATTCAGCAGAATCTGCTAAGGAGAAGTACAGGATATCTGCAAAGAGCCTGGCATCTTTGTCACGATAGGTTTTAAACCCCCACGTGACGAATACAGCTTTCTGCTTTTAAAATAAAAATGCAGTGTTTGAAATGGAAGTTCTGAAAAATTCAATAGCCACAAATATTTCTTCAGCCAGGTTTGCTTGAGTAGGGATTTTGTCTTTTCAGTAAGACAGTTGTGATTTTTGTCATTCTAGATGTGATTTCACATAGACTGAGAGGAAGGAGAATGAAGAGTGGGTTATCCTCTGATGATGAAATAGAGCATTTTAATGTAGAAAATGTTACAGGAGAGAAAACAATGGAAATTCAAGAAAACAAAAGTTCTATGCATCAGTTTTCTTTCTTTGTGATAGTAACTCGTTGCTGGCAGCTTGTCATGTGATGATGAAATAATTTAGAGGAATCGTACCCAAAGAGAGTGCAATATAAAATAAACACAGTATGTGTTATTTTCGTCCTGGGTAGTGTGTAAAATTCATGACTTTCACAGAATCACAGAACAGCTGAGGTTGGAAGGTACCTCTGGAGACTGTCCAGTCCAGCCTTTCTGGTCAAAACAGGGGCAGCTAGATCAGGTTACTCAGGTCTATGTCCAGTCAGGTTTTGAGTATAGACATCTCCAAGGATGGAGCCTGCACCACCTCTTTGAGCAACCTCTTTCAGTGTTCAATCACTCTTAGAGTAAAAAAGTTTTTTCTTATGTTTTGATAAAGTAACTTTATTTCTTTCAAATTGCAAAAACAAATACAGTATTTCTTATCATCACCAGCAAGTTGGGAATGAGAGACACAAAGTGAAAAATCCTTGCCTAGTGCACCGAGGTAACAGCCAGTGTGCATCCCTTGACGTGTGCTGTTCTGTTTGCTGAGGATTCAGCTGTTTGCATCCAAAAGTCAGTCATGACCAGATGTGTTAAGCGTGGAAAAACAACAATAAAAACAACAAATCCAAAGTGAAAATGTGATTTTTCTCCATCTCCTTTATTGTTTCACCCCTTTTTGCTCCATCATCCATTTGTGGATGCCCATCTGTCGAATTTCCTCTCTGTCCTCCAAAAGAGACAGATTATTTGTGTAAGATCTGAGAACTGGTGAGTTTTTTTCCACTTCTGCTCTGAGGCTGAGCAAGTCTGTTGATCGGTCTCAGTCTTTGTTCTACATCACACAGGAAGAGTGTGTATTTTCAGTCCCAGTGCTGTGCTAGCCCATGTCTCTCTCTCTGTGATGGCTGAGCAGTGTTTGGGTGAGCAATGTCTGGTCCATACGTGAGGGGACACGGTGCTGCATCACGAGCTGGGAATGCCAAGGAGGGTCTCAATGAGTGAGTCTCTTACTCTTGATGAAGGAGTGGTGGAATGTGCACCGGTTGTTTGTCTTTTCACTTCAGTACATGTGGTGTACAGCGTCTCTCTGAGAGACAGTGAAAGCTATACTGAAAATAAAAAGCTCTCAGGTACATGGTATAGGATAATTGAAGATTGTTTCTCACCATTCATCTAAGTGAAAGTGTACTTTGTAAATTCCCACGTCTCAATCTTAAATCTCTATTGCTTTTAATTTTTTATGGTTTTGCTGCTCTCCCTGGGTTTGAGGGTGAAAAACTCTTTGCCTGAAAGAGTAGGCTGATAAAAGATTGAATAAGTTGTAAAAAAAAAAAAAGTAGGATGTTCAGATTTAGTGATTTATTTTTTTTTAAGTTTAGAAGAACATATATTTTCCTTGGCAACAGTTGGATCTGTGTTTTGACCTGCTTTCATCTGTTTAGTAGTAACCTCCAACCAGGATACCATATACACTTGTGGTTCAAGAGTTTTGGCGGATTCAAATATTTGTTTTCTGATTATCAAGGTTATGTATTGGTGCAAAACGTGTTTGCATGTTGGCTGAATGTGTAGTTAGCAAGAAAAAGAACTTCAATGTACAATTCAGGTTGAAGGCTGTGCTTCCCAACAGTGTTCTGACATGAACCTGCATGTTTTAAACAGTGAAAATTTCAGCTTTTTTTGCTATATTTGTTGCATTTTTAAATTAACTTATCTCATCTTGCAATGAATACTAATCATATAAGCAGACAAGAAAGACAAGCAGGCAGTCTCAGAATAAAATTCATTCATATATGGAACTAATCAGTGCAAAGGACAAGTATGGCTGAGGAGGTGATGGTAAGCTTTAGTTAGAGGGGGAAATCAGCTCCAACCCAATCAAACTAGGAATGCCCAGTCACCTTCTGGGCTTCATTCTGTTATGACTAGCTTTGGGGCTGAAAAACTTAGCAGGTCACTGAGCCTGGTTTTGTTTCACAGCCTTGACAGAAAGGGGATGATCATTGTTTGCTACCACCCAGTTTTATTATCTGTTTATAAATGAGCTCTCAGCTCCTGTACACAGATGTTCAACTTAAGAGCATTGCCTGCTGAGCACATGAGGTAAAAGAAACGTGGATAAAAATTAAAACCATAAGAAGGAGAAAGATGGGAAGCTGTTCAGTGTGAGAAAGTCCTCTCAGACTGCAAGGAGCCGAAGGTGTCAATGCTGCTATAAACTCAGATAAAAGAGGAACACACTGCTACAAGCCACCTGTCTGGTACCCCTTTGGGCTTTCCCCACAGACTGCAGGAGGCATTCTGGCCAAGGTCTGAAATGAACTGGCAAGTTGGATGAGGTGATGGATGCTTTGCTGGGAGCCTTGCAGAGACCCTTGTCCATGTTGTTCCATCTGGAGAGGGGTGGGTGGTTTGGGTGAGGAGGATGGGCTGGATGTGTGAGGAGGCACTGCTGCTTGCCGTGGGTTTGGGGCATGGCCTTCATGCTTCTGACCTTAAATACCTGCACTTCTCAATGGTCATCAGTTTACTGAAGAAAGAGGGGAAAAACAGTTTGGTTACTCAGAGAAGAAAGAATAGTTACTCATATCCCAGCCTCCTTTCTTCATTTCAGAATCACAGATGCAAATTTCTAAATATACGGATGGCCAGTTGCAGCATTTTAGAGATATGGCCACCTGCAAGTATCTACCTGACACTTAAAAGGATACTGCTGGTGGTATATAAGATATTCTTCATTTCAAGATCCAGATATAAGATCCTTGTGAGATTTCCTGTACCCCCTTGTTTCCTGTTTCTCTTAGCTACTCAAATATATTTAATATTGACATTCTATTTGTTAAATCCTATCTTCAGAGCATACTTTTAAATTAATTCATTATCAGCTTTTTTTCCCCTCTTGCAGTTTAATTTCATGGCTCTCCCAAGGAATCAAATGAAGGAATGTTGACACTTAAAATGAACAAACAACTTTAAAAATGATATTTTATATAAATCCAAATTGATGTAAAATGTATACATTTGTGTGTACAAAAGCAAATCTCTCATGAAAATGGCAGGACTGTGCATAATTACATTATTGCATTTAAACAGGTACCCGTATAGGGAATATACCATATATAGGTGGACATACCTTAGAACTGTTTAGATGCCTTTAAAGTGGCACAGTATAAGAGAATATTTCACTTGAACGAAAAATAATAGGAGAGAAAAATGATTTCTAAGTCCAATGTGTAGAGGAATCAGAACTGTAGCTTCATCTTAAGTTAACCGGTTAATTTATTTTACTTTAAAATGAGACCATGGAAAGCTGTGTCTTTTTAGTCAAGCTTACAGATATAAAATCCAGCTTCTGAATTATAATTACTGAATATAAACTGCTGTATGTTATTTTTTTTGTTTTGCATTATCTCTTGTAAGGTTTTACTATGAGATTAGTAAGTAAAGAGTGAATGGAAGAAGCAGCTTCTTTTCTGTTTTTACATCTGAGAAATATCAGTGTATACTGCTTGGAAACTTCTGGCTTTGCATGTGTACGTGCAGAGATCATGACATTTTTGATTTCTGTTTGTAAACAAGAGAGATCAACATAATGTTTTGGATAGGCAGTCTCATGTTTTTTAGTTTACTCTTAATTTAGCCCATATTCTTTGACACTAAATATTTACATATAACACTACATGCACAGAAAACTGTCTGTTCATCATGGCCCCTAGTTATTGCTCTGTTTTTAAGGTCAGGCTTCGCTTGTCAGTCAAAGGATAACATGGAATATATAAATTGGAATTGGACAACTCTGGAAATTTCCAAGTGTAAGGCGATAGAACTTAAGCAGAACACTGGCTTTTCCATAGCTTTTTTCTTCTTGGCACCTAATGAGCTATTGTCGATGCATAAAACATTAATTCCGTTCTTGGACCTATACAGAGGGTCATTGCTGAAGACAAGTCTTTCTGAAAATACCAGAGTGACTGTGGAGTGGTCATTCTTCTCATCTATTTTCATCGTAAATAGTGTGTGTGAGTTCTTTATTAGGCTCTGAGATTTGTATCTTCTGCAAATCTGTTTTTGCCAGTTGCTGGAAATGACCCGTGTTCTGTGTTTGAGCTGATAGGAAGCATGAAGCTGTGACAATTCTTTAGTGTGGGAGTCCTCTTTTACTTCGCTCTTTGGAGAATGGCTGAAGATCAAAGGTTCCTGATACTGGGTGGATATAACTGGTTCCTTCTATGTGCTAAATGGCTGCTCTGTGTCTGGACTGTTGTAGCTTCTGGGGTCATCAGTTCTTCAGTGTGCATCAAAGAAAAGAGCAAGCTTGGAAATGAAATTGTGAAATGATGAAATAAACTGAATCTACTGGGAGGAAAAGGAAGCTCCCCAAGCAGTAGTGTCGGTTTCTTAACATGTATGGATAGTTAGAAGGAGTGACTGGTGCAATTAGTTTCGAGGTAAAACTCTTGACATTTGGTAGAAATTGTTAAAAGATGCTGATGAATAGAGAGAATAGTTCCAAATCTGACATCTATGTAAGTAGTTGTTTTTTTTAAATGGAATTTCTGTTCCTGCAATATATCTGTTGGGTTAATTAATGTATTTCCCCTGTAAAATAGACATTATTTTTGCAGTATTTTGGTTTTTTTGGGGGGGAGGGGGGCAATGGGGTTCCAGTTCGTCTTATACTGTATTTATTTGTTTAAAACCCAGTTAAAAAGCAACCACAAAACCTCAAACAAACAAGAAACTGATTGCTACACCTTCAGGCAGCATGGAAAATGGATATATGTATGTATTACTGCATTTATAAACAGATGTTTTCATCAGAGAGTTATTTACATAAACTGTGTGACTGTTTTGGTAATTGCAGCTTTTAGCTTCCTGTCTGAGAGTGACACCAAACAGTTCAGTTTCTAAGGTGGATATAGTGGAGAATAAAAAAAAAGAGCAGCCTTTATAGTCAGTGATTCAACAATAAATGCACTTGTAGGCATGAATTTGCCCAAAGCCTCTCAAGTGAAATTATAATCTCTAAAGACTAAATGAAATCTCACCTCTCATCAACAAATCCTATCTCCATCTGAGGCCATGACAAGGAATGAAAGTCAAGCCAATGAGGAACCTTGCCCAAAGTGTACAGTTGACAAGAAAAGGCTGCATTACAAAAAGAGGTCAGTGTCCAAAATGGTCTCTTAGTGAAGATCTAAATGAGACATGGGCTATTTTCTGTGGAAATAATGAAAGTGAAAACTTGGTTTAAACTTTTTACATCTTCTTTCAGAGAATAACTTTGAAGGGGTCTTCAGTCTATTTTACCCCTGTTATAATGCTGTCTAGGTTGTGGGGGGGTTTTGTTTTGTTGTTGTTTGTTTGTTTGCTTTTTAAAAAAGTACGTGAAAATTTGCCACATTTTACTGTAGCCATTCAGGAGGTCAAAACAAAGGGAAAACCCAACTTCTTCACTATTTGGAATGTGGCCTAGTAGCAAATGAGATAGCAGATGTGGAACTGTCACTGTACCATGTGGAGGATGTTCTGGTTGGATTTGTGGTGCTGGGACTCTGTAGGGGTACAACTGTGGGTTAAAATCACCAGTGAGCTTATGCACTGGCAGCTAGTAATTGAAGTACACAGATCATGCTAATGCATCATTTTATCTACAAACTGCAGAGTCTTTGATGAGGATCTTGTTATATATTGCAAATCATCTGAAATTAAAAGTATAGCAAAATTGCTTCATTTTTCCTGTCCCCTTTCACCCAACCCTCCAGCAAAGCCCCGCAGGGACACCAAGCTGAACTAAATCTCAAAGCGTTAGATTATGTGTCCTCATTAAAATTACTGCAAAACGTTGCTGTTAAGTGTAGTGGTGATATTATGACTTGGCAGTTTTAGTATTATATTGATCAATTTCCATTTCAAACATGATAAAGCTGACATGGCCTGTGGTCCCCAAAGATGTTTGGGAAAGAAATTTTTTTAAAAAAAATTAGAGCATTTAATTGTAACTGATGATGCGTGTCAGCCCTGGTCCCAGGAGGGCTTACAGCTGCAGCTCCAGAAGAAATGAGAATTCCCTGTGTGACCCTGATGACTTCTGTACCATGAAATCTTTTTTTTTATGGTATTGCAGCTAAAAGTGACACACACCTTTTCCAGTCGGATGTTGGGAGCATGTGTGCTAATGCTAGGTCATGCTGAAGACAAGTAAAGCTTTCTGGGTTAACATTTGCATATTTTACAAAGAAAAGGACAAAAACCACAAGCCAATATATAGATATATATATATAAATAGCAGGCAGCACTGCAGCTGGTTCAGTAAATCCCGATGTCTGAGCTGCACTGTTATTTTTCTCCTCCACCTCTATAGTTGATCACCACTGCTGTCTTTGAATTAGCTCTGGCAGTAGCAGCAATGGAAACCCCTGCATAGGTGGGCTTACAGGTAGCCAGGAGCACCTTGAGGCCTTGTTGTGCAGCTGTCTGTGAGAAGGACTGTGTGTGGCAGTGTTGAAAATTCTGCTCTGTCTCTGCTCCTGGTCTAGCTTGGTGCTTGTCCCAGTGCTGTCACCCATGGAATACAGGGATAGCTGCTTGCCAAAAAGCAGTGACAAAGAAAGGAGTGGAGGACTTGTCTGTGGCTGGTTGATCTTCTAATGTTTCACTGTTTGGCCAACACCAACATGACTCTGTGTGTGTGATTGCAGCACTGGTATTTTATTTCAATCTGATAATAGCACTATTTTGAGCCTCTGAACAGTGCTGAGAAACACAAGAAGTTACAGAAACCACATCCCTCTACCATTCCAGCCTTTATTTCAGCTGTCGGAAAAATTGCTGAGTGACTTGGTTGCCTACTGTATAAAATGAGCTGGTATAGGTCTTATAGGAGAAAGGCAACCTTCTACTGAAGTGGGCTACAAGCAGAAATATTTTGGTAGGTGAGATGAATATACTCTTCTGGTCAGCACAGATAATATTAAGAGTAAACTCTTTGCAGAATTCTTGTCATTAGTGTCGGTGCACCAAACAGAGGTTCTCTTAGCTTAGATAATTTCACTTACTTTGTGTGCTGTGACACTTGAGACTTTTTACAACACGGAGTTCCAACGTAAACTCTGTGCAATAAGACTGTCTGGCGTGATTCCCAGACCTGGTGATTGAGTGACTGAAGAACAGCACACCCCTAGATGAGCCTTTTTCCTTCTCTCTTGCTCTTGCAAAACACTCCTGTGCATGGGTAATAGATGCTGTGTGGAGAGAGATCTTTGTGTTTTAAAAATAAAAATGTCTTTCAAAAAAGTTTCTATTGAACATTGTAGACGTGAATCAATAAAAAATGGAATTATCTATAAAGTACAGAAATACAGAAAACATCGTTACATAGGAAGAAGTTTTTGTTTGTTCAGAGGAGGTGATGGTCTTTCAGATTGTTATTGTTAGATGACAATAACATGTGCTCCAACTGTATGGGTGGTTTTGTGCATGAAATGATTATTTTTGTTATTTCTGTGTCAGACTTTGATTTTGTTGTTATGCCTGCCCACCGCTTTGAACAAGAGAAATTGTTGTTTTGGCTTACAGGAACTGTGCCACCCTTGTCACCTGAAGAAAAGAATTGGTAAAGAGAAGCAACAGGAAAAAAATTAATTCGTACACAGCATTCCCTGGCTTTTATGGCTTTGCTGAGGGACAGTCATACAAAGCTGACTTCCACTATCTCTTTCTAAGCAAGACACTGAGCAAGTTTCAAGTTTTGCTGTGTGGTTAACCAACACTGGAAAACTGGATTGGTTTTAGTTGCTGAAAGACACAAAGTTTTTACCTAATTCGTGGCAGGGTAAACTAATTTATGATTGTGATTTGTTAGGTGGGTTACTTGTGCAAAAATATTTTTACAAGGTTCTTTTGTACTGGTTGAATTTAAGCTTTAATGTCTTGAAATGGAAGACTTATACTACAAAGTATTTCAACAAAAGACACTGTCATCAGTTAAGAAAGCTTAAGTTTGATATGTGTGGGAAAAGACTGCTCTTGCACAGGAAACTTTTGCAAAGTTTTGTGTTTCACAGTTATACTGAGACCTGAATTTCCTAGCAAAGCCTGTCATACATTTAACATAGTTGTGAAGGACAATTGTAAGGGAATTGATGCTGCATCTAGAATATTGGACTAAGATTGTGCCAGGGCAAAGAAATATCAGTATGGCAAATGGGGAAAGGAAATACTCATGCTGATGGAATGTATTGATGTAAGAAAGGGCCAAAAATCTGCTGTGTGCTATAAATAAAGAAAATAATAGTTTTTAGCTGCAAATGTGCACTGGTGTTTGTTTATTATTTTAGAGACTTTTGAGATTCCTAGAAGTGGTAATGTTGCAAAATATGTAGGACTGCAGTCCTGTTTTAAAAATAGATACTCTCCCTAAATTATCTGATTTGGCATGTAGATAGGCAAACATTGACTGGAAAAAATACTCCACTTCTGAAGGAAGGATACTTATATATGGTATAGTATATTTATAATCCTCTTTTGAAAAGCTAAGCAGAATTTCAGTTCCATGTATTATTTCAGTTGGAGGTAACTAAGCTATGTAAGTTATCAGTAACACTGACTTTAGACTAAAGGTGACTCCCATCATTAAGAATCTGCCTCTGTGCTTTTATTGGCTTTTAGTGATCAGCCTGGGTAAGGGCTAATAATCTTTAGAAGCTGAAGAATGTGTACAGCTTGTGGGAAAGATGTGCAGACAAACTCATGAATTAAAAGGGAAAAAAAAATAATTTCCTCTCAGTCTCAGTGGGATCAGTGTATCTCTGTCAGCACAATCTCCATCTGCTGCTGTTCTACAAATGTGACTGTATTTGTATACCTTCAGGCAAACCAAGCAAAGCATTGTTATGTGGAATAATAAATTCAAGTTTTGAACTCTACAGCATGTCACTCTGGTCTAAAGGACAGTACCTGGGGCAGTGAGACCTCTTTGATTGTAAAATTGATTACATACAGAGACTTGGGAAAATTATACAGTGGCTGTAGCTGTCACTGGATGGACTCTTGTTTGGGATATTTGCTTTTGGTGGGAATGAAAATAAGGAGCATGTTGCTCTGAAAGCCTTGCAGAGTGCGTTACTCGGGAAGTCTGTGCACTAGAGGTCTGAAGCTGGAAAAGAGAGGAAGGGAAGCACGAATCGGTTCAAGATCTACAACTCCACTGAGGCTTTAGTTGGGCTTTTCTGGTGTTAAGGAAAGGGAGCTCTTGCAATGGAATGGCCGAGCAATCGCGCTGTCCTTGGGTCCAGCCGGACCTGTGTTCTCTTTTGTCAGTCTTCCTTTTGTATTCGTTTAATAACCAGTTGCATTGTTAATGTGCAAGGACTGGTTGTTTTTTATAAGACACTTTTTTGTTTCTTTTAAACTAGAAAGATGAAAACTACAGAAGCCTACCACGAGATACTAGTAGCTGGTCTAACCAGTTTCAGAGAGACAATGCTCGTTCATCGTTAAGTGCCAGTCATCCCATGGTGGACAAGTGGCTGGAGAGGCAAGAACAGGTAATATATATGTGTATATATATATTACTTTATCAATCTAATCTTTATGCTACTCCAAGCAATTACAAAGAAGTGTATTCTTATGTGATACAGGCGCTCTGAGGATGATAGAAGCACCAGCAGTCTGCTGACTAAATATGTATGGAATTCCTCTTGCTTCCAAAAAACCTGTGTTAAGATTGAAATGGACACCTGCAAATTATTTAATTTTTGAGTCAAACCCACAATTATATAGTATGAGGAGTGCTGCTCTTCTTCACAAATCATACCAACATGATTATTTTAATTAATATTATTTTGATAAACATTTTGGCATTGAAATCTAATAATGTTCCTACAGAGTAGACATATGTGAGTTAGTTTTGACACTGCACTTTTAAATGCTTATTATTCTAACCATCAAAAAATATATTAATTATAAATTTGAAGACTGTTATCATATTTATTTAGTGTACATTTATACTGCTTTTGATCTTGGGCTTTTTTGAGACACTAATTCCAAGTTGTGGTTTGTTTGGTGGTGGGTTTTGGTTTTTTTTTTTGTTTGGTTTGGTTTTTTTAAATTTTGCATTTACTAATAAGCTGGTAGTCATCAACGTTTAAAGCTCTGAAATTGAAATTACCTAACAGTCCCTTTATATCTCTGTATATGCCTGAAATTTTTCAAATGTATAATGAAATCATCTTTACTACGGAACTTGGAAATACGACAGGAAGCCCAGAGTAGTGCACAGGTCGAATTATTACCTAATTTTTCGTCTTTATACAATGTGACATGGAAACATTGAATTTTTGCATTGAACAAAAATGTACAAATTTTGTATTTTACGGCAGTAGGACATAAAACTGTAATTTGCTATTTGACACAGCTAATCTTTCTTATACTGTACCTTGTGAATGGAGGGGAAGGTTTAGAATCCAACGCTGGGCTGGTGTGCTGGGACTACTCTCCTTCACCCACAACTTCCATAATGGTATTTGAATTGCAGCATTGCCAAATCATAGCATACTCCAAACATTCTTCATTCAACGCCATTCTTAGTTCAAAAGGAGCTTAAATAACATCACAGAATACTAAAATAAACCAGCCAAAAACCCCCCAAAAGGGAGCTATTAAAAATTTTTATGTCTTGTAATTACCTGTAAATTAATTTAAAATTATGTGTTTTATGAGAAAAATTGTGTCTTTGGTCCTTGTATTCTTTTCTCTGCACATTTAGTGATAGTGTTCTTTCCATTACTATTTTCCTCTAAGAAGATATAGAGTTAGTGCAGATGGAGTTGGCTGCTGTCTCTCTATCAGCCTGTGTTAAAATGGAAAGTCAGTGCCCAGATTCGAAGGCATCTCCTGTGACAGTTCTGCTTGTTGATGTTTTTGAGGCATAATTTCTGTGCATCATTAGATTTGCACTATGGCAGTTCATGAAACTGTTGTCTCAGCAAAAGAAGTTGGATTAGAAATCTTAATAGTGATCATCTTATAAAATGTCAGATACGTGAAATTTTAATATATGATGTTTCATATTAAGCTTTATGTTGATTTCAGTCTCCAAACAGCTTAACTAATTAATTTATTCCCCAATTAGGTAAATAATTGGGCAGTAGTGGTAGTCTAGAAGCATATTTGTTAGCAGAGTTAACTGTTTGCAGTTTGAAATTGCAAATATCATGTTTCTTTGAAGCAAGTTTTATGCTTTTTGGCTTTGTTTGTTTGTAGTGGTGTTTTTCGAGAGAGATGGAGTTCATTCGTTGAATGTGTTAATGATTCTGCATGTACCTGGAAGACTAGAATCTTTTTATGATTTCATATCAGCAGGATAATTAATTAGAGGAAAACCTGTTTAGCAGGATATGCACAGGAGAAGAAAGTCTGGTGCGAGAATGGGGTGCATCATAGGGAAGAAAAGAAGGGCCTGGCAGGGGATGGCATAGCTGCAGACAGAGATATTCTTTCACTCTTTTTGGGGTTTTAATCTCTAATATCTTTTTCAGTGACCTCTGCGGGATTTTGTTTCCCATTGGTTAAACCTTTCATTTCTGAGGAGGGTAAACTCAGGCAAGGTGGTTGCAATCTGGCATAATCAATTAGTTTAGCAATTTCCAGTCATGTTCCCATGTGCAAGACTGGTCTGTGCCCCCTGCCAGTACGTGCATAAAGAGCAGCAGACGGCAGGTCTGGCACCAAGGGTAAGGCAGCAACAGTGCCAAGAAACCTCTAGGGTAGAACTCATTGCAGATACCAGGGGTATTAATAGTCCTGGTCTAACCTGCCTTTATGGCTCTTTAGAGGCAGTAGCAGTAAACACTGGATTCATCTTGCAGACTCCAGAGGCTTGTTGTTGGATGAAGGCTCTTCTGGCATGGATTGAATTACTTGCCTCCTCTCTTTTTACATAAGGCAAAAAAGAATTCCTTTGTCACCTTCCAGCACACATGAACATTCATTGGAATTACACTTTGAGTGAAAGTGTGCTGTGCCAAAGAAGTACAATTATTTTTATGTGGATAACACCTCATTTCCTATAAACAATGTACTTGCTACATTGGCTAGGTAGCAAAGTGTAATTCTGCAGCATCACATCTAGTTCTCCAGAAAGAAGTTCAAGATACATTGTTTCTAAGAAATCAGCTGCTGGAGCAGGGACTAGACTAGTAAGTGCACAGAATTAGGTATGTTCAAGTAGGTGTTAGAAAAACAGTTCTCTAAACTTGTCTGGGTTTTAGCACCTAAAAATGGAGGAATGTATGAAGCCCGTTAAAATTCCTGGCAGTAATTGTTTTTGCTCATATCTATTGTGCTTTAGTCAGGCTCTGTGAAATTAGAGTGATACATCAAAGAAATGGGAAAGATTAATTCTGCTTTCCGAGTCCTTTAAGGTATGCTGATTGTATATGCTGGTTAGCTGTATCTGTGTAGCAATTGTTCCCAGTTCGTTCCAGAGCCCTCTGGTTTTCCACAGGGCAAATGGTCCATGTATTTCTCAGAAACTTCCTGTTTCTCAAGCCTGTGATGTAAGTTATATGAAACGCTTTACCAAAGAATCATTTCACCTCTGTGAAGCCAAAAATACAGATAGGGTTCTAGAATACAGTTAGAAAGGTAAGGATTTTTAAGGGACTTTTTACAAGGGCATGTAGGGATAGGACAAGGGGGAATGGGTTTAAACTTACAGAGACTAGGTTTAGATTAAATGTAAGGAAGAAATTCTTCACTATGAGGACAGTGAGGCACTGAAACAGGTTGTTCAGAGAAGTTGTGGATGCCTCAACCCTGGAAGTGTTTGAGGCCAGGTTGGATGGGGCTCTGGAGCAACCTGGTCTAGTGAGAGGTGTCTGTGTCCATGGCACATGGGGTTGGAACTAAATGATCTTTAAGATCCTTTCCATCCTAAACCATTCTGTGATTGTATTTCTTACTCTTTCACTCAACTATTTTATTAATTCTCTCTTACAGATTGTCAAGTACTAGGAAAAAAATTGCAGTCTTTAATTTGATTCTGAAATATCATTTAAAAAAGAGAAAAATTTGGTTTTTGTTCTTAACCTTGCCCTCCACAACACCTTCTTTTCCCCACAGCAACCAAACTTTGAGGAATAGTTGAAAAATCTTATTTTCTGTGAAATGTATTCATATATATGGTAATGTCACTTTTATTTGAGAAGTCTTTTTTTCCTTCCATTCACCTCAAGACTTGCTTGGGCCCTGATCAAATCTGGACTCATGCTGTTTCATATCAGGGAGACATGAAAGGGAATGCATGAAAGTGTCAAAGTTTTCACCAGTTCCCTAAGTTTAAGTACACAAAAAAGTTCTCTCAGGTGGTCGTTTTAGTTTCATTAGTCAAATATTGGAACTGGCAGCAATCAATCAGTATATTCCTTGCTCTGCTGGCAAGGCCTGTTTTGCAGAAGGATTAAGAGCACCTGGCTGTGCTGTGGGCTGGGAAGGGGGGAGAGCAGCAGGAGAGGGAAATCCTAAAGCAGCTTAAGTATGAAGCAGTTGATCAGATTTGCAAATACAGAGACTTTGGTTAGTTAAAGCTATATGTAAATGTAGGTACATATGTTGTACGTACATATCATGTGTTTGGTGTGTACCTGTCAGTTCATGAAAGCAAGGTAGGAGATGGAGTAAAATTCTGTGGTTGTTACTGAAGAACAGGTCTGATTGCTAAATTCCCGGTAGCTTTTGGTATCTAGCAACAGCCAGAGATGAGAGCAACTCAAATGTGTTCTAGAATGAAAAGAGAAGCTGGTTACTACTGCTGTCTTCTTGTTCAGAAATGTGCTGTGTGGAGCACTTCCTGTAAGTTATTCTTGTTCATGACATCTGTCCATAGTAATCTGGTACAGTTTCTGTGGATCCTGTTGCAGCAGGATCAGACATGAAAGTAACATATGGTCTTGTATCTCCAGCTGTAGAGTACCTGCCTTCAGCTTGTATTTTCAGCAAAACAAGGCCTGCTTTTAATGTGATTGAATATACTCTCTTAAAACATTTGGATACTAAAAATTAATGCTTTTCAGCACTGTCAGTTGAAAAGATCAGAGCTCCAGAGGTAGGTTGTTGAATTTAAACCACTAATTTCCCGTGTATTCTCATGTTCCAGCTTATCTGTGTTGTCAAATTTTTCAATTAACAACAACCCCGTTTCTATTTTATGCCTAACATAAGAAAGAAGGCAGAAAAGCAACTAATTTATTTTATTTCTAAATGTATCACAGTGCTATAGCTAATGTATATACATACTTTTGTTTTCACTAACGTACCTCTTTTGTGTTTCTCCTTGTCTGACAGGTGTATTTTGGCTTTTTTCCCTAGATTTTATTATAACTAACTACAGTGGAAGGGTCTGCAAATTCTGTTTCATGGCTTGAAGATGGGGAGGCTCAGGGGTGGAGGCTCTTCTTGTCTCAAATGCCTCACACATAAAGATTGAAACTGCAGTAAAAATTATTGTCATTACTAAGGAGTTGTGCTTTAAGATTTGGAAAAGGGATTATCTAGGCTTCAGCTGGAGGAATCATTTTTAACTGGTTATCCATTATTCTGTAAAATGCCGGGGTAGAGCCTATTGCTTTCCTCTCTCTCCAAGTACACACCCTTTATAATTTATTTCTTGTGATAACAACCTTAATGAACATAGAACCATGACAGCACATAAATTATAAAATAAAAAGTCGATTTTAAAGCTTGACATATTCCTTATCAAGGATTTCCATCACAAAGATAGAGATACACATGTGTTCAAAGCTCTAGATGTAATTCAGAGAGCTGTTTCTTTTTGGGAATCTTCAGTTGAGGTCCCACATGAAAGGCAGGGGACGTGTGGGTGTAGCCAAATGGCTACCCAGGTTTTATGAAACTCGGCAAGACCACTCTGAGGCTCATCATAGGAAAAGCAAGTGTTACCAGTTAGTGAACAAGACTTTGGCTCATGTGGTTTGCTTGTTTCTGGCTTGGCACCTAACTTAATAGTAAAAAATTTGGCATAGTTTTAACTATGGGCAGTTAGAAGCAATGACCAGTAGAGAATTCACTTAAGGTTTATGTTAGTTAAAGCATTGAATGAAAGACCTCAAGGTGCCCCTGCAAGAGTTCAAAGTCTCCCCTGTCCCATATCCAATTGCAAATGCAGGTTTTTTACTACTTGAGATGGATTCTTGGTCCTGTGATCACACTGGCTTCACTCTGTCAACACCCTGTGTGCTACAGCACTTCTTTCTACTGGCTTTTGTACTATAAAGACAGCAAAAAGCTTGTTTGGGTTCCAGAATATTTTCTCTTAGCTAGTGCTTCTACAAGTAGTTAGGTACTGACTGCTCCCTTTATTTTTTATATTGGCAAGATGTTTAACGACTTCAGTGTAGGGGCTCAAATGCTCAGATGAAATGAAAGCTGTGAAATGCTGGCTCCACACAGCACGGAGAGGGACAATGACATCCCAGCCAGGGTAGAAGTTGAATGTAGCTCTGAGGCAGACAAATGCCCTGTCTGGCTGCCAGAAGAGCACTTTGACTTCTTGGTGGTCTTTTTCTCCTTTTTTTTCCCTCCTTTTCTGCTTTGACTGATCACCCCTACTGAATATTTTGCACATGTAATGTGGTCAAAACGCATACACAATTTCTAATAGCCTTTGATTTCCAATAAGACCATTGTGGTATTGGGGTATCACTGATCTGTATGTGATCACAATTAAGTGGTTATTGTGTAGATTTGTTTCAGTGTTTTACCTGTGTTGCATTTATTATTATTAGATTAGAAAAAATACTATGTATGATGAACTCCAAAAACAGAAACCTGGATTTTGGTGATTGTGATGTGGGTACCTAAAAAAAAAAAATATCCAAACTCCTGTTGTGTAGTACTGGAGTCTAGATCTGCATCAAGCTGAGGCTCAGTTGGGTCACTTCCAGGATGGACCCAGCTGAACTGCTTCCAGCAGACAAAGCTCTGGTGGTGATTAGGAACCCAGTTCCCACAGACACATGTCGATCTGGGAGACTTGCTGTAGCTGGTTCTGTATTACATGTCAGAATGCTTAAAAAGGAGCATGGAAGGGTAAATACTTATAATGTAAGTTCTCTGTTTCTGTATTTATGATTTCTCCTTTTAAGGTCAAAATTTTTACCATGTGTTCCTTTGGAGAGAATCAGAATCACAGGCCTTTTCTAGGTATAAATCTGACTTTGGATCTAAGTTGCGTTGGATCCAGATTTCTAAATCTAAACATGATTTCCATATTTAAAAACCATTTGATTTTGAAGTCCTAACTTGATCTTTTTCTGATTTTTATGTAGACTCATAATTCCTACACCCTTGTCATGTCTCCTGAAGTCAGAAGAATAAGTGTGTTTATCTGTGTAAATCTTAGATGTGAATATGTTAATACATATATTTGTTAAATAGTCTCTAAACGTTTGTGTATAATCACAGAAACAAAGAAGCCTTAAAGAGAAAGACTTATCTTTATGCTGAATGCATCAGTATGTACAGAGACAGAATCAAATGTGGAATTTAGAAGTCTGTGCACTTTTATAGAAAATGGACATTTGTGGACACGACCGTAATTGTATATTTTGGAAAGAGATGGCTCTTCTTATTTGTCTTGGAGTCATGAACAGATTTCAAGTTGTTTTTCAGTGCTGAGGGTTTCAGTTTATATGAGGTAGGAGGTTGGAATAAACAGCTTTATTGCTTGGGGACAGCTGTAGTGGTGATGCTTTTATAAACAATGTTTCATGCTGGCATCTATCTTGTTCTCCTTTCAAAAATAATATGTCATTTCATACGGTGTATTAAATAGGTGAGACAGTTTGAGGGCTACAATCTACTTCCAGTTATGTGCTGCTGTGTAGATATGAATTCAGTGGCAGAATGTAACTCCATATGTGTCCACATTAAAAAAAAACCAAAAACATCAAACCAAAGCCAGAAAAGGCAATTTTATAAAAACACTCATGGATTTTAATTATTATAGAAAAAGACATGCATCACATTCAGGTGTGCATATCGTCACACTCAAACACTCTCACTCTCATAGATGTATAAGCAGGCAGATGATGGACTGGTTTAAAATGTGAAGAATCAACAGCCCATGCTGGAAGACACCTGGTCATTTGGTCCAACCCTTTGTGGGAAAGAGCCTTAGTGAGACTACCTAGCACTCTTTCCAATCCTGTCCTGATCACCTCCAGTGATGGGTACTCTACCATGTCCCAGGGGAGGTTCTTCTAGTGATTGATTGTTCTCATAATTAAAAAATAAAAATAAAAAAAATCGTTCATATATTAAGTTGAAACCTTTCCTGGTACAACTTGCACCTGTAGCCCCTTGTCTTCTCTGAGTGTCTCCCTGTAAAGAGAGAGCCTCCATCCTCTTTGTAGCCACCCTTTAAGTACTGGAATAACGTGATGAGGTCCCCCTGAGCCTTCTCTTCTCCAGGGAGTAAAGAACTAACTTCCTCAGTCTTTCTTCACAATACTGGCTTTCCAAACCTTTAATCATCTTCATGGGCCTCGTTTGGACCCCCTTCAGTCTGTCCTTGTCTTTCATGAACTGTGGTGGCCAGAACTCGACACAGTACTCTAGGTGCAGCCTGACAAACGCTGAATGGAGTGAGATGATCATAACTCTGTCTCTGCTACTGTCTGCTAGAAGACCCACTCTATTCTGCAGAAACTTGCTTAAAAGTGTTGGCACATGTGAAAGGCATTTTCTAACTTGCTACTAACCATATACTGCTATTTTCCTGCCCTTTTGGACCAAACTATTTAAATAATCCTGTTGTTATGGTAATTTATGGTAATGAATTTACTGTACCAAGAATATAAGTAATACTGTCTTAAATGGCAGGGAGATGATGTAGGAAGCTTTACATGAATTATTGCTGTTAGTTTTTTTACTGTTTTCTAAATATTCTGCAGAACAATATTATCTCTGGTTTTTTAGACCGCTGTCTGTCCATGGCAGCAGATCAAATAAGGACATCTGAAAATCCATTAATGGACCTGGGAAAGCATTTCATCAAAGGATGTATCCAGTCTTCCTTTCCTTCTTTTAGGAACTTGTTTCCTTTCTTCATGCTATGAAAAGTGTTTCTCTTCTCACGTTTCCTTTTTAGTCCAGACGTACATAATGTATCACCACTACTGCTTCATAGTAAAAATGCTCTGTTTTCTTAATGTGCTTGTTGCTGCTGCTGTGCCATGTCCTCAAAGGCTCCGGTGGGAACGTGGTAGGAGTGAGTCCCGCACAGCCCTGTGGTGGTGACGGTCAGTGGTGCTGCAGCTTCCCCTCTGCACAGGCCCTGGGGGTGTGCACGGCCCTGCCTGCCTGGGAGAGAGGGGGAAAGGTGGCCCTGAGATGGCAGAGCGAGCAGCACTGAGCAGGAGCTGCAATTATACCAGGCCAAAGTAATGCAGAAGCGAAATACATTAGTAAAATTAAAATTTGTCCTCATTCCCTTGGTGGGTAATACAGTTAATGAAAATAGATCTAACCAAATTAAGATAATTTATTTCATTAGTTTACGGCACTGTAAAAGTTTTCAGGGCAGTACAGCCCTTCGGTACAAACCTGAAATAGATGCAGCTCCACTATTCACTTCAAAGAGCACAAAGGTTAAAACTTTTAAGCGTATTAAAGCAATTCTGTTAATTGTGTCTATAGAGGATTCTCCCTCGCCCTTGGTAAAGTATTCTTGATTTAAAATTCACATTATGCTCGTTCTGCATTCTAGTCTTTTAACCAAAGTGTAAATATGTGATTACTTGTATCTTTGAGGCTTTAAAAGAAATGATGCATTTTTGCTTCAGAAGGTGGTACTGGTAGTACATGGTTTTGATATTTTACCTTTTTTGCCTATTGTTTCGTGTTCCTATCTTCTCTCTTCTACCTTTATATCCTATGTACCTGCTTTGTGGTTTCTAATAAGGGTTGCTACAGAGCAGGAGGCAATTCTTTGGAAGGAACGAGGTGCCATCTCTACACTTCATCTCCCTGCATCCCTTCCCTGTTCTGTTTTTTTAAGTCTTGATGCTCTTTGTGTTCTATCAGGAAGACACCATTCAAAATTAGAAAGTTATCCCAAATGGTGTGGGATTTTTTCACAGAATCACAGAAAGGCTGTGAAGAGACGTCTGGAGATCATCTGGTCCAACCCCCTGCTAGAGCAGGTTGCACATGATCCTAACCAGGCAGGTTTTGAATATCTCCAGAGAAGGAGACTCCACAGCCTCTCTGGGCAGCCTGCTCCAGTGCTCTGTCACCCTCAAAGTAAAATATTATTTTCTTGTTCCTTTCAAATTATAAGAAAACCCCAAACTGAAAAATTGCTTGGTTTTGTTGCCAATCCAAGCTTTCATGCTTGCATTGGAAGTCACAGTTCACATTAACTTAATTTTCAGTTAACTTAGTAACATTGTAGAGTTTTCTTGACTTGAAACAGAAAATTAATTGCCTTTTTGTTTTCTTTTAGTACTCTAATTTTCTTCTTGATACAATTTTTTTTCTAAATGGCTTAAGTTACTTATTTTAAAGAAATATTTATATTATTAATTTGTAGGGGAAGTTTTAGTTTCTACACTAAAATAGAACAACTTATCTGGACAGAAACATGGATGTGAGAACTCTTCACTTCTCGCTGCAGTATTTAGGGAAGATTCAGGTAAATTAGTGCTGAGTCCTGCAAGTCAGTTAATTCTGAGCAGAACAGAAATAAAGAGAAAATGGTTATTTTGGGCAAGGGGAAAAGATTTTATCTGAATGAGAAACTTATCTTTATCTAATATATAGAATAATAGTAGAATGATTTTTTTATTTTTTCTTTCTATAAATTACAAACTGTGAGGAAGGTTCTTTCAGAAAAGGGCCAAGTTTGTCCTTTCAGTGGTGGAAGTGATAGGTAATTTATCTTCCATTGATGGAAATAGGAAAGGTGCTTATTCTTTAAAATCCTGTGTGGACAGGTCATTTTAATGACATGGTTGCACTTTGCTGTAAATAGGAATGATACTGTGTAACTTAGAGTTAATAATTGAGTTATGTGGAAGTAATTTGTCTGGGTTTTTGTTTTATTTTGGGTTTTAAATTTAATCTCGATTTTACTGCTTAAGTACGAGCATTTCATTATTGACTGTAGTACTCTTTGGCTGTATTAAGTGGTTACTGTAATTTATAGGATACTTTGAGAAATGTCATGATTCTCATGAAGCGACACAGCAAGATTTAGAGAGTGCGGCAACTGAGTGAATGGAATTACGTAATGTGACCTAGTTGATGTGATATACCATAAGATTTTAATTTATTTCCTCAGTATAACTGGGTGAAAAAAGAAGATAATAGGCCAGCCCTGCCAGTTCATGCACTGGATGATTTGAAAATAAGTCCATTCTAAATTGATCTTGAGACTACTTGGAATTACATATGAAATGGTCAACTCAGTACCCAGGGCCAGGGAGGGGGCGAGCAGGGAGAATAGGAATTAAGTTGGTTAGGAAATCAGGATGTACAAAGAAGTTATTTACTTCTATATATGTCACATGCCAAACAGAAAAAATACCTGTGGGGTTTTTTTTAAATACTTCTATTTGATCTGATTTAATAAATAATTAGAGTTTCCATAAGACCAAGAACTAACTGGTAGCTGCCTTGTGGCACTGATAAGGCATTTTGCTGAGTCCCTGTGCCAAAGAAAGGACAGTGATGTGTAACTGATTCAGTTACTGTGATTAAGGGAGGTTCCACACTAAGGATACACAGAATTAAAGTGAATACAGCACAACTAGTGTTTCCATGGAGAAACAATTGATTGGATAAACTATAAAGTTTCTATAATAAACTGCTGTAAAGATTTTACTTTTGAAATAAATACTACTTTTAATTTTGATCTCTTAAATATGATATTTTAAGAATAAGAATCGTTGCCCAGATTCCATGTTAAGGTATTATTCACTTTCATGACAGCTGCATGTGATTACTTTAACTTCATTTGGATTGAAATTTTTTATGCTTCTGTTTTCAGCCTAGAAATTACTATTTATGAGTTTGAGAAAAATCAGCTGGCTATTATTACTTTAGCACATTTGCCATTGAAAATATTGCTTGTTTTCACTGTTTAAAAATCAGTGTTGAGGGCAACATACATACAAAACTATTTCTAAAATGAGGCGGAAAAAAATTTATCCTTTTGCCTGTATATTGCAGACATTTTTATAGACTGCAGAATAAACACATGAAGAGTGAGATACCCACTATGATCAAAACCTCTGGATCTCTTATTCTTCAGAATACTAGGCAGGAAGCCAGCATTCAATCGCTTTGATTCAAAGCTTAATTTCCTCTTCCTTTTGGATACCCTCATTTGTCTTCAAAAATCTTTACTTTCCTAATGTGCAGGAATTCATGATTGCTTATAATTTCAACTCATTTATCCAAAGCATAGACTAAATTAAATGTCCCAAAAGAAAGCGACTATATCTGTGAGCATCTCTGTTTAAAATTATTGAAAGTTGCATTGAGTATTCCATCGTGCCATTTTTATTTATCTTGATTTTCTAGGCAATAATTGTTGTAACAAAGCACGGATTTCATAAGGCAAACCCATCAGTATTTCTTCCTTGTAGTTACACTTTGCTACTATAAATTGCTTTTTCTTCATGAAAACTCTTTTAACTCATCCTCTTATCAGAACTGATGAATTTTGCTGGTTACTTGAAGGTCGGTAAAATTGTTCTCTGTGCAAAAGAAGTATCTTATAATATTCATTAGGATAGTGTGCATTGTAGCATTCTGGGTAGGTGAAATTAATGTGGCTTAAGGACTAACAATTTTTCCCTGAACTAACAAATGTCAGTCTTACTGAAAAAATGAAGTTTGGGTATGAGGTCCTTCAGCTCCTTACTGCTGTGTCAGGGGACAGCACAAAATACTGGGATGTGAGGTAGGAAACATGTAGGGAAGAAAAAATTATTATATTAGAATCAGTGTGAACCCACATATCTACCTACACCATTGCAATGCAGCTCACTAATGACTTTTTAAATTTAATGGCTTCTTGTGTTTGACACGCTTTGTGCATGTAAGAATGAGAGGAGGCACAGCTGAGGAGTTGTACCCTCCCATGGTGGCCCCTGGGGATTTGAGCACACTGGTGTCAGGCACGCTTTGGCTTGTCTTGCTCCCAAGCCAAACCTCAGAGGCCCTGGGCGAAACCAGAGCAGTGCTTGCATCTGCAGCATGCAGCTGGGACTCTGTTTTGGGTGGTGGGAGTCACACCGAAACCGCCCCGCGGGCTGTTTGAGCAGGGCAAGCAGCGGCTGCTGCAGCTCTGCTGGCTCTGCTACCTGGGTGTCCTGGTGAGAAATGGTACGTCTCTGGACCATCTGAGCTTGAAACTCCACAAAAGACAAAATTTATTTGATTCATGGCAGTATCTTAGTTTGCCAGTTAAGACACAGAAAACTTCCGAGTTCATTTTTATAGTTCAGCTTTGTCACTACTCATCAATATATACATTAGAGTTAAATAAAGTACATGAATATACTTGTTTATATACTTGAAATACAGAACAATTCATAAGCTATCCACTTTTAGGAACAGTATTTTGAAGTGCTGTCATTGATGACACATAGATATATAGATATATATTAGTATCTATATGTTTAAATGTGTCTATATATAACTCCTAAAACTTTCTGACAGATGTTTTTCATGTAACTGTTTTTAAAGTATATTCATATTGTGAAGTTCTCAGTCATCTTGCTGATATTATGAGTATCCTGGTAGCTCAGTAATTGTTTTAGAGGAGAAAGTATCCAGTGTAAATTCCTGCATATTGGAAGAGGTAGTAAATAAACATAATTTTGTTTTCTTTGAATTTGACTTTGTTTTTTAGCCCCCTCCCCAAAGCATTAGTCTTCATGTTATGTCTACAGTTAGCCTGAAATTATGCTGATGGCCTAAGATGCTGGGTTTGTTCAGTCACAGGTAGCAGCATCAATTGAATTCATTTAACAATCTGGAGAACTGCTCTTACGTAATGTGTTTCAAAAGTACTGCTGATAATAGTTCATTTCAAGTTTGGATTCTAAGAAGATATGTCAGGAAAGGCTGAACTTCAGGCATATAGGTACTACACATCAGTTTCTCGATTTTCAAATCTTGAATTATTTTTCTTTCCCTGTTTCAATACCAGTAGTCTAAATTGGGATAGTTTTAGGTAACTGTGGTGATTAAAATCAAGGAGACTAAATAAGAGGTCATCAACCTTCAGTAACACAGAATCTGGGAAGCACAGCCTTGCTTGTGTCTGGAGCGAGAAACCTGACTATTGTTTCAAGAAGAAATATTTCAGAAATGCTCAGATAACCAGTTCTTGCTCAGTCCTGTAGTATTATAAGTCTGTAAATGGATTCTGCAAGTCTCCTCTCTTATTTCATTTACACAGTTAATTTATTTTTTTTTTTTTCTGAAGGCATTAATTTCACAGTGTTGGATAGTTTAATTTTCTTCCCTTCTATTTTAGTAGACTGGCAGAGCAGATATCAGCATCTCTGACACATCATTTTTTCTCTGTACAGTACAGTGTACTTTGGGGCTCTAACACAGCAGTAGACTGGCCCAGGATTCACAATCTGGGATTATTGTCTTTGTGTATCCTCAAGGAGTAATATTTTAAAGTCACTGCATCTGTTGGTACTTAAGAGAATGATTTTTACGTTTAATTTTTGCCAGTTTTTACCATCTGTGTGTCTGTTTTTTGGCTTCTTGCTTTAATTTTTCACTTTAATTTCTCAGTTGCACTGGGATTGCTTTCTCTTTCTCACACATGCTCTTTTTGAGTCATCCATGAACTTATATTAAAAAAAAAGAAATTATTTACAGCAGTTGCATAGTAAAATTCTTGGCCTTCACATTTTGGATTTTTTTAATGATCTCTTTATATCGAGTCTCCTAGTAAATGCATGTCATTTTGGGAAGTGAAGTAACTTATTAGACTTGGTTTAAGTTTTAAAAAATTAGTTTGGATTAAACTGAAGCATTTTGGCGGGAAAAGCTAGCTTGATCACATTAAACACATTCTAGTCTTTCATACTAATTTAGTTTTTAATGCCCAAGAGGGAATAATTTTCTTGAGAAATCTGTGTTATAATCATAAACAGACATAATTCAGTAATTTTCTCATGAAACATTGGCTGAAGTTTTGGCACTAGCGACTTGAAGCTCACACAAGCAGGAAGGTTTTTGTTTAAATTCCAAGAAAAATACTAATGAAATATATTAAAATAGGAATAAAATATACATGCAGTGTGTTGCAGGCTGTTTTCAATAAAAATGATGTATCTTCATCAGTTGAATAAACGTCTCCTGAATTCAGGCATGTTCTAGTATTTCAAGAATGTTCTGATAGTACTTGGAGTAATTTTCTCTGCTATCCTTGAAAAGTTACATTGTGCAAATAAATTTTTAACGTATGAGGATTACTGTGTAGCAAATCCATCAAATGTTTTGCTTCTGTATGTGTTTGTGAGTATTGAAAACTCCACTCCTGCTCTGATCTTTTTCTTGACTTATGTATTTTGCTTCTCACTTAAAATATAATACATTCCTTAAGGTTGGATTTAGTGGCTTTTTAAAAGCATGCTGGTTTTTTTTAGCCTCTTTCAAATAGTTTGTAACTGAGGTTTTTAGAGTTTATATTTGTCTTCTGGTGTACTTGTTAGCTCATAGTTATTTTTCAAATCAGAATATGGACCTTCTTCTTTTATTGATCTTTTTCCCCCCCTTGTTTCTAAAAATAGTTTTATCTAGTGCTGCACAAAACACAGAGTAAGGATTACATTAAAATACAAGCACTAGCAGATAAAAACATGTTCCTTTTGGAATATATGGCTCCTATAACCTGTAGTGCCCCCCTTTGTGTGGGCTGCTTTGCATTGTTAACAATATGGTAGATTATCAGAAGCCCAAAAAAAGGAATACTTTGTTCGCTTGAGAAATACTTTTTGACAGGAAGCATTGCTGTGAACTTCCAAGGAGTGGCATTAGTTATATTCTCTTCTGTCTGCATATGCCTTTAGTGTTTCCTAAAAATACTGTAACAATGTCTTACTGTGTTACCAAACTGGGAGAGCATAGTGGTTTTTAACCCAGGTATTTGAGCTTTCATTCCCACTCAATTCTTGCTGTGTTTTACTGGAGACTTTTTTGTTTTGGAATAAGAGAAGTGTTAGTGTCTTATTTTAAATTATCAGTTATCATTATGAAAACTTAGTGGGATTTACCAGTTTTACTAGTAGAGTTTCAAACCACATTTGAGTGGTACCAGGAATGATTTGAATTGCATTTTTCAAAAGTTCCAAAATTTTTGAGTTCCAAAATTTTCCCCAGCTCTAAGGATTTCATTAGTACCAACTTTAACTTCCCAATTTCCCAACAAATACTCTGTTATGGTATGTAAGGAGGAGAACCAAGTGAGCAAACCAGTATGCATTTTCCAGTGTACTGAGAGATGTGCATGTTGTTACTACTCTGTAATAACATGGAATTGATTTAGAGTTGATAATATGCAATCAAGAGACTGCTGATCTTTCGTTATGACTCTTAAAATTTCTCTGTTTTCAACTGTGAGTATAAATTAAGAATTAGAAGTAGGATGCTTTGAGTACTATGGTTTGTTGTCTGTAGGGCTACTTAGTGCCAGTGGAAATGGCCACCTTTGCTATATTTTTTCCTTGCCTCCCACGTGGAAAGCAAGTTGTCTCATATTCTCATGAGAGATGGAGCTGTAATACCACGACAGGAGAACCATGTGTGCATTGGTCTTTGCATAGTGTTGGTTTACTTTGAACTGAGAGAATTCAAGCAGTATTAAGTATTCCAAATGCAATGATGAGAGCAATCCATCCCTTTCCAACATTATCCTCTCTGAACTGGAGCCTTGTGCCTACCTTGAATCTGAACTAACCGTGTAAATCTAAGGATAACTTATATTGAAATGCCAGACACTCAGCTGTGCTTTACTATATATTTTAAAAGACTGGTGGGAATCTAGATGTAAACTTTTGTCTTAGGTAGTTTCCCAGCTGACTGGTATGTTGAATTAAATGAGAATAGGAAGGGCTGGTTCAATTCATTTCCATTCCTTGCATCTCAGTCATTTTCTGCAACGACGCATAAGGATTGATTGCCATAGCAACAGTGTTTTAGCTTGTACTACTGTGAATGTGGTTAATGATAATAGAATTATCTAGTCATTTTAAATCCTGTTATATTATTAGGTCATCTGAACCATCCTCTTGCTATGTGTTGAGTTATTCCCTGTAGCCTATCTTGTAGTTCTTTGTCCATGCTGCTTTTACATGTGTTGAGCAGTGGGTATTCTGCTTCTTCCCTTGGGAGACTTTCACAATCTGATATATCACCCCATTAAGGATTTTTTTCTGATATTTAGCCTCATTTCACCTCCTTTCTTCCAGCTACATGGATTTGTACCACATGGAAGTTCTGTTCTGATCTCCTTCCCCATCCAGCATTTGCAATTAATCCTTCTTATTTGCCTGCATCAGAATATAACAGCTCAGTATTTGTGCATTTCAGGATTTTCTCATAGGGAAAAACAGGTTTATAAATAAGGCATCGCTTCTTCTTCTTGATTGCTTCATTTTGATAGGAAAGTCCCTAATACTTGGCTACTATTTAGATCAGCTGAACTGCACAGACAAAAAGCTCCCAACTTTCCAATGCCTAGCTGCCTTCACTTCAGTGCATACACCACTGGATTGCTGATTCCTGTGTGTGCATCTGTGCTCACTCTGTCTGTTGTCTATAGTTGTCTGTGCTGAGTGGGAAGATGTTGTTTTTTTCTTATAAATCTGGAGAGGTGTTCCTTAACCCTTGCCACAAGTCAGCAGAAGTAACGTCTCAGCCTGCCCTTCTTGTATGGCCACGCTAGACTTGGGTATGCATAGACATCTCTGCTCCCCTCCACATCCACAAGTCGTACACTTTACCCTCTGGAAGTTCACTGTGTTTCTAAATGCTCTCTACCCACATCATTTTTCCACCCTAATGAGAAATATTTTCCAGCCATTTCCAAGAAGACATACACGTGGAAATGTAGTTGTCTGCTCTCTGTCAGGCATTTCAAACTCTGTGCTGTGTGTAGGTTAGCTAGACCAGGAATTAGGTTAAAGCAAATAAAAGAAAGTACTTTACCATATAGTGGTGCTGTGGGTTAGCTGTTGATACACTGCAGAGTTGGCACACTCTGTGTCTTCTTTCTTCAGTGTTGTAGAGTTGGTAAATAAGACAGAATAGTAGTGTCATCTTTCCAGTAATCTGTTGTTCTCACTGCTACTTATGCTTTTTGACTAATTTTCTTCATTAATATTTGATGTTATACAGTTGCCCATTTCTTTTGTTTTTATTCATCTACAGTATAAATAAGTACATATTACATTAATATTCATCCCTACTTATCCCAAGAGGGCAGAAGACTGGGAATTGCTATTTGAAATTACTTTTACAGCTAAATTTACTGCAAAAATAATTTGATGCTGCAGTAAAACCCAGATATATTAAATATACCTCAATGTTATCACAGGCTAATTCTTTAATTTATGGTTATTTTTACTCTTTTTTTTTTTTCTTTTTGAAAGGTGCTACTTTTTCCAAGATTCTTCCCTTTGAAGCTTAGTCTAGATTGCATTACTCAGCATTTTTTATCTTACATTTATTCATGTTTCATTTTCCTCAGTCACCAGGCTTCACACTCCACCAGTGCGATATAATAAAGTCTCACAAAGCTCATTGGTCATGTTTTAAAAGATTGTTTTAAAGTTAAGCTGGGTTTCACTGGCAAATTCCAATCTTCCAGATTATTAATTTTTAAGTAACATTATCTTTCTGCCCTTTGGAAAGTATCAGCTTTTCTGTTTTAAAAATTGTTTTAATGTTCTTTTGTTTCGGTATATATCTACACTCTCATTCTTTGCTCATTGTTGCCTTCAACCTGTTTGTATGTGAAGAGAGAAAGACAAGTGCATTTCATTAGTTTTAAGGATTTCTCTTGCCTATGTTGTCTAGAATACATGTGTGCAAGATATTTCTTTAAGTTTTATTCTTTGTTTTTATTTTAATCAAACTGAAAAATGATTATAATTATTAATATTAAGGAGTCATTCTGAGCCTGTAAGTAGCTGAGAACAGACCACACAAAAGAAAAGAGTGGGGAACTTGCTAATTATAGTAAATGAAAATAACAAGTTTTAAACTCACCTGTTTTGTTTCTTCCTATATTTTCTTCAAATCATATAATTCTGTGAGAACACCATGAGCTTTATTAATTTCAGTGAGAAACAACAGCCTTTGTAACAGAATTTTCTGATTTTTTTTTTTAGTAAGTTTGTTTTCTTTTTATACTGAATCAGTTTTAATATAAGATACAGCAACCTTTATCCTTTTTTTCAATGGTTCTCTCTCTGGTTCATTCTGTGAGGATAAAGCAGATGCTTTTCTACTTCACATCTGTTCAGGAGTTTTGGCCAGTAGTGTCCTTGCACTGACCTCTGCAAGAGCCAGAGCTGGCCATAACAAGGTGCTAGAGTACCCCAGCTAGATAGTTTGAAACTTGGTGTATTCTCTGAAACTGGAAAGTAGAAGATCCTGTCCAGGGATGCAGAGAAAGAAGCTCCCACTGCAGCTTTATTTCTGAAGTCACTTCTTACTTAAACACCAGCATTTGCTTGTTCTTCAGGTTTCTTCAATATTTCCTTTAATAGTTTGAAGAAAAAAGCTTCAGAATGGGAAGGTAATAGTGCTTGCTTGCTTTTGGTTTCTTAAAAAGTTTTTTCCAGGTTCAGAAAATAGGTTTGAATAGTTAAAGCAAAATAAACATTTCTTCAATGAGGTCTTAGACTGGACTAACTTCATTGATTGGCTCATCCGGGATTCAAGTGTGATTTATGGGAAATTGATAACAAGCTCCTGTACATTTCAAAGCTCTCAACCTGGCTTTAGCTAGTTTATAACTGATTAAGTGGCACCTAAGAAAACCTTATGTCAAAATCAGAATGTTGAAATGTGGGGTTTAACAGTGTCTACATTCTTTTAATCATAATCGACAAAAGTTGTTCTGATTCGTTATCGAATTTTGTTCTCAAAAAGGCTGTTGTTAACTTTAAAGGAGTGTTTATGTAGACATCTATGTATAAAGGGCTATGACATTTTGATGAAGAGGAGCACTTGGGCACATGCGTCTCTAACGCATATCTGACTTCCATATTTTCACCTTTTTTGGGGGGTGGGATGACTGAAGAGAAATTCAGCCACAAGACAGGTAGGTTTTTTCCTTCTGTTTATGCATCTTAGCTTTCAATGTATTCAAGAAACAGCATTTAAAAGCATGATTGTGCCTGTCTTAATTTGGTCTCTTCTAAGGTGGTGGAACTTGAGTAATTTGTATGAAGTTGTTTAGGTAACTGCTTATGTGGTGACAAATGAAGTTCTGCTATGGATTAGAAACTGGCAGGGAGAAAAACAAATTATGGAAAATAGGTCAGCAGTGTACAAGGGCAAGAGGGATTTATTCCTGGAAGGCCTGCTCATTTTTGAAGAGGGGGATTGCTGAGGTAGCAACTTCAGTGAACAAGACACGATTATTTAGATTAGTTGAAAATAGGTAGGATTTTGAAGGAGGTGATAAAAGAGTGATGAGATTGGACATAGAACAGTGCAAGTTACTGAATGCTGAAATGAGTGCCTTGAGCTGTGTGTGAAACCGCAGATGAGCCGTATCCTTTCAAACACTGGTCTGAGGCCTCAGCGTCAGAGACATTTTAAGTCGTTTCTGCTGCTGAAAGAAGCAGTCCTGGCCATGCTTTGCTTCCTCCCTTGTGCCTCCCTAAGCTTTTATGAGGCTGTTAATTAGACTGAACTGGACCAGCCTGGGAAATGTAGCCAATTAAAATTGTTTTTATTAAACATTAATTTTAATTTAGATCTTTTGTATAATGATACAAATGCTTGAACAAACTGAAAAGAGAAGGTGGACAGAGGAATCCAGTGCCAAACATGACCATCTGGGGATGGGAAAAGATGAGACTGCCTCATTCAACAACCACATCTGTGGTTTGTGCTGGCCTTGCAGGATAATGAAATGCCAGGCTGAGGTGCTATTATGTGCTGCAGGATGGAAGTAGAATTGCTTGGAAATACTGCACCACCATCACATGTGCTGAATTCAGTCCCAGGTGCTTTGAGGTGGTGTGGAAAAGGAAGGGAAAGAATCACAAATGGAAATAAAGTCTCTGAGAAATGTAAAAAGAATTAATTTTATTGCAGAGTTGGGGTCTCTTCTGCTGCAACAAATGGCAATAAATGAGTTATTTCTTGAAATGCCTTCTTTTTCGTATAACTTACAGATAGCTTGCAGAGTTCTTCTGGTGCTGTGGTTCTAGCACTTGTGTGATGTCCTAAACTTTGTTCCTCAGTACATTTTAGACAAAGGGACCATTTTTGGTGGTCCCTGGATAGCTTAGTGAGCTGGTGCTGGTGAAGTTGGTGTGTTGATCATGTTTTGTCACATGTCATGTAAGAGTTTTGCATTACAGTGAGCACTGCACGCTGTTGGTGCAGGCCCAGGACCAAACTGCTCTGAGGGAATTGGTGCCTTTCCCGGCCTCTCTCCACCCAGGGGTGATGGTACTGTCTGCTGCCCTAAATGGGGAATGCCTTACTGTCTGCAGTGATGAGTCTGGAGATTTTTGATGTTTTCAGAAATGTGCGTAGTGCTATTTTATTTTTGAAGTGCCGTTTTAGCTTCTGGCCTTTTTGGTTGAGTTCGGGAGTACAATCAAATATTTTACTTTTTTTTTTTCAAAGTAAGGCTTTGTTTGTCTCAGAGACATCACCCAAAACTGAAAGCATCTAAGGCTGGAAAAACACATCAAAAATATGGTAAGAAATCTTTGGTGCCTCAGTTTCCTCAAATAAATAGTTTGGAGAATAACCTCTAATCTTCTTCCTGAGGGTGCAGTGCAGCTAAAGTCATTATGGTCCATGAAGTTCTTTTGCCATACTGTGCTGGAGGGCACTACAGAAGTACTGAGTAGTATATATTTTAAATTTGATTTAATGCTTTTGATTAAAAAATGAATAAAATTGTCATAGACCAGATTGTAACCCTGTAGGCACTTGGAATGAAGCATTCGTAAATGAACCATTTACTGAGAAGTTTGAAATTGTTTTTCATGTTGATTTCAACAAAACAAATTGAGCAAAGAACAATGAAAAATGCTATAGTATTTTCTGTTATTAAAATGGTGGATTTGTTTGGTGCCTAAGGTAAAATCCATGTTGTGCAAAAGACCAAAAAAGAAAATTCTACAGCAGAACAGGGGAACTCAATCGAGGCAATTTTAGTGGAGTTTCTCAGTGAAGCATGACATGGAAAAAAAAATTGTGGCATGGAACTGTGCAATTCAGCAAAAGAGAAATAAAAGATGAAACTACAAAGTGTTAAAATCTCATCACTCAAAATTACACAGAAGCTGAGAGCAGGCTTGGGTGCCTTGTGCCTCAAGACCAGGTGTTCTGCACAGTGCTGAGGCTCCCTTTGGGGTCTTCCTGTCCTGGGATTTGGGGCCAGGACCTTGCATGGTTTTCTTCCTTTAGAGGACACAGGGCCAAAACTGGAAGAATTAACTTTTAAGATATGCAAGCTAGGGATCCCTTAGCTCAGATGTGTTTGTCCACCTACGTGATATGTAACACAAAAGACCTTTTGGAACAGATACGTAGGTATTTTTACTTTTCATCAATATGAGTATAAATTTAAAAGTCAAAACTTGAAGCTATATGTTAGCAAATCCTAGCAAAGGGAAGATAAATCATGATTTAAATGAGAGGAAACCCATGGACTTTTCTTTAAGGAAGATGATAAACCAGTATAATTTCAGTGGAATTGAGTGCACCCTCAGCAAGGTTGCTGATGACACCAAGCTGTGTGGTGTAATCGACACACTGGAGGGAAGGGATGCCATCCTGGGCAGGCTGGAGAGGTGGGCACATGCAAACCTCATGAAGTTCAGCAAGACCAAGTACAAGATCCAGCAGCTGGATTGGGACTATCCCAAGCACAAATACAGGCTGAGTGGAGAATGGATTGAGAGCAGCCCTGAGGAGATGGACTTGGGTGTTTGTTGGTTGATGAGAAGGACAACATGACCTGGCAGCCGCGTCCTGGGCTGCATCAAGAGATGTGACCAGCAGTTGAGGGAGGTGATTCTGCCTCTCTACTTTGCCCTCATGAGACCCCACCTGAAGCACCTCATCCAGCTCTGGGGCTCCCATCAGAAGAAAGATATGGACCTGCCAGGGTGAGTCCAGATAAGTTCATGAAGATGGTAAGAGGGATGGAACACCTTTTCTGTGAGGAAAGGCTGTGAGTTGGGGCTGTTCAGCCTGGAGAATTGAAGGCTCTGCCGAGACCTTATAGCACCTTCCAGTACTTAAAGGGGGCCTACAGAAAGCCAGAATATTCTCAGTTGGAAGGGGCCCACAAAGAGCATCGAGTCCAACTCTTAAGTGAAAGGCCTGTACGGGGATTGAACCCATGACCTTGGTGATAATTAGCACTGTGCTCTACAGGAAAGCTGGAGAGGGACTTTTACAAAGGCATATAGTATAAGACAAGGGAGGAATGGCTTCAGACTGAAAGCAGGTAGGTTTAGGTTAGATGTTAGGAGGAAATTCTCTACTGTGAGGACAGAGGCACTGGAACAGGTTGCCCAGAGATGATGATGCCCAACCCTGGAAGTGTTCAAGACTGGATTGGATGGGGCTCTGAGTAACCTGACCTAGTAAAAGGTGTCCCTGCCCATGACAGGGTGGTTGGAACTAGGAGATCTTTAAGGACCCTTCCAAACCAAACCATTACGTGGTTCTATAATTATGTTTTTATGGATCTTTGGGTGAAATTAACACAGTGATTGGTGGTAGCACAAAAGCAAAATCTTTGAAAGTAGTTTTTCCTAAATGAGACATAACTCAAAGAATATGTCCTAAGATTAAGCTCCCACCAATGTACAGACTTGTGCCTTACTGGAAAACAGGTATTTTAATTAAATTTTCAAAAAGCCAAGTCCACAGTAAGCTTTCTGATGTCATTTCTCAACAGTCTTTGAGCCATGCTGAGAAAAATATCCAGAATTGAATTTTGTTATTAAGATGCCTGTGTGAGTAAAATGATGTTTTGTGTGACAGAGAACAGAGTGCTATACTTTTAGCTTGCTTCTAAATTGACTCGTAAGTTCAATGCTCCAGGGAATTGAACTGTTCTGTACTTGGCTGAAGCTAGTGAAATCCTTGTACACTGATACAGATCTGCAAATCAAGCAACAAGGGACCATTTCAGATTAAAAAAGAAAAAAGAAATGAATAAGGATAAAAGAGCTATGAGACCTGTTTGAAAATTGCCTAATGACAAATTCAAGTTACTAAATAAGAAATGCTTTTTGTATCTTAAAAAAAAAAAAAAATCCTCAGAAGGATGAAAATCACGGTCTTTAAAAAGGTGAGGAGAATAATAATATATTCAGGAGTGTTACAGGGAAAATGTGAAGTGATTAATGCAGAATTGTCTCCTTTCCTTTGTCTCGCTATCAAGGGAAAAGTATGTGACTTATCTATAATACATCTCTGCAGAAGTCTTTCAGATCTCTAAACCTAGAGGTGGAGGCATGTACATTTGGTTTTCTGCAGGGAAAGTGTGTCCCAATTTCACGTTTCCATTGTCATTTTTTTTTGGCTTCTAAAAATCACACAGGACTTAATGACTTTTTTTTTTTCCTAGTGTCTATACAGAATAAACTAACTTGTCAGATTAAAGGGAAAAGTATTTAAAATTCTGTTGCTCTACATTAGTTACAAGCAGGTGAATTCAGTGTGGATCTATTTATAGGAGAACTAATGGATGTGCCTAACTTGACCTACTTTAGACTACTCAACAGAAAAAACAAACACAGTATAGTTGTAGCAATGCCATGTAATTTACTTTTTTTCTTACCTTAAGAATAAAATAATATTTTTGCTGTTGTGGCCTTCTATATACATATATATATATATATATTTAGAAGCTTATTTATTTATTTCCTGAATGCCCTAGTAACTCCATGTTAGGAGTATATTGGTGTGGTTTTTGCTTGTTTTGTTTTGTTTTGTTTTAACTTTCATAAACATCTGCTTCTCTATATAAAATGGATGTTAGTTTTTTTGTTCTTTGCTGGTCCTGGACTCCCAGGTCTGTATACCCTGGATTTGTGCAGTAAGAATAACTCAAATTCTAAAAGAAAACTAGATTTCATTTTGTAAATATTGCTGCTGTTGTGAAATAATTCAAGTGAAGCACTGTCTACCAATGCAGAAGCAATTTTCTCTGTATATGCAGGAATTATGTGAGTTAATGAGAGGTTCTATAGATGTGCATATGTACGTATCAGTTCACATGATGAAAAGGAAAATAAATAGTATATTAAGACATCAACCAAAACTGTGTTGGTTATATGGCAAGTGCTGCATTTATTTTGGCTCACCATGTGGGGATGTCCCCATAACTGAGGTAATTCCTGCATTATGCAAGGCAGATGATAACCAGACCTGGCCTTTGGGCAACACTTTGCAGGGGAATTTGATTAGATATTCACCTATAATTGTAGACTTGTTTCAAGTAAAACTGATAACTATTTCCATGAAAATACTTCCCATGATTCTGACATCAAAGTAGGACTTTAAATGTGTATTTAATATGAACCATAATATTTGTTTCAGACTGGTAGATCTTGGTGGTCTGTATGTCAGTCTGTGAATCATTTGAGAAGAGTATAAAATTTCAGAGATTTAAACATGGAAATATTCTGCAGATAAGCCTCATTTAAAACAAACAAAGAACATATACTTTTACCTGTGAAACAGGTATGGTTTGGATCTTAAGGAAAAACAGAAAGCAAAATAAAAACTGTAACCAGGCAGTTACAAAAAACTGAACCTGTTTTAAGGCAACAATCAGTTTGAGGTAATTTAATATAGTTGTACATATGTCTATGATAGAGTTACTTCTTTGTAATACAGTGGACACATCTACCATTTCTTATTAATCAGATCTTCAGAAATCTCTAGATGCCTTTCTTAATGCTAAAAGTGTGACAATCCATGCTTTATGCATTACAAATACGTAGCACGAGAGGTTAGTGCTTTATTGTTGAATCTAATTAGTTGATTTTATCATTACGTGGAGTTTTAAAGTTGCATTTTAGTGGACTCCCCAACAGGCATCACTGTTAGCACTGGGAAGCATTGTCTGGTCCTGCCAAATCTTTTCTGGCAATTCATGTTATCTCTGGTTGATTTTAGTTAAAGGTGACTCTGTAAGTGAACTGTCTCACAAATTCATCGTGTGATGAAATGCCTTGAATTTTTTAGTTCTTCAAATACTTTGCATCTAGTAAAATGTTTAAAAAATAGGCTATGCACTGCAGGTTTTCCAAGTTGCTAAGTAAAGGAAGAGGGGAAGCTCATCGGTATCTTTGAACGAGAGGTGTTTTGTGGCTCAGCATCCTAAGCTTCTGCTGAGATACATTTTAATATTTCTGTTTTTCAAAGTGTTGAATCCAAGTGTCTTCTCTTTGCCTTTGCAAACATGTAGTATTATCCCCACCATATTAACAGAGAAGTGCACTTTTGACTGATTTTTGCCACTATTGCATAGCAAGTCAGTGGAAGAATTAAGAAAGGACCCAACGTTGTCTTCATCTTAAGTCTCTCTTCAATAAAATAAATATATCATCAAGGTATTATCAGGTTCAATTTGGCAACCATTTATTCATTTTTTTATGAACAGAAACGTAAAGCACTTATTCATCATCATTATAATATTTTCTAATGCGCTATTAGTGTTATAGTGGTGCATATTATTTGTGGATTTAGAGCTGTTACAAAATGACCGACCATGAAATAGTTTAGTGCTACAGTAACTGCCTTGAGTCTTCTTTAAAATGTCCCTTAAATATGATCTGGTGGGAACAGCTACATATTTTTGCTATCCATTTGATACTTGCCATCTGTAGAGGATCTAGATGTAGGGATTTGTTCCGGTAGCTATCAGTTTGCAGCACACCTCCTCCCTCTGCCTCCCACCTTGGGCTGTCAGTGGTCCTGAAGAAGTCACTGAAATGATCCAGAGTGGGATGACCTCAGCCCGAGGAAAACAAATGTTACAGTTTTCAATCAAACAACAAATGCAGTCTGTGAAATACGATTACATTGTGAAGTGCTTGAGAATCCATGTTGCTTTAGACATTACTGTGGGCTTTTTTTCTGTCAGATCCCATTTTGTGCTGTTTACCTTGTATAGTTCCTGAGTGTTTTTTGTTAATAATTTTTTTCTCTTTTTTTTTTCCCCCTCAATAATCTTTCTCTGCTGGTAGGCATAGACCATTGAGTTCCATTAATTAACAGGCATGTTCAGTCAATAACAAAAAACCTCTTTGAGTTCTAATGCATTTCATTCTGTTTGTTGGCAAGCTACCACTGTAAGGTCATGCCCGAGATTTTCTTTACTATGAAGAAGCAGAACCATCAAAATGTCCCAAGTTAAATTCTCTAGCAGGAAAACCTTTCCTCTAATCTACTAAACTCTAAAAAGGCTCTCTTACTGAAAAGTGCTGTCAGCAGTGCCTACTGTAAAAAGAACTAACTGCAACATAATCTAGTAAAAAGCTGTTTTAGTGGAAATTCTGTTATATGGCCAAGCAGTATTTGGGTTGTGCTCCTGCCACTAACCTGGCTAGCGATGTGATAGAGGTGTGTGCCACCAAATTGTTACAGGACATATGTGTGTCATTTTAGTAATATATCACAGGTTGTTGAGCCCCTGAAGACTACTGACTTCAGTAAACCTCTACACTCATACATGCTACAAGTAATTGGGATACTACAGGACTTGTTCAGATGTTATTAGTATTACTAGGCTTTTAATGCATGTTTTAAGAGGAGTCATTATGAATGAGAAAATGTTAGTCAAAACTGAATGAATTGTTGTATAGGTTTGTCAAAGAAAGGTTGTATCAAGTTATATTCATTGGCTATCTGGTGTTCTGCTTTTTGGACAATAGGAAATCAAGTTCATCTCTCTTTAAATCTGTAAAAACATTTCCTGTTAAGGCGCTTCACAACAGAAATAGCACTATCATGAAGCCAACCGGGTTTAAGGCTCAGCTTGATCAGTTTAATAAATGGGAAATAAGAGATGATTGCTTGTGATAGCAGGGGATGAATTTGATATTCATCAGAGATCTGGAAAATCCCTTCCATTCTTCACTCCTCTCTGTCTATGTGATATCTATTCATTGATTTGACTGAGCAAGGCAAATTTCATTTTAGAGTAGTGAGGCATATAAAAACTATATGAATATTGCCATTTCCAATTGCAGGGTGACTGTCCTGCAGAAGGATGTGAATAACATAGGGTGTATTAAGATGTAAAGAGAATATTAACTTGTATATATACATTTATATATATAAATAAAAGATTTAAATTTTTTTGCACTTTTTTTAAGTGGATGATGTTTTCATGTAAGGTTTTTCTCTCTCTCTGGATTACTGATAACAGCAGCACACCTAGTAGAAGAGTGATGTAGATTCCACAAAGCTCTCACCTAATTATTTGTGCATCTGTGTGATCAAGAGGGAGAAACCCTATTTTTTGAATTCAATAACTTTTGTTTTTTCCCCATGTGATCTTTGTAACCACTCTTCAGATTTGATTGAAAATTGCCATTCTCTGGAGATTGGCCGGTTAATCAAAAAGTGAGAACATTAGCACAAAAGCCTGATGCTTGTGTGTTTGTGCTAGTTAAGACACAGGAAAATAGGTCCCTTAGGAGCTCTTTCCTATCAAGGCTGATGATACAGAGAGAGAGAGAGAACTTACTTTGTGTTGCAAGGACCAAACAAACATCTATAAAACATGGCTACCAGGAGACTCATAGTGAATATGTCTCTTCTTCCATCATCATTATAGAGAAGCGCGAGAGAATAAAAAGGCAAAGATGAAGGGAAGGGCATATTTTAATAGCATAAGCGTAATTATATTTGTGTCTTGGATGAGGAAAAAATTATTGTCAGGAGCTTGTTATTAATAATTTGTCCTTCTCTACAGTAAAATGTAAAGCACCTGTTGAGTGTTAGATATGGTTCCTTTCAGTTTGGTATTTACAGAAACTTAGTGTATGAAAATTTAAAAAATTGAAATGCTAGAAAACAAACAAGTCAGTGTTTGCTGCTCCATGGGAACGTGAATGTCACTGTGACCCCCACTTGCTCAGGGCTGCTCTCCAGGCCTCAGCCCACACCGCCGTTACTCAGGGACTAAGCTGACTGAACACCATACTCATATATGGGGTTCATGCAAGATACAGGAATAACATTATCACAGC
>JAWMRA010000078.1:12403399-12450864 GCA_035584735.1 Pseudotriccus pelzelni
CAGTTCTTTCGTCTACATGTACTGTAGACTGACAGTGCTGGATTAATGGTTGGACTTGATGATCTTAGAGGAATTTTCCGACCTAAATAATTCCATAATTCTACTCTGTGCACGTGATAGTTGCTGTTTACACTATCAGTGCATTGTTGATCAGTAGAACAGATCGTGCCATGGAGTGTTGGAGTAATTTGAAAGCAGTTACTCTCTTTCATACAACCACTGTCACTAAAATGCACCATCACTTTCTGAGCAATAATGAAATAAATATTATACCACTATGAACTGAAAAATACCCCACCAGTGGCAAACATCCTTACTTCCTTTTTTTTTTCGCAATTATTGGTGGAATGGAGATTTTGCTGTTGAATTTGAGAGATGGGATTAAGTGTTCAGCGAGGCTGATTTACACATAACCCTTACAGGCCGTCAGAGCCCATTTCCCATTGTGTCTGGCTGAAGAAGATTGTAATATGCCCTTTCTCAGATCAGGCACCTAGAAACAAAGGCTGCCCAAATGAAATATGTAAGAATTTAAATATTCAGGCTCCCTGGCTGCTACTGAGTTTTCTGCAGGTAGAGGTCAAAAGACAAGGGAATGTGAAGAAGTTCTGGTTTTGGATAGTTCATTACAAGTGTATTGAGCAGCAGAGGGGAGTGGGAAAGTGCTTCTTTGAAAACGAAGTGGTGACTGGTATTAATTGTGGATTAACCTGAGAAAGGAGCTATATTTGGGTAATGAAAGTTAAAATATCCAATAAGACCAGAAAAGCGTGGGTTTTGAGCTTTGGAAACAGCACAAGGCAGATCTGAGTTCAGAATTACCTGGGAAGATGTAATTAAAAGAACTATTTGGGATCATTTATATTGAATAAGGTTCTGTTGGCAGGAGTACTAATATCATTTCTTAACTTTGAGGATTTTGTAATCCTGAGAGGTGACAGAGAGATTTTCTTCAAAAATGCAGAAACAATTGGCAACTTATCGTATGTATTTCATTAACATTGTGCAGGTGAACTGTGAAATGGACCTTTTTGTAAGTAAAACTGCTAGCCATGATAGTCCATTTTGAGCAGGAGTCATTAGTTTTATTACACAACTTAGAATTATAATTATTTTTTTTTTTATTTTTTAGAACAGTGGAGAATTTTTACACTGAACACATCAAGATATGTAGAAGTATATTGGAAGAGTTCCTTTAAATGTTATTCTGTGCTCTAAAGATGAAATAATTTTTAAATTACTCTTCAATTTTGGAAAAAAAAATCATTCTGCCTTTGATAGCTGTACTGTACTTTTTGATATAGTCAGATTCAGTGTTTTTGTAGAGAGAAAGAAACCTTATAATTTTTGGGAATTTGCTCAAATCAGTTATTTCTGAGAAATACCTGCAATGATATCCACCTGGATTCACAAAAACTTTCTTGCTCTTCTAAATATCCTTTACCTCGTTTACCTCATCCAGGTGGAATTTGCCTTTCAGAAGAAAACTACTTTCCAAATAAAGAAATAATTTCCTGATGCAAAGATTTTCCCAGCTAGTTAGTTACTTTTCTTAGTAAATCAGAATTTAAAGTCAAATCCCTCTGCAGGTGTTCAATTTTTCTCTCCATTCACTTCAGTGTAAATCAAAATCTGTGCTATTTTGAGAGGAAAAGAGAGTCTGATTACTGTAATATTAAAGATTTTTAAAAGGGTACATCATACATCTGTTGATTATGGCAGTAATGCTTTCAGTAGGATTGTGATTCCTCCTCTAAGCACCTATTTATGGGCACATGCATGTTTTTGATACAGATCTGTCTGCTGTCCAGGAAAAGCCAGACAGAGGCGTGTGGGAGCTGCTGTTTCTTAATTGCTTGGATAACTGACAGTCAGTGCGGTTCCAAAACTTGCTGTGTTTATAATTCTCGATACAAAAGGCACAAAATGTAGATGTGATGATGCCAGATAGCATCTGTTTTACATAGCTTTTGATTTGCAGTTTCAGATTTCTTACATCCTCATATTGAAAGGTAGATACAGGCAGGAGACAGGTAAGTTGGCCGTTTCCTTTGACCTGGATGCACTCGAGGTCAGGCAGAGGAATGCTCCTTCCCTTGGCGGAATAAACCTCTGGACCACCAGCTGAGACAGAACGAAAGGAAACATTGTACAAGTGGAGAGGCTTAAGTCTGGGCAGACATTAAGAGGTGATGGGAATAAGAGCAACGATACTGTCAGGGCTGGGAAGTGGTGGAAGGAAGGGTTTCTACAAGGATTTAGCTCAAGACTGGCATGTCAGGCTGTGTCCCAGGAGGGTGTTGAAAGTGGGTCTGTCAAGTCCAAAGGACTGCTGGAAAGACTGAGTGGGGCAAGGGGAATTCTGTTTACAGAGTTACTTTAAAGTAGTCAAGAGAAAAGCTTGTGGGTCTGAAAGGTGGTAAAGTGTAGGACCCAAGTGGTACTAAATGAATGATGGTTACATTGCACATATATAGATGTCTTCTAAAATGACACAGCATGAAGCCAGTCATTTATTTTTTAGCAGAAGCATATCTACTAATAGATAGGGTGTTATTTCAGTCTCTTCCTACATGTACATATACTTCTGGTATGTTTGCTTAAAAAGACCACACGTGGAAAATTGCCAGAAACATTGTATTAACAAAGTCATGTTTATCTGTGATGACCTTTTGTCGTAAGTAAATTTCAAAATTGGGTTTCTTCAGCAACTTTGATGAAAAGAGTTCTCTTTAGACTTGAAGATAATAGCTTCAGTGCAATAAATACAGTTTTGTAGTTTTCTACAATCAACAGTGTCCCTAACTTCAAAACAAGAAACCCATGGCAACAGTGATCTGCAAGATGCTGCATGAAACAAGGTGGAATGTGAACATATATTTATTTTTAAACTTTAGTACATGTAGAACATATAGAATATATATGCATAAAGTACATATACAACTTCAGCTGAAATCAGTAAATATAGAAAGGTAAACACTAGCTTATGTGTATCTATGAATTATATGGATTATCATTTGTATTGTTTTTGTAAGCAACTTTTACTATCTGGAAAACCTTTAATTTGGGTTCTTGCTTATGTTCATAATGCAGTTCTAGGCAGGTTCAAGATGCTGGTTAATTAACCTTTGAAATGTATACTTACCTAGTACTTAACAGAGAGAGATGACAAGGAAGTGCATTAAAGCCTCTCAAAACACAGGACCACCAATCTTCAAGTAGCTTGACTTCACGCAGTGCGCTGCTATCCAGGGTGCACAAGGCTTATCCACAGTCCATGGAAGCTTCATGCATCCAGCCTCCTGCTTTTCAGAGTCTCTCTGAAAATGTCAATTGGACATTACCAACTGTCTCTGCCTGCCTTTAATATCTCTTCAGTAATTAATAAGTTGTCTGACTCTTGTGTGCTAAACTCGTAACCTATCACACGTTATTTTACTGACCTGGTGGCTCTGGTTCTAGAATCTAAGTCTGTGTTTGAAACTTACTGTTCACACTTCATAATATTTTCTGTTTTATTACAAAGAGTATTTAAAAGTGTAAACTTCTGATAATTAACATAGGTATTAAACATGGGTTTAGATCTTCTGACTGGAAGTCCTTGGATTACCCTGATCTAAATTTGAAAGTACAGCATTCATATCTTTGACATTAAAGTTGTACATTTGGTGAATAATGTATGTACTTTTTGGAAAGTGAAATTAAAAATAAAATCAATTGGTTAGCATTAGAGCCTCTTTGATGTCAGTCTTTTCTGGCATGCTATTAATAAAGGCTGTGAAAAAATGTTTAAAGGGGTCTTGGTACTTTATGTAATTACAGAAGCTGCATTTTCTTATGCTGTTTTTAAGGCATTGTTAAAGAGCCTCAGTGAGCTGCCTTGTGTGTTCAGTCAAGCCCCCAATAACCTGCCCAGGGAGAGCCTGGGAGGAGTTTCTCCAAACACTGCTGACCATCAGCTGGTTTTGTGCTGCTTTTAAAAAAACGCTGACTGTGATAGCTTCTGTAGCATTGCTTTTATAACTGTAGTAAAATTATGACATAAAACCGACTAAATTACAAATATCGTTACAAAAATGCATAAAGTGACAAAATTTATAACAGCTTCAGACAACAAAGTACAGATTTTTGTAGGTGTGGAAGCACAACATTCTCACTGCACATGTAGTAACCCCAATAATCTGAGAATGATAAAATGTCATTACTAAAACAAGTTAAGCTATTAAATCTAAGTTTAAGTGATTTTTGTTTTTCAATATCTAGGATGAAGATCGAACAGAGGAGGACAACAGCAGAGTTGAGCCTGTTGGACATGCAGACACTGGCTTGGAAAATGCTACAAATTTTTCCCTGGAGTAAGTTGCTGGCAGAACATACTGTTTTAATGATGAGTATGAAGATTAAACATACACTAGCAAAGTACTCAAAATAGTATGAGTGATACTGCTCTTAAGAAAGTGGGGCAATCTTTTTTAGGTCGTGTGTGTAATTTTGGTTTTAAACAATTGGGTTCATGGACCTTTTTAAAACATATTTTAAACAGTTTAAAAAGCCTGTGTTAAAAATGAGCATTGGAAACTTGACATTTGTAAGTGCTGATGCTACAGTAGATTTTCTGTCTTGAAGAAGATGCTTATTTGATGGAACTTCAAAAACTTGACAGAAGGAATAGGGTCAGTAGTGGTACAAATAGATCAACAGGCAAGAATTTCAAAGGGGAAAATCTTCATTCCTGTCACTAGTTCACAGTCTACTGGGAAGATGCTTGTGGGGGGTCACACGTTGTATGTCAAAAGCCTTATACATTATGAATGGATCAAAATGAATGTTTTGTTAGCTGCTCCTAATTTCAAAACTCAATCACACTAAATGACATTTTATTTCATCAAAAGATGCAACAAGCCAGCTTGACCTTTTGCATTTCATTGCAAAGAACGGATTCATACTTGCTGTGGAATCAATGAGCAAATATCCCTTCTACTCTTAAATTAAATCATTTAAGTTGGTTAACTTAAATTTTAAATAAAAATAAATCTTCTGTTCCTAATATTTTTGAATTAAATTATGAATTAAGTGCAGAGAGTTGAAATATTAGACGGCTATCATGGTGACATCTATTAGGCAGTAGATAGTGAGCTTTACTCAGTTCCATTTACAAAACCTGTTATCTGTTACACTGTAAATTCCAAATGCTGTTTCCTAAATAGAATTTTCAAAACTGCTGTCAAACTTAATGCTTCTTGGTGTTGCTTTTAAGTAACTTATTGACTTCTCATCAAATGCTACTTCTTTTATTTCCTGTTTTGATCTCATACTTCTTTGCATGTTTGTTTGAAGCAGTTGGCCTGAACTTCTGAGAAAGTCAGGAAGCCAAATTGAAACTATCTCTCTTGGGAAGTGATAATTTCCTTTTGTTTTCTGTTTTACAGAATTTAACATTTGAATTTGGGATGTATTTTTTTGAAAGAAAACATATAGGAAAAATGAGTGGAAAGACCTTAAATGAGCATTTTGAAAAAATCGAAAATGACTGACTCAAGCAGTAGAACAAGTTAAATCATGTTGAATGATTGTGAAAACTGAGGTTTTTGGGTTTGGGTTTGGGTTTGGTTGGTGGTGTGTTGTTTTGTTTGGGATTTTTTTTTGTTTTGTTGTTGTTGTTGTTTTTTGTTTTGTTGTTGTTTTGTTTTTAATTTAAGATGTGTTTCCACTTAGGCAATTCCAAGAACCACACAGATTTTCACTTGATCTCTTCCTCAACCCTTGCTTTTCTGACTAAGCTAATGGCACAGTCAGAAAAAAGCTGATCATGGGGAGCCACAGGCCTACCAATGCAAAAGATGCCTTTTAAAGTTCCCTTTGGAGGTCAAAAGTGTTACTTTATTCCTGTGAGCTGCTTTCCACCTGTTAATGAAAACTTAGCCTTAATGTACAGTGAGAAGAAAATTAAGTCAACCTATACAGAAACTGTGGCAGGGAACATTACCAATGCTGTATTGCTGCCAGTCTTAAAACACTGGCCCATGTCTGAAGAAAAACCGGTTTTTGAGTGAAGTCTCTCAGCTCTCCTGTTGTTGCATTACTTTCTTGAGCTAACAGTGACAGACGTTCCATTTACATGGTATAAAAAGCAAGGTAAAAATTCAGACACCAATTGAGGCATACAACAAATGTAGAGGCTACCTTAAAACTATATTTAAAAGAATTAATGTGGGAGAAATGTAAACCAAACTGTAACACAGGATTTGTGTTGACTTCCAAACCATATGTGGTCTGGTTATTCTCAAACTCCAGATTAAGAGCCGTAAGCTTTCCTGATGGGCCCCCATATGATCAAGAGCTTATTGAAGGAAGTAGAAAAATCTTTTACTGCCATCACAGGGCATTGGTCTTGCTCTTTGCTCCATTTTGAGATTAAATTTGATTTGTACGCTTATGAGGAACAAGCTCTGTGTGTATATATAAATATATATATATATATATATTGCCAGGAAATATGGAAAAAGTATGTAACACTAGAGAGAGGCATAAGCCACAAATTTAGATTGTGACTTCCGTTCAGATCTCTCACTTCCAGTTTTACTGAGAGGTTTGGCCTTCGTGTATTATTTTCTCATTTGTGTATTTATAGCTCTTTCTGGTTCATGAGCTGTATTCCACCTTTCCAGATGTGGGCATGTTTCAAACACATTAATAGATTTGGTCTCAATCTACTTCTACAATTTCTTTCTGAACCTGTATTTTCCTCTTCCGCTTTTTCCACTCACTACAGCAAAAAAGTATAATTGAAAACTAGATGCATGGTTGCTTCAGGGGATGTCTGGTTGGGTTTGAATGTTATAGCTAGATCTTACTTTGGAAGCTTTGCCTAGTAAGGAAACACAGCAATCTTCTAATAAAGGAAAGGGATTAAAGTAAAACGAATTAATGTGTTGTAAAACTGGGAAAATTTAGCCGATTAGAAATTTAATAATTCTCGTTTGATTATTTGTTAGTTATGCGAAAGCTAATGTTAAGATTTAACATAGGCTCTAACATAAAAAAAGTAAAGCATGAGGAAAAATTGTTTGTGGCATTAGGGATATTACTGCTCAATGATCCAAACAGTTAAATTTAAATTTAAACTTTAGAATAAGAAAGAAATAAAGAAATATGCATGCAATGATGAGGATGAGACCTATTTTAATGCAGCAAACTAAGTTTACAAAAAAATTCTTTGGCTTGTGTTGGTTCCATTAATTGAATTGTTTTTGCCGATTGATCTCCTTTCATGCCATCAGATTACTCTTCAGGTATGTAGCACACAACAATGATGCTTTCATCGCCATGACTTGATTTCTGCAATGGTTTTGTTTTTCTGTGTGTGTTTGTGTGGGGTTTTTCGGTTCCTTCACGGTACATGTTCATATTCCCTCATTCGTCATTGTCTCACAGTGATATGGTAAAGCTCGTAGAAGTCTCCAATGACGGCGGGCCTTTGGGAATCCATGTAGTGCCTTTCAGTGCCCGAGGCGGAAGGTAACGTATCGTGTAGGATTTTAATTGAATTGTAACTTGCTGTGTTTTATCTTGGTGGTGTTAATTTTTGTATTGTGTGCCTTTGCCTTCAGTAGAGTATTGTCTGTTTTTCAAAAGGCAGTCTCATTGATTAAGACAGGAAGAAATGCAATTTTACTGACTCTGTGCTTGTAATGGACTCTATAATTCAAAGGCCCTGCTTAAAAGGAGTTAAAATTGTGTCGTTTTAATAGAGATTCTATTGTAATCTCAGGGGGAGTTTAAGGATAAAGACGTTTCCTTAATTCAAGTGGATATTTGTGCAACATTTCCTTGCTAACTGTTTCGAGCCACAAGTTTCCAAATAACAGCAGGAGTCTAAACCAGAGGCATCCTACGCCTGTGCTTGATAAGAGTGGGAGAGAAAACAATCACCGTGCTTTTGAAATTTCATGTGTCCCATCTGTTGGGGTTAAAAAGAAGTAGCAAAACCAGTTGAAACATTCTGGTTTTGGGGAAGGTGAACCTGTTTTATTATATGACAGGCTGAAACTCCTGAAGTTACAAAGAAAAAAAGTGTAAAGCAAGTCTTTTACATTAAAAAATATGATGTGGGGGATTTTATTAATAGAATACATAATCTCTAATGCTTACTTTCTAAAGTAGAGTTTTAGCATTTAGGGTCACTAACATAATCTCAGAAAAATAACTAAACTTTTGTAGTAATTAGTGGTGGATGTGAAGTTTTTTAGTATCTTGGAAAATTTTAGTTCTTCAACGATATATGCAAATTTTATTTTTGTTGTGTAGTCTAAGTGTACACTGTTTTTTCCTTCTTTAAGGAAAAGGGAAACAAATACATATATTAAAAGTAATCTTTCACTAGGCATGAAGGAGTGTTACGTTCTCACATCTGTCATCCCAGCAGTAATTTCAGTTTTATAATTAAGAGCAAACCTGACTTGCTATACAATTATATTTCTCGAATATTAATATCCTACTTTAAAAAATACTTTAGTATTTTGGGTATTTTTCCTTCTCTACCAAATACCTTCACGGGATTTTAAACACAGTACAAGAGCTTTATTTGCACTTGTCACTTTAAAGCCAATGCTTTCATAGTCTGACATGTATTACAAGAAAATGTAATTTTTTTTTTACTTTAAGGCTACTTTCTCTGGGGACTACAAGTATTAAGAGCAAACTTCCATGAAGTGATAAATTCTTCTCTTCATAATCTGAAATTCAGTAAATTCAGTGTGGGGATGGAAAGGGCATAAGTGAACAGTACTTCAAACATACTCAGAAGTAAATCCCATAGAGTTAGAAATGGTTGAAATGTTCACACAGTTATCTGGGATTTAGACAGTGTCAAGGCCAAGGAAGAGACCGGTTTAAGAATGCTGACTGCCTATTAAGTACTTATTTAATAAAACTGGTGTTAAAATGTGCATTTTGACATTTTGAATAAGAATTTTAACTCAAGTAGAATTCACTTCTAGGCTGTTCATGTGGTTGTCAAGTCTGAAACAAGAGCATGTTAAATGAAAAAGCCATAAACACAGAATAAAATATCTCACTTTTTTTTAAAGGATGCCAACCAACTATATCATGCGTAATTATATGATAAAGTTTTATTACAGGAAATTCAATCTCAAATATAGATGTTTAGAATCAGGACATATTGGAGAAGTAAATTCTGTTACAAAGAAAATAATTTTTTTATTAACATGCCTCCCCTTTTTCTTCGTAACACTAGAACTCACTTAATAGAAAAATGGATGTACGTTTAATTGCCGCGTGAATTTTTTCGACCTGCCACAGAATAATCTGGTGGAAAGAGAGGAGGCACTTGATTCCATGTCTCAGAAGTGTAGAAGAGCAGAGTTGCGAAGGATTTGCGATATTTCCAAAACATTTCTCCCATGCCCTCTGTATTCTAGTGGAAGAAAGGTAGAGAGTTCATTGCTTGGGATTGATTTTAAGTACTTGGGTTGTGCTGCTGCTTTACTGTCTGCAGGCCCAGCCCTCTGCACGCTTTCAGTGAGGACAAAGACATTTTCTCCAGCTGCTTGCAGTGTGGGCAGGCAAAAGAACACACCCAGCTTCAGGTTTGAAGCCATTGGTGGGGCGTTTGCTTTCTTTTTTTTCCCCCCCCTCCTGGTTCCCCACTTCTTTTGAGCAGATGAGACACACTTGGCTCTCCTTTTGATAGATGCAGAGGGAGAGCATATGCATGGCAGGCACGTGCTGCCTACTTGTTCTCACTCTAGCACATGGCTGCTCTTTGTTCCTCCTCTGGCTGCAAAGCATTAAGGCTCCCTGCTACAATCAACTAACCTCCTGGAGCAGGGGATCTGCTCACTGGGAACCTAAATATGCAAAACCAAACACAGGGCTCAGTAAAGACTTTCAGGGATGTCCAGAAAGAAAAGATCTAATGTGTCATAGAGATTAGTCCATTGTCCCAGTATTGGGTTTTATTTGCTTGCTGTTGAATTCCAGTTCTGCTGTGTTTTCACTTATTTTTCTTGCAGTTCCTTCCTTTCGCGTTTAAAGTGTTTCTCAGTAGGCAGTGATTATTAAATCCGTAACTATAAAAAGAGAAAAGGTATAAAAACAAATTATGCAATTAACCCTTTTTTCTCCCTATGCAATAAGCAAAGACCTTCTCCCACTGAAAAATCCACCCCCACCACCACCAAGGAAACACTCCAAACCTCTCAAAATTATGTGCCATAACTATGTCCTTTATTTATATTGAGAAAATATTTTAGTTTTTCATATTTTTTTGAGGGTTTGGAGTAAGAATCTCTTCAGCATTGTCTTTTGATCTTGACCAAAATCTGTAAAGGTCTCTGCCTCATCTATATAGATGCTGCCAATTATTTCTGTTCCCAGTAAAAGTGAGACTTTTTAAAAATAAAAAAAAATGGCTCTGTTTTTCTCTGCGAAAAGAACTATTGATTTGTAAAGACATGATAAAACTTTCTTCTATGGATATGTTTTCTTATTATCCTCCTATTTTGCCTCTAGAAATTTGTCAGTCCGTTATTGGCCATTTTGATTATATAAGTTTTTGTTAACAGAGTTTGTTGACCTTGTCAAAAGGGAAGAGGGGTATACATATTCATCACCTTATGATTGCGCATTTTTCAGGATTAAAGTTTTGTTTGCAAACCTGCTTGAACATTTTTGTAATGACGTAGATGCTAAGCAGAATAAGTGGCATGAAAATGAAAACAGAAAGAAGGACAAAACAGGAGAGAAATGGGAAAGTGTTTAGATAAGAGTAGAACAAAAAGGAAATGACTGATAGGAAAGCATAAAAGAAAAGAAAATTCTAAATCTTTGCAAAATTGCCTTTAGCACCAATCCTTCCTTCTCATTAGGTGCTCAGAGATGAGAGCAAACATTCAGTCCCTTAAGAATAGCATCTGAGCAATCCTGGCTGATGGGGAATGATATGCTGATGTTTAAAGGGGGATGCATCAAGTTCTCTGCAAACTCAACAGTAATTATAGCATAATTTACCATTATAAGGCCTCTTCTACTTTTAAGAGTCTTTGAAATCTTCTCAAGCTCTATACCCTAGCTGCTCTTCTGAAATCCTGCCATGTCTGTCTCTGGAAGGAGGTTCAACTAACATAAGGATATATGAGATAACATCAGAAATGTCTGTGAATAATGATATGGAAGTTACAGTCCCATAGTCCCAAGACTAGTCTGAAGTCTACTTAGTAAAACAGAACAGAAAAGGATTTGGATATTCATCTGAAAACCTCGGAGTGAACATCCTTTAATAAGTATCAGACATGTTACTTTGATACAGAGAGGTACGTACAGCTCTGCCAGCTGTTCTTCCTATTGACGTGTGCCACAAAATCCATGATACACAGTGCATCTAAAACCTGGCAGCTACAAATATTTAATCTGTCTTTTTTTTGTTATATATCCTAAATGTCTTAAAACTATTAGGGAGTCCCAGAAGAATGGAAAAAAAAAGGCTGATTTTTTTAAGTTTAAATGATGAATTAAACAGATTTTATTTAAAAGAAGAGATAAATCTCAAATGAAGGTAGACATTGAAACATGCACAGATCCTCGCTAGAAAATGTTTCATACTTTTTCTATTCTGTAGGTGGGTTTTTTTGTTTGTTTTGCTTTTAGTGAAATTATCCTTCATTTTCTGGAGTTTATGAATCACTTAATGTCTCACTGTAAAAATTTTAATTTTTTACTGAAGACACAAAGAAAGCAAAAGTAATATCTAATGGCCCTTATCTATGTGGAGAGTCCATAATACTGTCTTCAAGTTGCCTCTCTAACAATCATATTCTGTTTGATCAACTAGGAGGTACCTGCTACCTGCCTCTCCATTTGTTCCTCTCTGCATTTCCAGCCTTTTAAGTCTCAAAGGTAGCCATGGTTTTCAAAAACATACGTTTGAGGAAAAAGATTCTCCGTGGTGTGAATGTACCATTCCTTCACTCTTGTATCTGAGTTCAAGACTGTCTGATCTCAGTCTTTAAAACCTTTTGTAAGCTTAATTTGAAGTATTACTCAAACTAAAGGGCTGAGGAATAGTTATCGAAGATTGGAAATTGGTTCCAGACTTCAGGTATGAAATCTGATAAGGTTATTTTAGTGCCTCAACAGTAGCTCTGTGACATCAATGTTGGGCAAAGGAGTTTATGTCCAGTTTAGCATTGAGTAGCCATGATAATTTAACTTGAACAAACAAGCTGATTTGCCTACTCTGACCTCTGAATTTAGGAAATTTATACTGTGTTTATGTTCTTGTAGAACTTCTCAGAGAATTTTCATTCCATAAAGCTGCTACACATCAGCTTTTCAATCAATCCTTATTTCTGTCACTTAATCTAGTTTTTGCCTTTTCATGTCAGAGACTTTACATAAACATCTAAATTGGTTATTTTCTGTTCTGTCTGATTACATTACAGTTAGCTTACAGGTAATAGGTAAATAACTTCAGTGTGTATGTACAATGGGCTGTGATGGTCAAATCATATTCTGGATGCTAAATGTCAGTTTTTATTTCTACTTACACTGTCAGTTTTTATTAAGACAAATTATCATCATTTCCATACATCTGGATGGCATGTGGGAAGTTCGCATTTCAAGAAGTACCCCAGCTAACTCAGGCAATTTAGATGTCAATAAATAGTCACTGCTTATTTCTAGTTTTAGCATTGGTTGTAATTTATACTGAGAAGTGAAATGTTAACACATGTAGCTGAGTTTATTTTAATAGTATAATTAGAATAATGAACCTTGTGGAAATACAGTGGTGCAAATACTAATATAATCTCAGCTGCTTACATTCCCAATTAGGTATTTAAAACAAATACAAAAACTGAGCTCTTTGCTGTTTGCCTTCTGTCCCTGTGTCAGCTAATGTTAGTCCAAAGCAGCACAGGTACCAAATTTCCACTTCTAATTATTGTTTCAACAGGATTGTAGACTTGCAGAGTATTTAGTGAAGGTTTACATGATATTTAATCTCATTCTTGAAAATGTTAGAGTTTAAAATGTTTATAGTGGAAGAATTTTTGTTAGAAACCATGTTGACTTACTTTAACTGGACAAGATTAAGCAAATTCAAATGCACCCATGCATTTGTATGCTACGTGGTTGTGCTTAAAAAAAAATATATACTGACTTTTGTACTTTATACTAGAGGAGTTTACAGGCTTTTAGAAGTATATCTTCCTAATGTAGGAAACATAATATTGAAGCTGCAGTAGAGCCACATCTCCACTTACCAGGATTAATGATGGTGGCAGATAGCAGGGAAATAATCCAATTAGTCTTTAGGTTATTGCATATTTGCAATCTCAAGTCTACTCTGTTTATCTCTAGTTAGTGCAGCAACAAACATGAATTCCCATAATGCCTTTTTTTAGAGTCATATTCTTACATCTAACCATAATATGCTGAAAGAATGCTGTAGGCAATTGGTAGGCTTTTGTAACTAAAATATTTAGGAACTACATTTTCTTCAGGTTCTACTAGAGTTTCCTCTGCTATGCAGAATCTCATTCTGGAAATTGTTTCTGGAACTGTGTCTAAAGGGATCTTTTGCCCCATGTCTTTATATAAAAATTAAATTAATTAAAAGGCACTGTGAGGATCCTAGTTTTAGGTTTGACTCAGGCTTTTCATCCAGCCTTGAATCTGTTCTCAGTGACTTTAGCTTTACATGCCTTGGTTAACCTAGCTCTAACATTTGTTAAAGAGCAAAATCCTCGTGAGGACCATATGCTGAGTCTGAGATGAGCAGTCAGGCATTAGCAGAACTTGTAGCCTTTGCCTAATAAGATTATTTACAAATTTGACTGGTAGTTTGTTTACCTATTGCATTATTTTACTATTGGTTAGGATTAGTGACATTTTTACTAGATTTGAGAGCTTAGGTGAAGCACATTTAAGAAATTACAAACCATGCATAAAGGTGCATCTTGCAATAATAATTTAATATAACTTTAGAACTTGAAACAGTAAAAAGTAACATTTCAAGAAAAATGCTATGTCAAAACTATTGATAGAGCAATTAGTTTGTAATCACAAGTACATGGAGACATTGAGATGAACATAACTGTATTATTTTGCTCAGTGTACTATCTTTGTATTAACTTAGATTGTTGTATTTTGTGTAGATATTGTTTAGATATTTTGATAATTTTTTATATTTAACCATATGAACCAAACACCTGTTGTCATTACTGTATATGATCTTGTGCAAGCATTGCATGCACATCCAAATTCTGAATTGTCTTTGAGCGTTACAGGCAAGTGCCACTGCATCAAAAAGCTGTTGAGCATCAAGTGAAAGAAAAGAAGACATAATTCTTTCATCTCCCCCTCAAATATTTTGGTGGTTTTCTCTTTAATGTAGTATTCTCAATTTTCTATGTGCTTGCCTCTCGCTTCCCCATTTAGAGGTATTCTCTTTAGTAGCTTCCCTTTGTGGCTCAAAGACAGTCTCCCCAGAGAAATTCATCAACTCACAAGTGAAAAATTCACGAACTTGTTTTCTAACCCATTGGTGTTCTTTGTATTAAAACTATAATTCTGATAAAAATAATGCAGTGAAGGCATACAAGTATTTTTCATTTTTGTCATTAATATTCCTGTTACTTCAGTTCTTTCTGCAACTATCAGTCTATAATTTTTTATAATTATGGATCAGTTTTAAAAATCCAAGACTGTCTTCAAAGCTTATTTTAGTGAACAGAACTAAAAAAGGGATTTAATCGATATTTAAAAAATTGTTTTGTTTTACTTCCTGTGACAACATAGTTTCATAATTATCAGAAAATTTTAGTACAGTAAATGGAGCACGGTGTTGTCATTAAGTTAGTGTGCTGCTGTTGTGGACTTTTAGAATTTTTTGCCATGCAAACTATTAAAGGATTGTGGGAAAGGCAAACAGAAAACCAGTTAAAATATCTAGATAATACAAGGGGTTTTGCTGCTTCAGTGAACAGGAAAAAAAGCAAGCAAGGAAGAATTGGTTTTGCTTTAGAAAATTTGGGGAAATTTAGTTTGCTTTTTGTTAAATTGTTTTTCTTTTTAATGGGAGATGCTGGGTTGTTGGAAGGAACCTACAAATGGTAGGACTTTCCAAACACAAGGAATATCAACTTGTGATGGGGAGGGATAGGACTAGATTCAAACTAGTACTGACTGTGTTTTTTTCAGATTTTTTTATTTATTTTTATTTTCAGAAATGCATGTATTTTAGAGAAATGATACTTTATCTTTATGGAATCCTCCTGTTCCTCGTGCTCACCAGTGTTACTGCAAAGAGACAGATAGCTAATTGCAACAGCTGACCTGAACTCAAGTTCAGTTACAGTTAGTATCAGTTAATGTCCTCAAGCAGTCCATTGGGAACCAAATGAAAGTGGAACAAGTTTTGCCTCTGATGGGACCCCAGATGGGTCAAAGGTGCAATTCATCAGGCATTTGCAAAGCAATTCCTATCAGTTGAAAGCAGAATAGTATCACTTAAATGTTAATGTCTGACTCCAGCTTCATTTGATGATTTGTTGTCAGAATGCTTTGTGTTGTTTTTCTCCTCACAGTCTGTTTACATGTTTAGATCTTTTCAGCATCATATCTTAATGTCTCTAGGTGGTTCCAAAGTGGAAATACTACTAGGATCTTTTCTCTTACTCTTCATCTGCCTTGTAGGAGAAAATGTATGACTGTTCTGTAAAATAAATGTCTCATTTGCATATGTTGGTGATAAATTGGTAAACGAAGAATTTAAAGTGGAAGAAATAAGTTAATTTTTCTTTTCTGACCTGTTTGATTAAGTGCTCAAGTGCATATATAACTTCTGAGCACATGAGGAGTCCTTTTAAGCATCGTCGACTGCTCATTTACTTTGAGGTATGTGTGAACTGGAGTTCTGTGATCACTGAAAGCGTTTTTGCTAAAAGACATACGTGGTCTTGCAATTCCTGCTACGCAACAAGTGTTTTCCACGCCATGCCTTGACATGACTTCTGAAAAAGTAATGCTGTTGACGTGGATGATGTGAATTTGACCCACTGATACATCCTGTGGGATTTCAATGCAAAGCTGATCTTCTTTTAAAAAAAATCAAGTTGCAGTGTCGATGCAAGAATAATCCTGAAGATTGAGTCCTTCTTCAAACCTAGACTTCAGGTATAGAAACATCACTGACTTTTCATGCTAGCCTGACAGTACCTGTGATATCCATTCTTCAGGATCCATTTCATAATTTCAGGTTGAATATTTTTTACCTTTTCTCTGTAAGAATGGCCTTAAGATGACACCATGGGTAAGCACTAGACAGAGGTGACTAACTCATTGCACAGAAGCTATCAAATGGAAATTGTCTTCAGTTAATTATCTTAAGGTGCTGAATTAAAAAATGGCATTTAAGTTTTTAATTTTCTCTTTGCTGTTTAATAAAAAAAAGTTAAGATTTAAAAATAAAAGCATTTGGTTCGCTTGAAGTTCCTGAATTCTCTATCCATTCCTTCATTATAGGCTGCTTATTACATGAGATGACCCCACGTTTCACTTGCACAGAAGGAGTAGTGATGGCTGTGGTATTCTCTGCTAATTCAGAAATTCATATTTCAAGTTTAACTTCAGTTAACTAGCAGAAAAAATGCCGTCTCTCAGATGTGTGGTAGTTCTTCGAGCTCTTACTGCTCAGAAATCTTGGCCTTATGCAAGAATGGATGTGCTATCATCACACTGCCTGTTCGTTTTTACTTTTGACATGCTTGATTCAACTAGGCTTTCTGTTTTATGGAAAAGGGATAATAATTCAGGTAATGTTTATAAGTTATTTGAAACTATGGTTTCCTACTTCAAGGTAAAGATGGTTTAAAATGTAGTTTCTGTAGTGATTATGATAAAATATTAAATCAGTAAGGTATTCCATATTGCAAATTATTCAAATTTGTAATCTTAATGTTCCAGAACCCTGGGGCTGCTGGTAAAGAGATTGGAGAAGGGTGGAAAAGCTGAACAAGAAAACCTTTTTCGTGAGAATGATTGTATTGTCAGGATTAATGATGGAGACCTTCGGAATAGGAGATTTGAACAGTAAGTGTTCTTACTACACATTATGTTGCATTATTTGATCTTTAACACTTGCAGTAATTTGAGGAAGATAAGAAAAAAATCTTTAAGCTTGCCTTTCTAATAAAAAAAAGATACACTAAGGGGCATTTGTGGTTTATATTTAGTCAGACTGAAAAAATTAAGGATAAGTATTGTTGCTGAAGTATATGCAATTCTCATTTGATTGGTTTTTGTACATCATAGATTTTTTTCTTGCATTGATAAACTGTGTATCCTGAAATTCCCATATGAATTTTGCTCTTATACTTGCAATGCACCCTGTTCAATATAAGTGGACGGCATATTTTTAACATTTTAAAAATATGTGTAGTTTTGTGTGTATGAGAACTGTAGGTACTACGTGCAGAAACTTCTTGGAGAAGTCTGAGAGATAAATATTTGCTCCTTTGTTATCTGGTCTTGGTAGAATCTCGAAATGGTGAATCAGAAAGACAAAGGACTTTTAAGAATGAAATTAGATTGTACTTCACACACAGATAATTGAAAAAAACCCTCAAAAAACCAGAAAAGAGGTATGCACAAAATGAGTAATTTCAAAGATGATAATATTGTTCTGAAATCCATAACACATTGAGGACCAAAGAAATATCATTTGTTCTGATCATTTTGTATTTAGTGTGTATTTGAAATGTGTTTTTAATTTCTTTGACTCTAACCTGAATTGGAACATAACTCTGTACCATATGGTTGAAAGCAGCTTGTCTCTGATTGTTCTATGGTTCTGAATCACAATTTGTAAAGTCTGTGAAGAGACTTGTTGACTTTGTATACTTTGGATCATGACCTAGAGCCCAATGTCTGTCTGTACAGAATTTGAGCATTTTTTCTGTACAGGACTGAGCATTTTTTGTTCCTATTTCTTAATGTTGTATTCTGAAAGAATACTGACTTACAAAAATTTAAGTGTAAACTAGACTAGTTGCAAGACTGCATATAATCACCAAATTATAGAATACATAGTTTTTTTATGAAGCATAATTTTCATTCTAATAATTCTGTTTTCTTTGTGTTTACTGTTATCACAATCATTGCAATTAGCAAAGTTCAAAACAAAAGGGCACTGCAGTCCTGCTATATAGAACTGTCTGCATTTCAAGAGTGTGGTTAAAATTTTCGCCTTTCTGAATTCAGTATTTGCTACATTAGCTGTTAAACATATTTAACCATTGTGTTGCCCTCAAGCAATAAACCTTAGCGAAAAGCAGACCAAATAGACTAGTGAACAGATTCAAGCTTTATGGTTTATGCTTCAGTGCAATATGTCTGTCAGCTCGTGTTGCTTAATTAACATTAGTAATTATGCTTATAATGCCTTGTAGCCTGCCAGTCCTAATTTGCTAATTTTCTGTTCATTTTAAAACCTAGAGCACAGCATATGTTTCGCCAAGCCATGCGTACGCCGTTCATTTGGTTCCACGTGGTCCCTGCGGCAAATAAAGAGCAGTACGAACAGTTGTCCCAAAGCGAGAAGAACACGTACTACTCCAGCCGGTTCAGCCCCGATTCCCAGTATGCTGATGGGAAAAGTATTAACAATTCTGGACTTCACACGTTACAAAGAATGTCTCGAGCGGGTAACCAGTCCGATCAGACAGACTCCTACTCGCAGCTACCTCATAGTGTGAATTCATCAGGGAAACCACCCTCTGGCCTGGTACCATCACCTCAGAAAGTTCTCACCTCCACTGCAAACAGTGGGTATAACACCAAAAAAATAGGGAAGAGGCTCAGTATACAGCTAAGAAAAGGTAAGGCACTAGTGCACTGCGGATATAGCGTGAGGGAGGTGTGTAGTGCGTGCCCGGTGCCACTGCGTTGGGCAGGATGGCTGACAGGAGCACGGGGGGTGCAATGGGTTGATTTTGGAAGCCAAGGCATTGAGTTGTCCTTGATAGCAGGCCCAGGAGTCCCACCCTGCATTCAGTGTGTGAAGTGTGTTTGCAAAAGGCCGTTTTGATGAGTGCTTCAACATTGTTTTCTGTCTCTCAGCTAATAAGGAAACGCAGTAAGTGCCTCAAATTCTGTTGGCCAAGACCCAGGGAGTGGTGAATTATTTAATATAAACAACTAAGCTAAAATGGCCCATATTCTGTACTTTGCAGTTATCATGGCTTTTTTAATTGAGTAACTCTTTCTGCCTTTACATTTTAAAGACCGTTTTTGATCCAGTTGGTAAATTGAACTTTCTAATTTCCGGTTAAATCTTTTCTTTATTCCACTGAGATGCGAAAACCTTTGGTTTAAATGTAATGTGATATTTCCTATCTTGGCCCTTATGCTAATGTAATTTGAATGGGAATAAGAGACTATTTAAAGTGGTTTGTGCTTATCTCAGCATCAGTGTTATATGTGCACATGTAGATGCGTTGGTACATCTGTGGAATTTTTATGATGTGAGAAAAATTGGTATTTTTGTGTAGTTACCATCTAGATGTTTTTAAGACACTTTGAACTATAATAAAAAGATATTTAGATGCAAGTATTTTTAGTGCTTGGGAAAAGATTTTTGTAAAGGATTATAGATACTGTAAACTTTATGATATTAAAGTGAGCATGCTTAATGTTAGATATAATTTGGTCTTCAGCAGCAAGAATAGGGTTTACATTACACAGCAAAAAGTTTACCCATATGACAGTACTCTCCATGAACTCGGATATATTCCCCTTAGGATATTATAAGTGCTAATGTTAATAACATTTATTAATTAATGTTTTTATTGAAAGCCATTGAAGGCAATGCATCAAATGGTAGAGATTTTACAGTTTTACAGGTACCAGGCTACTTGTCAAATTATCATTCTGCTTTCCTTTCTTTGAACTTCACATGAACCACCAGATTGCTTCTTTCTGGTTGCTGAATTTTAAGCTCTACAAACTTGGATGACATAAGGTTGAGTTGACAGTTTGCTTCTGTTGTTGATGCTCCTTCAAGAATTTCTTTAGGCCATCAGCTCAGATCAGCTTTCTTGGAAAAACTTATTGTTACTGGTTGAGTAAGGAATCAGTGTGCTTACAGATATACCCTCAGTCACTACAGTGATTTTTACCCTTTTTTTCTGTGTCTGTGGAAGCCTGTAGAAATATTACTCGGATAGCACATTAAAGAATTCATAGCCAGGAGTAGAAATAAGCCTTTCATATAATTTAAAAGCACCAAAAATGAATATAGAATATGGGACCACAATGTTTTTGCATGAAACAAATACGGTGTTATAGCTGCTCATAAGATACAAGAATATAATTTTGGTGTGTTATGGATTTTTCAGCTGTGATATGTTGTTGTATTTTGGTCATCTTGCACTGGATACTGTTTCATAAATACTCCCCCCAAGGGCTATAACATAATTTATCCTTGCTGGCACCAGTATATTGGATGAGTTTGGAGTAAAGGAGGTGCATGTTGATGAAAAATGATCGTTGAGATACTTTAACATCTAGTTCACACCAGAGAAGTTTGATGGCTTTTACACTAGTAAAAGCTTTGCAATCCATATCTAGAATATATTTCAGAAGTGAAGGGAGTATTTTTTCCTAACAGTTTGCTTATTTGAGAATACTGTTTATGATGAAATGGCACCTATCTCAGATTATAGGCAGAGATAGGAACTGTGTTTTATGCACAGCAAAATTAAAGAAAAATGTGCATAAGGAAGGATGTATTTTTATCATAACTGTCTTTCATTTGTTAATATCCAGTGTAGAAAGAGGCATGCCCTCCCATTTTGGCTTTCATTTGGTCACTCTTGAGAACGTACGTGTGGAGCAACAATGCAGTAAAACACTTTGAGATGCCTCCAAGTAGTTTGTTGTAAATATGAGCGCAGTAGGGATGTTGATTGTCTTGATGATTATTTCTAATGAAAGATGTTAGAATAATACAGGCTTTGTAGATATTTAACAAATGTGCGTATTTGTAGCTGACAGGCAGCAGTCGTTTCACCAATCACTATCATTACTTTAAAAACTGCATTAAGGCATACAAGCATGCAAGGTGTTGTCTTTAAATTCACTTTTGATTTAGCCTGTGCATTCTGATTACAGCTGTAGTACATGAGAATTGATTCATTTTCAATACAGACAGACCTTCTTTATTACATCTGTGTTTCTTTATATCGCATGAGCTTTATTATATAGGATAACATGCTAAGATAACCCTACAGCATGTGTTTCTGTAATTATGATTTCTTAATATTTATTGCTGTTTTGGCATTTTAAAATAACCTGAACTTTCATAGGATTTAGCTGTTTAATAAAGTCAGAAGAGAAGGTCAGTCATATGTTTCAGTCAATGCAGAATGTTTGTTGGCTTTTCTAAATGAAAATGGATATCTGTTTATCTTGCCTTAAAGGTCAGGGCCTGAACTTTTAGCATATAGATGTAGGGGTTATTGCTGATATTCTAATGCCATTAAGGCTGTATAACAGTCTAGCTTAATAGCTTACACAAATTAAGATAGTGCAAGACATGACAGTGAGCCTGTGTTTATATATATTTTGGTGTAAACTGATACACAGGAAGTATAAATAAATAAAAATAGTTCTTTGCAGCTAACGAATAAAGAAAAAAGACCAAAGATTTAACACCCAGAGTGTTAGGACAAACTTTGACCTCATATACACCAGGACACTCCCAGAGTCTTTCTTCTTTGGTTACAAGGCTTCCAGGCAATGCAACTGAGAGGAATTTAGTCCAACCCTTATAAATAATGAATAAGCAATTATACAGCAAATGAGTCTAAGGCTCAGCCTTTGAGCACTTAGTAACTCACAGCATTTAGCCTGATACTCACTAAAGCATTTAAAAGACTTCTTTCCGTTGGACATTGTGTTACTCAGATTTCATGTATACTGGTTTTGACACTGATGTACTAAGACAAGCCTAAAGTACTCAATTTGTAAATTAACTTCATCTTACCTGATTGGCCTTAAGTACAATGCTCATTGCATCATCTAATTTCTATCTATAACATATTTGTCTAGATCAATAAAATATCTAATTCTTGAAGTAAAATATCAAATCTGAGCTCACATTTTTTTCAGTTGGTCCTAGTTCTACCAAATGTTTTACTAAATATTTGTGTGAGGTATTCGGTGGATCAGGACTTCAGTCCACACCTCCCCGCTTTCAGAGGGTGACTTAGCAACTGAGCATGGGAGCTGTGATCATCTCTTCCTTTTTGGCCCAAAGAATATTTCTCTCCTGCAAACCAGTATAGCTTCCAGGGAAAGAAAAGAGTGACAGAGCTGTAGGATACTTTACAGCAGGAAAGCTGTAGCAGTTACCAAGTTCATCACAGAAAGGACATAGCATCTGTGTTCTGGGAAATGATGAGTCCTGAAATGAAGAAGGCACCTCTGCACACTGCAACAAAGAAAAATGCCTGAATTGTAGATTTGAGCAGGACTACAAGATTCTTTGCTCTTCAGAATTTCTTATTGGGTTTCTGTTTGGCTTGCTGGCTTTCTATGGTTAGTAATGCTCTTACGTACAGAGACGATCTGAAGCACTGCAAGTCCCACTAGGTGACTGGGCATTCAGTGCTATAACGTGGTGACATTCATCCCTGCTGTGCCCGAATTCCTTTCTGCAAGAAGTCGTTAGAGACAAAAATAAGATGCCATGGATAGTTTGGAAGTAAATTAATTTAAAATTGCATCATGTTTGCTCTGGAGTAGGGCACATCTATGGGCAATTACTAGTTTTACTTGGGTTTATATAGCACAATATACAAGAGAGGACCCTGAACTTGTCTGTAAGATATCCTGCATCATGTATCTGAAGTGTACAGATTTACATGCATTTTTCATCATACTCTCCTGTTTTCCCCACACAGTTTCTTGAGCCAGACTTTGAACTGACGTTTTAAATTTTTGTTTAAAATTGCTTTTGAAGTGATATGTTCTCTTAGAATTCCTGTTCAGATGCAGTAAGGGTGTTTGTCACTTTTGAAATGAAGCATGTAGATTCCTGAATTACCTCTATGACCTTAGGAAATGAGATTCAAAAATGAGGCAAATAATTTTGGGTATTATTAGTCACTGAAGAATCATAAAGTGCATCAAGTTTCATCTTTCCATTTTTTAAAACCACTTCTGATCACTATTAGCAGGCAGTAGCAAAAAGGGAAAAGAATGTTTCTATTAGGTTGATCAAAGATCTTCCTGAGAAGTCGGAGCTTTGCTTGGAGAAAAAACCACACTTTTGATTTATCAAAGAAGCCTAAGAATTTGAATTACACAAACTAGTGGGTAATTTTTAAATGTTATTATTGCTCGGTGTAATTTGATCGTTGAGATGACAGCTCTAGAGGCAGGAAAATGTTTTCTACCCTTTCTAAAATCTACCCTTTTAAAAATCTTTAAGAAATTGAAGTGGGCATAGCTGAAATAACCTAAACATTGCAAAACGAAGTTTTGTGTAGGATGACTCCTGTGTTTTCAAAACTATGGAAATTTCTTCTGTTTTCTATTCATGTTGTGGTTCTGCCTGTATGTGTGTCCAGTCTCTCCTGTATTATTAGTATAAACGAGAAATATAAATGAGAAGCTTACAGTGTGTTTGCACAGTTACCTCATTATTATAATGCAGTTTTACAACCTAAGAACTGAAAACACTTTAGCAGCAGGAAGATATTAAGATCTTATATGCGTTTCTATCAGCAGGAGAATGGAAATTCGTGGAGTAGAGATAACTAAATCAGCTGTGTGTATAAAAAGAAAAAAAAATTAAAATCAGTTCAGTCGCAGAAGTCGTATTTATTTTTGGCCTCGGTTGGATGTATCCATTTATTTCCCAGTCTTGTGAACATCTAATTTATATATAAGCACAGGAGCTTATGAAGCTGTATCCTACAGCTAAGAGCAGATATGGTGCATGAATAGCAGATTGAATGAGAGAAAAGGTAAAAGGAAAATAACACCCAAAAGCTGCCTCATGCAAAGCTGCACAGAGCACCATAGTAAAACACAGCCCACAGTTGAGGGCCCTTCTTTCCACAGAAACAAGTAATTAGAATTTTCTTCTGCTAATTTCTGGGCTCAGTGTGGATTTGTGGTATTCTGCAGGCTTTGGTAAAGGCTTTCTGGAGATTTGACAGCAGAAAATGCCACAGTCCAAATTTATATCCTATATGCATTTGTAATGTGAACGTTTCAACTTCTGTTTTTTCCGTGAGGGTTTGAAGTGGAGTGTGTGAACCAGACATCTGTAATGATGCTGTAATCAGGCTATGGGGATTAAGCTTATTAATAATGAAATATTGTCCTGGGAGTGTGTTCTTGTTCAGATATTACTTTAGAAATTTTAGCAGACAAAACCCATACTGAAAGAGCAATATTCAACACAGATCCTTATAATGAGAAAAAGATAAATTCCATAAAAATGTGAGATGTGCCTTAAAAAATCCTTATACAGATCATCTTCTATGTTGCTGGGAGTTAAAGGGCTCTGTGAATGTTTGAAGCGTCATTAAAATTGTGAGGTCTCCTAAGTAAAAAATGGATGTTATGAGATCTAATATCTTTTTTTTTCTTCTCTGTGTAACAGCACTGATAAATTTTATATTGGCCTGAAAGTGGATGAAGACTTTCAAATTCAAATGTCAGCTATCTCAAATGCTGCAGAAGGAAGGGAAGTTGTGTCATGGTAGTTAGCCTAGAGGAATTGATCCAAATTTCCTGAACAATAAGAACTACATGCCCTTGCTGTGTATACAGGAGCACTTAGTTATGTTCTAGATGAAGATTTTAAAAGGTTGTATCACGCCCAGCCCTGTCACTTGTGTCAGTTTACTTCTTAACATGATTAACATCTTGTTAATAAAATGTACTGTACTAAATTGTAATCAAATATAATTGTGCAGATTTTAGAAACCCTTAGGTAGACTAATGGTGACTATGTTTGAATTCTGTTTTCTTTTCGTGTGTGAATATTAACCTGCTCAACAAAAAAGTAGACTTAACAAATGAACATGATGAACAGTAAGACAGAAATTAATTCAGGCTTTAACACTACAGTGAGTTGACCCTGGATGGACACCAGGTGCCTACCAAGCAGCTCTATCACTCACCATCCTCAGCTGAACAAGGGAGGGAAAATATAGCAAAAATCTTGTGACTCAAGATAAGAACAGGGAGGATCACTCACCAATTACTGTCACAGGCAAAACAGACTTCACTTGGGGAAACTAATTTAATTTATTGCCAATCAAATCACAGTAGGGTAGTGAGAAATAAAACCAAGTTTTAAAACACCTTCCCTCCACCCCTCACTTCTTCCCACGAATTGTCTACCTCCTCTCCCCAGAGGCACAGGAGGATGGAGAATGGGGTCTGCAGTCAGGTCATCACACATTGTCTCTGCCACTCCTTTGTCCTCACAGGGAGGACTCCTCACAGTCTTCCCCTGCTGCAGGGTGGGGTCCTTCCCACAGGAGACAGTCCTTCACCAATGTCTCCAGCATGGGTCGTTTCCACAGGCTGCAGTTCTTCAAGAACTGTTCCAGTGTAGGTCCCTCCCATGGGGTGCAGCCCTTCAGGAACAGGATCCTTCTGTGTGGGTCCTCCACGAGGTCACAGGTCCCATCAGCAAACCTGTTCCAGCATGGGCTCCTCTCCATGGGGCCACAATTCTTGCCAGGAGCCTCCTCCATGTTGGGCTTCTAACAGGTCACAGCCTCCTTCAGACATCCTCCTCCTCTGGTGTGTGGGGTCCTCAACAAGCTGCAGGTGGATTTCTGCTACGCTGTGGAGCTCCATGGGCTGCAGGGTGACAACCTGCTTCACCATGGGCTTCAGGGAAATCTCTGCTCTGGAACCTGGACCACCTCCTCCCCTTCATTCTGCACTGATCTTGGGACCTGCAGAGCTCTTTTTCTCACTCCTCTCTCTGGCAGTTGTTGTGCAGTTGTTTTTTTTCCCTTTCTTAAATACGTTACCACCTGAGATGTATCAAATGCAAATTGTAGGTGCTGCCACTCTGTTGGGATGCTCTCTGCTGAATGGCCATCTGGTTTCATGCTAGATAAAGTGTCCTGAATAGAGTTGATGTGCAATGCTGGCGAGGCAGGGAGAGTGACAGTTTTCAACCTGTAGTGTCAGGGGTTGTTGATAACACTGCACAGGTTGCACCAAAGAGAGGATCACGAATGAGCTTTCTGCATAGTGGGAAAGGTTTCTGTTTGCCCTCTCAGCCTGTGAATTCCAGAGCTCATGGTACCCTGCAATAACCAGTTGTGGACATAATTTCTCTTAAATACAAGTCTCATATGCCATATTGACTGGACACCCTCTCTGAATTTCTCCAGGTCATCTTAAACGCCTCTGTTTTACTTCAGTCTGTCTTAGCCAAGTGTAGTCAGTCACCTGGATGTACAGCAGGACATCTCAGCAGAAGTGGCAGCCTGGTTTGCTCCCTGCCTGCCCAACAAACAGTGGGGTGGAACCGAGCGAGAGCTGGGGTGAAGCCCTGGGGTAGAGGAGCTGTTGAAAGAAAACAGACTGAGGTCCTTCAGAGCAGAAGAAGTGAGACCACTGAGCTCCAGTTCTGTCACCTGCCAGTGTCCATAAGTAGCTGACAAAGCCCCATGGCCAGCAGCATTGGCTGACTGTGGCTGTTGAAAGTGCTGCAAAAGAGAAAGAAAGGATCATTGATGAGATCCAGATTGACAAGGGGGAAGACAGTGATAGGATATCAGATATGCTTTTGTTCTGATTCCTTGTCACTTAGCTTATCTGAAATAGAAAGTCGAAAATATGGCAATGACTTGGAAATCAGAACAGCAAGTTGCAGGGAGGGCCTGCTGAGCCACCTGTGCCCAGATTCAGTGCTTCAGTTATAGCCTCCTTATAGATGCCTTTTGTTTTCTTTTTTTTTTTTGCCATGCAGTAATTCTTACATCTTACATCTATTTTCATGGATTGCATCAGTGAGGTATACATACATCCTACTCAGTAAAAATAATATGTAATACAAAATGTGCATTTTAACTAGCAGTGTACATTCCTTATGCAGGTACAGAAGGCTTGGGATTTAGCATTACTTCAAGAGATGTCCCAATTGGTGGCTCTGCTCCAATTTATGTGAAAAACATCCTTCCAAGAGGTGCAGCTATTCAAGATGGGAGACTAAAAGCTGGAGACCGATTAATTGAGGTAAGGAAATGTTACATGTTGTTTGTTTGTGTTTTGACATGTACCCACACACTACTTCGCTTCCAAAGCTTATACATTTTATGTTATAGGAAAATATTTCCCTCTTTTTCCCTTTTTTTTTTTTTTTCTTTATCTTTTTTAGGTAAGAGATCAATGCTGGGCATTTTCAGTACATAACCGTTTAAAGAGCTGCACCCGGGCATACAATAAAAACATGAGTTTACATGTCCTTATGTGAATATAGTGTCATAGTCTTGCATTGCTCTTTAGGAATGAATCAAAGCAAAGTGGTTGTTACCTAGTAAGTACAATTAAATCAGCATGGAGTGTCAGACCAGAAATTATCAAAGATATTGCCAATACCCTGAAAAGGTTTAGTGAATTAACTGAAAGGGATGTAGGAGGAGGGCAGTCCTACAGAGAATCAAGGCCACTTCTGTCCTGAAGGAAGGATGTCCTCAAGGGAACGAAATTTCTCTTAGATAGGTGCACCGCAGAGCTCTTTCTGCAAATCTAGCTGGAGAGATACAAGATGTTACCACCCACAGCTCTTCATTACTGTCCCTAAGCCAAATGACGCTGGAGGTACTGCTGAGCCTGTAACTACCTCTCAGTGCCCTAACTTCACTTTACTGCAAAATTGACCAAGTCAGCTTGAATTGTTGCTGGAGGATAGCCCTCTGTAATTACTGTAATTCAAGGTAACCCAGATGACTTGGGTAGAAGGGGATTGAGAAGCATTTAAGATGACAGCTATGGCATCTCAACAGTGTGAGCTATGATCTCTTACAAGGGGAAGGAAAAAGATGGGTTTGCTGACTCCTGAGCACCATGCTCACTTGCTTAGCACCGTTAGTTGATTTGCCTTCATTTACAGAATGTTTCTGAACAGGCAAGCCTGAGATTACTTGGTCTTTCTCTGACTTCTGCCTTGCTGATGTTAGCTCATAGAGTGGGGAATTCTGCATGTATCCCATACCTGTCTGTACTGATAAGTGACATGTGGAGGCCAATGGATTGGACTGCTGAATAGAGGCAAGATAAAGAGTAGCTACCCCAAAGTTATTTGGGGAAAAAATTGCTTTCTACCGTTGTCACAATTCATTGTGCAAGATGTATTTGGAAGGTAGGTATAACACCAAGGCATGTGGAAACAGGACCAGTTTTGGATCATAAATTGATTTTGCCGACAGATTTTTGTGCAGGAATTCTTGTAAGAAATCCTGGTAGATGGGATTAGTTGGCCTTGGAGTACACTGTTGCTGCTGAAAAGGAGTGAAGTATAGCTGTCTGGCTTGTTATTTTTATTTGTATGGGAAGGATGACCATTTAATTAGTTCTATTAAGTGAAAGCTGTAATGTGAGCTAATAAGCAGGTTGCTCCAGTGAGGGTTTTTTAATACTGTCCCTTGTGATTCACACGACTTTTTGCTATTAATTTCTGCTGGTTTTCCTGCTTTGGAGTCTTACCAGCTTCTAACACTTTTTTTTTTTTTTTTGTCACAGGTAAATGGAGTTGACTTGACAGGCAAAACTCAAGAAGAAGTTGTGTCCTTGCTGCGAAGTACCAAGATGGGAGGGACTGTTGGCCTTTTGATTTTTCGACAGGAAGAAACATTCCATCCAAGGGAACTGGTGCGTAAAATAGAGAGCAGCTAAGAGATGTAGATGAGTATGAGCAAATGATTTGATCTTGTCACCTGCTAGTAAACATACCTGGCCAGCACTGAATACAAGGAAAAGAAAAAAAAGCTATTTTGTTTTATTTAAAATCTTTTACATGCATGTTTTATATTTTCTTCAAGATCTGCTATTGGGATTAAGGATTTTTTGGTACTGTATAAGTGAGAGCTTTATTTTGAGTGAAAATGTTTATAGAAGAAAGTATTGCATAGACTTTATTTGGATGCATGCAGACAAGTAGTTTATTTCATATCTTTCATAAGGACAAATCTGTGTTTGAAAGCCTGCCATTTATCCCACTACCTGCTCACTAATATGTTTTAGAGCATATAATATTATTCCAAAACAGGATATGTAAATACTTTTCTATCCAAAAATCAAAGATATAAGAAATAGTAGCCTTTATTGAATATAAATGCAATCTCTGTTGAATGGAAACCCTGCAGTTATTGATTTAGCAGGGCAATTCAGAAGATGTTTCTGAGAAATTTACATTAAATGGAAATAAAATGATGTTTCATACTGTCCCTGCTCCACTTGCATAGCGTATACAGATATTTCTCTGATAATTATTCAAGATAATTTCTGTTATGAAAAGATAGACTGTAATGTAGCAGTCTTACTTTGTTCTGTGCTCAATTAAACTGCTGAACTTATTTATTATTTGTGTAATTGTAGCTATATATAGCTCTAAAAATAACTTATTTGTCTGCATTATTGTGAGAAGATAGACAAATATAAGTATGATGAATTAATTGCTTAATTTTTCTATTGGATTTGTGTTATTTTGAATGCAAAGGGACTGAGTTTTTGTTTGGCCATTTCAAGACATTTAACATTAGCCTTTTACTTTTCAAAACTACGATTAAACCAAGGAAGTCAAAGTGGCAGGGAAGGTTGCAAATGAACCTCACTTTTACCTTAATATTCTGGGAACATGACTTCAAGTGCTGAAGTGAAAGCTGTCATAAAATGAAGAGAAATAAACAATTTGAGATCCCATTATGCCCTACTTATCACTGGAACGCTGAAAGCCATCTGTTTATAAGTTCCTATGTTGTAATTTTCACAGTATTGCTACCTTACATAAAGGTGACTGAAAATGCTTTTTGAGTTTTCTAAATAAACTTAGAAGTAAGAAAATGTCTTAATTTTGTGTATATTATTTCTGTGGTAAAATGAGGAAGTTTTAATGCATATTTTGACACAAGATTTTGTTTAAATAATTGTAAGCAAAGATACAATGTGAGTAACACAGAGATTTAATAGCAATACTTGAATTAGTTTTAAAATAACAGCAAATCAGCCCCTTTAAATGAGTTCAAGCTCAGTAGCCTCCCTGCTGCGGCTCAGGCAATACTCCCTCAAATATTTTGGCAAAGACCAGCATACGGAAGGCAGTCATGGCTAAGTCAGGTAGTAGGTGGGCTTTGTGCTATGTAATCAGAGATCAGATCTGAACTGGTGTGTTCTTCTGTAGCTCCAGTTGAACAAATGATGCTGTGAGGATCTGACAGTACATGTGTGTGATGATCCTCCATTACATAAGGACTTGTTTGCTTGCACTGACATGAAGGACTCGTAGGCATGCACTGCTGGCTGCTGTCAAAGAGCGGCAGCACAATTGCTGGGGAAGGTGTTGAACTGAAACTCATCATAAGGGCTGTTCTTTATTCTCTGGTAAGAAATGATCCTAAAGGAAAAAAACAGAAGAAGTCTTTTCAACCAGCTCCTCTCATGGACTTTTACTAGCTTTGGGGAAAAAAAAAATAAAAAATTGAAGTAGGGAGGGGAATGATCTGAAGTCATGTCAGTTCATCTTTTTCACGTGCAAACCTTCTTTGACCACCAAGGAACAATTTGTCTTTGCATCCTTCCAATTCTGTCATATATTCTACATTCATGTGCTTTAAATAGTAACTGAATGAGATGTGTCTCAGAAATCATATGTTTAAAATCATGTTATTTGAAGTTATCCATCTCATAAAGGGCAGGACTTGCTGTTGCCTGCTGAGGAGTGCTCAATATTAACACCACTTTATATTTACCAGCATTTGTACAGATAGCAATCCCAAAAAAAGTTTTGAGTTATGGCTTGGTGAATGACTTTTGAAAACAAGTTAAGTGCCTTTTGAGTTTCTTTTTAAGTAAAATGAAGATAATAAACTTAGGAAAGTTGTGGAGTTTAATGTCTTTGATATATGTTGCCATTATTGTCTGAAAGAGACCTACAAGAATGTGTAGTTGTAGCTAAAACTTATGTGATTGTTAAGCTGAGCCCATTTGGGTTATTATGGGATAAGGTCAGGGAGTATGTGCATGTGATTATCCAGTGCAGCAGATCATGGTAAAAGTGAGTAAAATATGAGAGCAGGGAATAAAATCAAATTGGCAGAAGTCAGCTTTTCTAACCAGTGAGGTCTGGAAGAATGATTATGTTTTGTCAGAATACCACAGTTTATTGCTTCCACAGTTACCTAATGCCAGGTAGGTAATCTGTTAGGGCTTGTCCAAGTTAATGTGAGGTAGAGGCACATTGTCACTTAAAAATATTCCTTCCCTGGTCCCTCCCTTCATGGTGAGGATTACTCTGATTAAATAGAGCTCCTGTAGCACAGTGGTTACCTCACATAACTTGTGAAGCATTTTCTTAGAGCTGCTACTGACTATGGCAATCATCTGAAGGATTGGCTTGGGTTATTTAGCTTTAGAGCTATATTCTTAGTATCAACAGAGACTAGCTGACAGAGTTAATCTCCAGTGCCCTACAAGTTAATATGCCTCATGGTACATATATGTCCTTTACATGTTTCTGGTAGTTGTCTCCTTCATCATTTTTTCCTTACTGGCTGTTGGCTTCAGGTTGAAGCTGACTGGATGTTTGTGTTACTGGTTAGCCACTACGCTTTTGTGCTTTATGATTTGAATCTCCTTCAAAACAGCCTAAAGCAAAAATGTCCAGTAAACCCCAGCATTTCATTGTGTCCCAGCTGAATGAAAACAGATAGCTGGTTAGCTCAAAAGTGATCAGCCAGCCAGCCAGCAGCAAGGTGTCTCCTGAGTGTTCCTTATGTGTGTTTCCAGAATTGTTTGAGGGATGCATGTTGCAATGATGTGTGTCTGCCTTATGTGTCCTGGGACACAGGTGAGGAATGGAAAGTATAGGAGTGTCCCATCTATGGTGAACTGAAAGAACCCTCCTGTCCTGGGCTATCCAGCGCTGTAGTTCGGGTTCATCCAAACGTGGTCAAAAGGGGAATCCCTTGCTAAAATGAGAATGGATGTTTTAAAAAATAGGTACTCTTTAAAAATATTTGGAAGGGTTCATCTGGACTGCTGAGGTCATTCTTTGAAAACTTTGAAGCAGAAGGGAAAGGCCAGGGAAGAGCATCCCTGAATGAGAACATTCCACAAGCCAGAAAATGGTGCAAGCAGTTGTGGTTCTTCCTTGTCCTGATAATCACCTCCCCCATAACCCAATAAAGTCAGGTGCACTACCACAAGATCACTGGAGTTATTTGTGTTCACCTCATTTTTAGTGCTTGTTTAGACAATTTTCAGTCAGGGTTGTGACAAACACCCTTCATTTTTTCACTACTACTTCACATCAGAATTAGAGGCTCTTTGTTTATCCCCTTGCTGATAGATAGTATATGTCATATGTAGTCGTGTTCTTATTTATTTTTTTTACTTCCTTTAGAATGCAGAACAAAGCCAGTCACAAATTCCAAAGGAAACGGTAAGAGCTTTGTCTTTTCCATATTGGAAGACTCCCAAATGTTTTTAACTTGATATGGCACTTCTCCGTCAAAGTTTTACAGATCCTTCTTTCACCTTATATACTGTAGATGGCTCTCTGTAGCTTTAAATTTTAAGTGCATTTTTAATGTAATTTCAAATACTGTTTAAAAATTAAATACAATTCAGTTATTATATATGTTCAGGTGCTATTTGAAATTACGTCTTTTATATACAGCCGAAGACCTAAAGTTAAATGATAAGAGTAGACTGTTAGCTTGGGTTACATATTGAAACTAATTGTTTTAATTATGATTATATGACTGAAATAAGAGATACAAACACAGAAATTAGGCAGATAAGGTCTAAGTTTTAATTGTATCCTCATAACAAACCAGTGTTAGTTATTTTTAAGAAACTGTGGGGAAATAGTATCAACTTTAGCCTCGTGAAGGTTGAAACTGGTCTGTATGTGATGTGTCAGCGAGGCTCTAGACTGAGGTTGTATACTGTGTATATACCTCACTTTTAGAACAGGATCAGAATACACAATATTCTATTACATATAAAAAGTTTTTCTAAAATAAAAGGTTCATTTTATTAAATACTAACAGAGAATATAACAATAATATATTACCTTAAAGGTGCACTGTATTTTAGTTAAAAATGTACTTCAAGAAGCTCAATTCAGTTAGGTACACACTTAAAAATTAAATAAGAAATTAGATTATGGAGAAATTGAGAGAGTTCATGTGGGGATGTGGAATTATTTAAGCTGCAGAAAAACAGAAAGAGCTTGTCCAATGGCTTCAGAATGCCCTACCAGCTATGGTGACATGGTGTCTGGGTTAAAAAGAAAGTCAGGACTAAGTGAATAGATGTAAGAGCCATCTCAGTGAGACACTCAAGGGTACATTGGCTGATACTATTATTTTTTCAGGCCAGTGGAATGTAGCTGTTAAAATGGGCATTTGAGTTGAATGTAGCAATATTCACTTTTATCCTTCCCGGCTTTTGGTGTCCTCCTAGCTGTGAAACATGGGTGTAGCATTGTTTCAGACATGCCTTGCAGTATCTTTTTAGCATCTCATTAGAGTACAGTATGTTTTTATCTTCATGTGGTTTCATACCACATACTGCTGATATGCAAGGAGATCAAAGATCAAAGCCCAGGATAGTATTTGTGGCTGTAATTGAATACCATTGAGAATAATGTGTGGGTGTGGCCTTATAAAAGTGTCCTGGTTTTAGGAGTTGAAATTCTGCCCCAATAGCTCATTAAGATAAGGCAGATTTCCTACAAGGTGTTTATAGAAATCAGTTGCTTATCTCTTGCAAAGTTAATGTTTTGGAGCAAATTCAATGGTGATACCCTTTCTCTGGCATTCTTGGAACCAGCACCCTGACCCGTCCAAGGAAAGACCAAAAGAAAATAGGTGTTTCTCATTTGTTCTCTTTACATGTGAGCTAAAAATTGCTTGTTAACCAGGAGACTATGCAGGACAGACAGATAGTTTATGAGTAGCTGGGGATTTCTGAAGAAAACAGCCAGAAAACCCTTGCAAGCCTTGGAAGTATGGAAATGAGCTGGAAAACATATGAAGACGTGGTTACTGAGGGAATGAAGCTAGAAATCTGGTCACCATAAAAAAAAATTGCCTAAAGTCTTGTGTTTTTCATTCATTAGGGGTTGGGATTCTTTTGTTGTTTATTTGAAGGCTCAGAACAACAATGATTGATAGTAGGAACACTAGGTCTCTTTATATTGCCTACTCCAGTGTGGGAATAAAAAATGGACTAAATGTGAAAGGTGTCAGTGGGTATTTATAATTCACAATGCTTTTACACTTACCACCCTTTTTCTAATCTTCTTTGCATTGGATAACTGTGATGCTCCAGTTCTACAGAACTAATTTTCCTCAGCTGCACATTAATAATACAGTTACACATTTTTTATTCTTATTTTTGAAAGTATTTTTCATTGCTTTCCTTTTTTCTCTTTGGTTCTGCCTCAATACCTATTTATTTCTCCTCTACTTTTCAGGTTTTTGAGATTTCTAATCTTGCAATTTCTATTTCTGTGCCTGCTCTGATCTTTGTGCTGTTAGTTGTGAGGTTTTAGACTCCAAGTGTCAAGGACTTGATAGTAGAAAGCAAAGCAAAAAAACTCTCAACAAAAAAACATGATGAAAGCAGTGAAGCTACAGAAATGAGAGAGGTGAAATGCAAGTCTGTTTTTAACTTAAAGACAAAATGATTGTGTGGTATTTTTGTTGTTTATGGCTTTGTGGGGAAATAGAAGAAAAGTGAACCTTTGAAATTAAAAAAGGAAAAGGAAAAAAAAACCCAACCTTGAAAGTGGAAGGCCTGAAATAAAATCTCAAAATATCAAACCTAATTTATCAACAAATTTTCAACATTCAGGGGTTACCTTCATGTAACTGTTACTTTGAAATGGTTTACATTAATGTTGTGGAACTAGGATGCAGTTGTTATTCCTCATAGATGTAATTAATGAAAACCTTGAAGATTAGTTTTTTTCTTGATTTGTGTCCTGAAATCTTTGGCAGAGTTACTTCTTGCAACCCATACAGAAAGCATGTAACTTCATATTTTGCATGCCATCACAGAATGCAGATTTTTATATTCTCAGTCTTGAACTTCCATACGAAGAGATTTTGTAGTTTGCTGAACTCACAGAATTCAAGCTTTTCTCTCCAGCATCTTCAGCTTCTATTCAGTAACTGTGCCCTGGTGAAAACAGGACTGCTGTTTTTGCCTTCTATTTTGCCTGTGAACAGAGCTGGCATGCTGTCTGCTTATGAAGCAAGGAAATCTCCTGTATCTTGGTTGAAAGATTTTTTCACCCAGCCATGAGTTTGTGCCATTTGTGTAGCTGATGACAGCATGGAACAGATGCACCTATTTCTAAATGTGGTGATTATTTGGAATGTAGGAAATTGACCGTAATATGAAAACTAGTAATTTATCATTATTACATTTCTGTTTCTAAGCATAATTATCTTAATCTGGTTACAGTGCATTGAAATGAACTGTTAATTATGCTATGTAAAACATCTGCCAATTAATTTTTGCTCATACTCTTTGAAAGTCAATAGTGTTTCAGCAATATTTTTCTTTTACAATTATCATTCACTGTTTGTTTTGTGAATTCAGAACCAGCAAGTTAACTTTCATGTAAGCAGAATACTAGAAAAATAATAATTATCATATAAGCGTTTTCTAGGCAGTGTTGTCTATTGATGAAAGGTGATTCAAAGTTAGGATTCAGGACAGATTTCATGATTGTTGCACTCAGCAGCATGGGAAAGCTTCAGTTTTCTGTTCTCATTTGTTTTTCTGTCAAATTGCTGTAAGTGAGCAGAATGTTATGTATTTTAGTGAGTGCAGGATTCGTAACAGTGGCATAACAGGAGTGGTTGGTGTGTTGGAACAATATATATAAATATTTAGCAGTCCTGATAGAAATTGCAAATGGCATTGCTTTTTATTTTCTTCTCAACTTGAACATTTGATATTCCTGTTATTATCTAGATTTCATTTTGATCACCATGTTTTTTCAGATCCAGTTGTTGTTCTTGCCATATACTTTGTGTGGGATTCTGAGTAAATTAACTAGCTACACTTTTTTTTGCAAGAATTCATTACCTATAGGAATCGGGTGATACTGGTCAGAGGCATTTTGTAAGGACTAATACATGGTTATTTTGTTTGTAACTTTTCATGTTTGAATATGAGAGATAATATTCACAAATGCCTAGAAATACATGATTTGGGTTGATTAATGCAATGGAAAATTCTTGGGGAAAAAACTACAGTCATTGTTAAGCTTTAGGAGGGTGGTATTCTGAGTGCACATGTTTATCTTTTACTCAAAAGCTGTTTGCATTACTTCAAGATACCTAGTCACTGGAGATGTATCCATAGATATTTTTCAAAAGCTGTAAGTTAAGTTTCCACTATTTTCTATTTAGCACTTACATAGAACTTCAGCTTTTATAGCAGCTTTATGTCATTCAGTTGATGCAACTCTTCCTTCACACACAACCTCCTTTGAAAAAGAGTTAAAAGCTTCATCAATTTCCAATGCTGCAAGAAGTGATCCAAATGTCTAAAAATTGAGCCGAGATCATACATTGACTAATATCAGACTCACCAGAAGTAGTTCTGGTATCATTAGGTACAGAATTATTTTACTGAAAGAGGAGAGATTTGACTGATGTTTAAGCTGATGCTGTTATTTCCTCCACAGTGTTTAGGAGTGCTGCAGATATATTTTTGTACCTTTTTATCCTCTAATGGTGTGAGGCACAAGGGTGATTGCAATGTTTTAAAAGCCTTTTTTAGTGCTATTTTGAGTGGTTTCAGATAATATTTTTGAGAAAATCATGACATAGGAAACAGATCATTGGCCACATGAAAGAAATAGGTAGTGAATGTGTGATTTTCTGCAGGCTACTGTTGTGGTTTCAGTCTTTTACCATAGGACATACTCCAGTATTGAATAGCATGTTCTGGTGCATTAATGAGTAGAGATGAGACATTAATTCCCACTAAATAATTAATACAACAGTTGAGTGATAGTGCTCATGAATGCTTTTTGACCAGTCTGAATTTCCTGGAATGTTCAGTGATGATCCACATAAACTTCTGTGTAATGATGTGCTTGGAATTGACCCTGAGGCTCATAGTTTTAACTGTCACCTGCAGGTGATTTACGTGGGCTGTGATGTGGCACACTAAGCTGGCTTCATGCAGCACCATGGAGGAACTTTTGCAGATTTCTCAACACTGGCACTGGTAGGAGCACTCACTGGCCAATTGCCAATTTTGTAGAGGACAACATGTCCCTCCGCTGGGGTTCTGTGACAGGGGGTTGCCTCAGTGCCACCATTGCAGAGTCACCCAGAAGTCACACTGGTGTGTACAAACTTGTTGGTTTGGTGCAAACCTTGTTTTAGTGCACCATTGGCTTCAGACTCTTGGTGTTGATTCTTCCGTGATATTAAATCCAGAGAAAATAGTGAGATGAAATGGTTTGCCGCGGTTGCCTGAAAGTTGGCAGCAGGAGTAGGCGTAAGACACAGATCAGTCTGAGTACCCCATATGGACATTGCTTCATGTGGAATGCGTTTCTTGCCATGGAGTTCTACAAAGGCATTATTTTTCTTTCAACTTGTTTATTCTGTCTGGCTTTCCCAGACACTATCTCCTTATTTAATCTTTTTTCAGTTCTTGTAAATCCGATAGGCCAGTGAGAGAAGTATAAAGATTTTTAGGGAGCCCCGTCATTAGTGTGTTGGGCATTGAAGTTTTTGTTGAAGAAGGGATAGTGCAGAGAGCTGTAGCTTTATGGACTTCTTTGGCAAAGCAGACACCTGCTGTGTATCTAATCCCTTGGTTTTCACTACTCTAGGAGAAGCAACTTGTAAAGAAACGGGGTTAGCATTACAATCACATATTTCTGTTTCAGAACATACAGTAGGAGCAGAAAGTTTGAGTAGGAACAACAGTTTGGAACAAGGTATGTTGGCCTGAATAAAGTACAATCATTATGGTAACTTCAGCAGACTAGTCCCTGCATGAAGTCCTGAGGTGCAGAACCAACAGAATATTTTTAGTGGTCAGATCAGTTTTTGAAAAGTAAAATCTCATCTGCTTAAACCACTTTCTATGACAGCCCAGATCTGAGTGTTGGCATTAGGAAAAGTAATGTTAGCATAGAAAAGCAATGGTCTTCTTATAGAGGTAAATAGCAAACATGTGGATGTACTTAAACATGGTTTTTGCAGAGCTTTGATTTCCATACTAAATGAAAATCACATGCTAGAATTTTTGTGCTTTGGAAAAACATTTATTTTTTTCCTAAATCATATTTTAATCCATCAAAGCCTTTAAACTGAAGACATTTTTTAGTGTGGAACATCTTTTTTGATATTAAATTAAATCCTTAAAATGGACATAATAGGAAATGCAATGGGCCTGTTTTACAGTACTTTCATGAGTTAGCATTTCTGCCTATAAATACGTACCAAAGTTAATCCACATATAATATGCAAAAAAATTTTTCTTGATAGGATTAAGATTAAAGCAGACCACATTTCCCATAAAATCTCAGAATTCAGATGTAGTTTTTGATGTTTAGCATGTGCTGTTTGATTTGAATGAGTGCAGTCTTTGCCAGATGTGACATATTAACTTGGCTAATATGAGTAACGAGGCTCTGTATATGTGCAAATAGGATTCATTAATGTTTATCTAACATATGGGAGATATTAAAATACTTAATCTAGGAAGAGTTAGAAAAAGAAAGCAAGCATAAGAATTCTAGTTGTTTAGTTGTCTTAAGCCCTAATATAATTTTATAACCACATAAGTAGATACGTCAGGTCCTCATGACCTGTAATGCAACACAGAATGGTTTGATATTAAAAACAAACAAACAGAAAAACCCCAACAAAAACCAAACCAAAACAATAAAAGGTCTTGTATTTCAAGGAGAAACTGGGTTGGAGGGTGCATGCCATTCTTGGATCAGTTGGCAGGCTTGCTCTAGTTATATTTATCTTTAATGCCTACCCATGGCAGGATGCACCAGCTCTCAGTTATTCTTCCCAAGGAGGGGCCTGAATTGACATTATAAAGGTGTGTTTCAGGCCACCTACACTGCTCTGTTTTCAGTCCCTCCAGCAGTAATACATTACATTTTTTTGAGTACTAAACATCTGCCCACCCCCCCCAACAGTTGTTGACCAGATAAGCTGTTTCGATTCCTTAGAGCTGTTTGTTTCATACGTTCTACATTTGTATATGTGATGGCATAGGATAAAAGTGAGTCATCATCTTTTTGTGTACCTCAGTTTAGAAGGTGACCTGGTATGACAGCAGTGTCACCATCCTAAGTTGAAGGACAAAACAATTTCAGCCATCTCTGGTGTCAAGAATGTCTTTGCACAATAGCTAAGTGAAATCTCCTCTCTTGAGTATATTGTGCATCATTCTGTGATAATAATACTGAGACAAATTTTATTAGTTTCCCAGTATAAAGGACTTACGATTTCTTAATATTGTGGGTACCTTTTGAGAAAGAAGAAAATAATAGATCTCTATTAAACTCTTCTAAATACTGAAAATATCTTGGAAAAGGCCATGATATTAGGCTGGAATTCCCTATTACTGGAAGCAAATGACTAAACCTGGGATTTTACAGTTTCCTGTAGTTTTACAGCCTGCAATTGCCAGACCTGGTGAACTCTTACATCCTCGGGACTTCAAACTCATCTTTCAGGAACTTAAAATTTTCCATTTGGGTAAATTCTAAAGAGAGAAGACACATTTGAGAGGCAAAAGGTTCATAGGTTAACAAAATAATAGTTAAACAGAGGCTAACAGGACTGTAATATTAGAAGGATGGACACAACAGGATTTGAGGCAGATGAATTGTATGGTCAGTGTGGTTGTTGGAGGTGTTAGGTAGTGTTTGTGCTATAGTTACATAATTTATCATATGAGTGTCATGATTGTGGTATTTATATGTGTATATATATATATATATATATGGGTGTGCTTCTATGTGCACATGCATATACATGTGCCTACAAGAGCCCTGGAAAAGTTTTCATGTACATGTTTTCATTAACTTGGAAATATAGGTTATCCTTTAAGAATGGAGATGCAGAGCTTTATTGATTGCTTCTGTGAAAGGAAACAGGAACGCTTTTCTCGATACATAATCACAAAGTAACATGCAGACAAGTTTCAGTGACTGAATAGCCGCTGAGAAGGCAGCATGTCTAAGCTTGCAGCAGAATGAACTCACTGGAGAGAACGTAGCTGGATTTGTATCTTCAGTGAGTCACTTCAGAAGCCTGTCCTGGCTTGATTGAAAATTCTCCCTCCCCGTTAGGTGGGTGGAGGGTTTTGTTTGCTGTTCAGTTTCTGTTTTCACCCATCTCATGCTGCTTACTCACCAGCTGAACCCTGATGAGGTCCTGTAAGGGGAAGAAGTCCTAAGCAATAGTATTTAAAAAATAAAAGGATAGAGAGGAGGTGCTGTTACTAACATAATGAGAAAACTTATGGCACTCTTACTGTCAAAGTCTATTTTAACGTTGTTTATAAAATTAAATCAGATTTTATGATCAGATCAGAAACCAATATGGTGTAGAAGAGAAAAACAATTCCCCCTGTGTTTATCTTATGGCTTTTTAAAATCTCTGTATATCAAAACACTGCCATAAGTTTGGGCTAGTCAGGAAGTTTATCTTGAAATTTACGATATATGTATTTGTTGTATTTAAAAGGTGAAAAACTTATCTCAGATGTTGTTTAGCATAAATAGATGCTAAATATGAATTTGAAGCCGAAAAAGTCACCTACATATTTTATCGCCAATCAGCTTTTTAATACAAATTACATCCTTGAGCAGCTTCATTCATCCAGCTGAAGTCATTTCAGATGACCTTTCCCTCAGCAGCTTCTGTCTGAACAGAATACTGTTCTGCTGTTAATTGTTTTGGACATAGTGTGTGAAAAATCTTAAGGGAGTTGAATTTTGTTGTTCAGGGTTCACAGTACATAATTTTGCTTGCATGTTTACTGCTGGCTTGTCAGACTATATGAAGGAATAAATTTCTCCCACAGATCAACTAATCATGAAAATAGTGTTGAGGTGTTTGATTGACATAGTGAAGCTGTTAATTTAGAGAATATCAAGATCAAATGGAAGCTATTGCAATTAGGAAGCGATTGTGTTCTCAGTTGAATTTTTTTAATGCTGCATTTTCGATTTTTGGGCATTTTTTTGCTGTCTCATGGGTGCATTAGGGAATTTCTATGATTTGTTACATTTAAATACTTAATTTTCGACACAATTTCAGTTCAAATTTTAGTTCTTTATAATAGCTATTATTAAACTGATTGAGGAGAGTCGCAGTATGTAAAATGTTTCTGTACTCTAAAGGGCTTTGGGGGACAAAAGATTTGGTCATTCTGAGGTTTTGGTTGTTTGTGCTTTTTTTGTTTTGGTTTTTTGTTGTTGTTTTTTGTTTGTTTGGGGTGTTTTTTTGTTTTGTTTTTACAACATCAGTTCAAAATATTATGGTAGCAAGGTAAAATATTCCTGCTCATTTCTCTGTGAGTGGTTCCTTTTTAACATGCTTGTGGTCCTGTTCCAAGGTTTGTATCTATGAAGTTGTGTTGAATATATCATTTATGGTAAGACCTTCTTTGATACCACGGTGGGGTGCAAATGTTAGACCTGGTGCTTTCGTATCCATAGTTCTTGAATGTTAATGGTTCGTTTTCTCTCAAAAGCCATGGTTTTCACTATTGTTCTCTCTATTGCTTTCTCTTTTTAAAATCTACATTCAAGCATATGATACTGAGAGATGATGCACAGATTTCTTGTGTCCCTAAAATTGCAGACGTAGGTATTGTGGTGAAGCAACCTTGCTTAGTCAAGAAAATCTGTGGATACCCCATGAAGTCCCTAAAGAAATTCAGCCATGGTGCAGTAATGGCAGTTTTCTTCCTTGGATGAGCTGAGCAATTTACTCATGCCTTCAATACTTGTGACCCAGTGCTGAGGCTGCTGTTTTGCACTTTTTCATAAGCATGATCTACTCACTCATGTGCAACTGCTAAGGAGTAGTTGGCTCCAGGTTTTGGCCTTAAGTTTCATCTGGGCACTCAGGTGTCTGTAGCTTGATATTGACTTATTTCCTTATTCAAGATTGCAGGAAACAAGAAAGCATAAGCCTCACATTAAAAAGAGTGCTGAGCTGATAATGCAGCTCTTTGGTCTTGCTGAAGAGAAGTAGGGTGGAGGCCATTAACCAAGTCCTTGGGGATGCTTTTGAGCTGTTCATTCCAGTTGCCCCCTTGACATATAGAAGTGCACCCAACAGGCTGTGCAGAGAAGCAGTTTATCTGCCTTGGAAGGGACACTGCTTTACCTGAAGTTTTGGCAGATTTTTTTGAGGATTAGAAAATATCTAAGAAGGAGGGCAATTGATTCTAATTTATGTTAACAGTAGTAAAGGAAAATCCAATAAGCATATCTGCTTCCTTGGATTAGCCATTCATCCTACCTTGGATTTATCTCTCTTTTGGCTCACAAGCTTTTATTCCTACCACTAGTTTTTAAGAATATGAAAGTAATGAGTGTTACAGAAACTAAAAGGTATCAGTGCACCTGTCCCAGATTGTTTTATTTTGCAGCCAGTTGACAAAAGATGGATTCAATTGTATGCTAGAGCTAGTACTTCTGTGAGCCAAGCAGGAAAATTAGGGTTGTAATTTTCCCCAAGTTTGGGAAACATCTTTTAGATGCAGTATGTTTCAATGGGCATAGCACACCTTTCCCTTCCTGACAGCTAGCACTGATCATGCTGTTTTGTGTGGCCAAAAGTTGTGTTCGGATAATGGGATTCATAAGCAAGCCACCTGTGGCAGTTGCATAGGGGGTGTAAGTTTTTGGTTGGTTTTGGTGGTTTTTGTTTGGTTTTTTTTCTAAATTGATGAACCCGTTATGCTTTGTTATAAACAAGAGGGGTCTAGTGGAAAGGGAAGGGCTGGTGAACACATTAAGGTTCATGCTTTTAACAAAATGGGAATAGATCCCGTTTTTCTTCCCTTGGCTGTTACGGCTCTCTCAGCAGTCTGATTGCCTTCCCATGTGACATTTTCACACTGCGTTTCTAGGTCAGTGGTGACACAACTAGTATGCTTGTGCCCAAATTGATCATCTCAGTCTGCTGTACTCCACATGGCTTTCACATCTATCTTTGCCATAGTCTGTGTTTGGATTTCAGAAGAGCCTGTCAGCTTTGCATTTCCTCAAGTCTTAAGAAACAGGCACGGCTCAGCAGGCGCATGTTAACTTCTCATACGTCTTCTCACTCATACGAGTGAGCTTTGCAAATAGATCAGTGACATGGGAAAAGTCAGTATAAAATCAGTGTCATAAGGGAGGTGACATGTTTGCTAAGATTATGAAAATTAGGTCAAATTAATTCTTCCACAGAACTGCCAGTGTGGGACAGTGGTGCACACCTCCTGGTGGGTGTTCTCTTAGTCTTTCTCCTTCATGTGGATGAGAAAAAGCCAGCAAAATTGGGTTCATGAGCATCATTTTGCAGAGAGTTGTCTTTAAGGGCATGACTTTTTTCTTTAATTGATAAAGTTATAACCAAAAATAATTCTCCGTTTTAACTGAGGAGAGTCAGTGGACAGTGTCTACTGCAAGGGGTAGGGCTGGTGAACAGCCTGTCTGTTCTGTTCCTCCTTTTTGTAGCAGTCTCTTGTGCATGAGCACTGGTTCTCGGGGCATGACCACTTTCATTCCTTGGTGTTGTGTCCATGCTGCTGCCCCACGAGTGTCACTGCTCTGTGGGGACACTGCAAGACCCCTGCTCCCAGCCTGCTGGCACCCTGAGCGTGGCAGGAGGTCATGTGAGAGGCTGGCCACTTCTGCTTGCACAGCTTTTGGAAGCATGGAAGGGTGTCACTGCAGATCTCCTTGCTGGGGGCTGTGGCAGGCCTGGGAATATAATTCCAGGTGCTTAAAACCTGAGATTGTCTCAGCCAGGCTAAAACTGTGTGTGGAGGGCAGCAAAGTTCCAGTGAGGTGGGTAAGAGGACAGAGGTGAAGGGCAGAGCTGGGAAAGACAGAAAAATTGGTGGCAGAGCTGGATTTGATGCTAAGCCTGGCAATAACAGAGAGATATGCTGTTGCAGATCTCAGCCGTGTAATTTTCTGTTTTTCCTAACACAGCTGGTTTTAAACAATGAATAATTTCTGAATTTAATTTTCTTGCACTTAGTTTCTCCTATGACTGAAAAGCTCCATAGATGATGATGTTATTTTTAAAATTCTGTCAGTTTGTGAGTAAGAAAATATTTCTGATACAGCTCTCTTATGGCTAATGAAATAGCAGCTTACGTGTGAGCTGGTATTGATGGCAGTTTCAGTAATGACATGTGATGCAATTACTTTACTAGAGAGAGAAGCACTTAGACACAAATGTAAGATATTTCTGAAGCCAGGCGTCTGCTGGAGGTGATTGAAAATACACTATTTCTGCACATTTCTTCACGTAATTACTGTGGAAAATATTGTGGCACTGTAGTTAAAAGCAGAGAGTTTTTAATGCTAATAGCTGTAAAGGGAAGAGAATTCCCAAAGAGAAATGCTATTCTATAATCCCATGCTAATCTCCCCAACAGAAAGCAGAAGAAGAAGAGCTTGTCCTCACACCTGATGGCACCAGGGAATTCCTGACATTTGAAGTTCCACTGAATGACTCTGGATCAGCTGGACTCGGTGTGAGTGTCAAAGGTAACCGGTCAAAAGAGAACCACGCCGATTTAGGAATCTTCGTCAAGTCCATTATTAATGGTGGAGCGGCATCTAAGGTAAGAGGGAACATTTGTGTACTTTGGTCGCCCTCAGTTTTCTGAGGCTGTTTTAAAAATAACCATAGATTGAAGAAGAGTGAGATCGCTCTATAACTAGCTTTCTCCAGTTATACAATCAGAGGTAATATTCAGATTTCTACTCAACATGTTTGCACGTCCCAAGATCTAAACAGCCCTGACAGCTTCTGGGGAAGGAACGAGCTGTCTCTGGTACAGTTCAATTAGTATGATGTTTGAGCAAACAGGTTATGATAATAGCTTGCTGTGCGAATCTATAATTGGAATAGGCATTTCCTACAGTGGCTGCAATGGAAGCTATTATTCCAGTGTTCATTTGCCCATAAACTCTTAGGACTAAGCATAGTTGGTTGGTTATTTTTCTTTTGTTTTGTTTTGTTTTTTTCCCTCTCTTCAGCAGACTAAGCTGCTTTAGTGTTGGTTTCATATAACCGTCTATAATTTTTCCTTTTCCAGGATGGCAGGCTTCGAGTGAACGATCAGCTCATAGCAGTTAATGGAGAGTCATTATTGGGAAAAACAAATCAAGATGCTATGGAAACATTAAGGAGGTCCATGTCCACTGAAGGAAACAAACGTGGAATGATTCAGCTTATTGTGGCGAGGCGAATAAGTAAATGCAATGAGGTAATAAGCTTTTGATGTCGGGACTGGGAGTTTTCACTTCTATGGTATTTGTGTTTACAGGAGATGGCATGTCTCCTCTGAGGCTTGAAGAATAATATTTGAGAATTTAAAGAAAGAGAGAATTACAGAATGATCTGACTTCAGTGTTAGGCATGCTAACGTTATTACTGATCAATAAAGTTTTTCTTTTGAGTATTTTTGTCAATGAGAAACAGGAAACACTGAATAAGACTATATTGATTTTGTAATTGGATCTCACTGTTAATGGGTTGTTTTGGTTTTTTTTCTCTGAAGTTTTTTATGTAGGTCTATTAAATCTTTCATTTATAGACTTGGTGTTAACTGATTTGTTTCTTTGTCACTTTCAGGATTTTTTAATTAAGCATAGAGCTCTTATATTTCATTTTTATATTTTATCTAAGTGATTAAATGTTTCATGTAAATATTCCTGGTTTTTTAAACTTTTTTTTTAAACTTGTTACAAATAATTCTGTCATTTTGGATTTTAACCATGTTTTGTCTTGGCCTTAATTGCAAGTGAGTATCAAATACTGAATTTGGGGTAAAGTGGTGATTCTTTTTCTGATTATTTGCAACTTCTGTCTTCTTCCGAGAATGTTAATGTGTTGATGTTTTAAAACTTATACATGATTTAAAATATTTTAAATTTTATTTGATTTAAATAATGCTGTATAGTGAGAATATGTGGACATATGATACTGAGAAGTACTGCAGGTGCTGTGGAGGACTGAATTAGACTTCAAAATGATTTTAACAAGTTGGACAAATGCACTGAGTTAAATAGGGTACGGTTGAATGGTGGGTCAGGGAAGCATCTGCTCTTAAAACATCTAAAAGTCAATTCTTTCATTCTTGTTAACACCAGTAAGGTCTTATTGAGAACATTGTTTCTTGATCATCATGCTTCGAAAATGATGTGCACAAATTGGTTGGGTATTGCTGCTTCTGCCCAGGGAGGAAAAATAGTTTGTTTTTTAATGAATAAAACTGATCTTTAAAAATTTCAGCCCTCAATTTATTATGAAATCATTTTTGAAAAAGACACTAGCCTCTCTAAAACTATTAAGCTTCTCTTGGTTAACTGCTTATACACAGCTTTTATAAACGTACATGTATTTACATATACATACTGCTAGAAAGCCAGCTTCAATGCACATGGTTTCTCACTTGGTGTTGAGGGAATTCTGGCTTTTTTTATGTGGTGATGTCCTTCCTGTTCTAGCCCTAATGAAACTTGAACTTCAGGCTGTCTTTTAGACACTGTTCCTTTTTTCTACCCAATTTCAGATGCATTTTATATGTAACTATATAAAATGGATGAAATATTTTAGACTATTTCTGTGTTTAGCATAATTTTTTTAAAAGGATGTAGATGATGTTTCCTTTTCTCCTGGTGAAAGTCTTCTAGACTGAATTTATCAAGAGGGTGTTTGTAAACATGATGGAGAAAATCCAGCAGTGATGAAGCAAAGACATTTCTCCTTAAATCTGATAGAATTTTTACTCACTCAAGTTAAGAACAGTTTGGTGCCCTATATCTGCTTGACATTTAGTATGATTTATTTTGCAAAAACCATGCGCCAAAAACAGCACAGCAAAGTCTGCAGTATATGTGCTCCAAGATGAAAGAACTT